>JAQPZY010000620.1:0-275000 GCA_029931535.1 Margaritifera margaritifera
TCCAATGATTAATGAAGATAGGAACAATAAATTTTTCTACTAAAAAGAAAGTGTATATTACACACTCTAGGGAACAAGAATGTATTATTCATTAAATGTTTGCACTAAATTCTATTTCCTCAGTAAACTTGTCACAACTTTATAGGTAAGCATCACCATCAGTTCCATTCTTGAGAGTATAATCTAGATTCTGAGGGTACGTATTTGGGTATGGGTTATATATAATGAGGGGTTTAAAATGTATTCTAGAAGATGAGCCATTGCAAGTACTCGGTATTTTATTTGTATATATCTGCTCTCATCACCTTTCTTTCTGTAACACATTGGTTACATGTTAGATATATAGTAGCTGACCTTTACTCTTCTCACACTGTACATAACCATTGAATGCTAAAAAACTGTTTCAAAATGGGAGTAGAAATATTCATAAATGAATGATCGTCCTTCTCCATTCAATAATTATCAAGATACACGATTTCCCTATTTCAGTGACAGGTAACCTCGCTTTGTAATAAATTGTAATAACTATTGCAATGACAATTAATCTGCGCTGTAATGACTTTTGTTTGGCTCTTTGACTTCTAGTTTTAGATTTATGCAATCGATGGTCTACGCATATTTCAAGTTCAAACATAATATCGATTCCATTTATTAAGATTCGGCCGCGCGGATGAGTAGGGCATATGTTCGTAGACACTAATACTGAAATAGAGTTATACCCCCATTGATTGACCACCTATATCCTCAAGATCTATGTTACTCTATCAATCTAATAATT
The DNA here is from genome assembly GCA_029931535.1 of Margaritifera margaritifera. Lineage (NCBI taxonomy): Eukaryota > Metazoa > Mollusca > Bivalvia > Unionida > Margaritiferidae > Margaritifera > Margaritifera margaritifera. Next base: position 779 of record JAQPZY010000620.1, read on the forward strand.
CCCAGTAATGAACTGGTGCAATTATACTAGCTTTACTATAATCCACTTCCGTGGTATGTGTGCCATATAAAACAGCTTATACACCAAATAAGTTTCTTGTTATCTTCTTTTTGTTTTACATAGTTAAAAAAATTTCAAGAAATGTACATCCTATCGATATTTCGAAACAGTGGTGCGATGTGGAGTGATGTGAAGAAAGTGACGGGAGTATATTCACCTTTTGTAATTGTTCAGCTGTTTTGGCGACCTTTGTTGAAGTAAAAATGGTCAGTGTTCCGACTAAAGTCGAACCCAACCTTTAATTTTGAAATTTTTTAGATTGAATGAACTAAATTATTCGTGTATGTACACGCCGATTTTCTTTGCTGTGACCACCTGTGGTTTCTTTTGTTGAAGTAAAAATTGTTAGTGTTCCGACTAAAGTCGAACCCAACCTTTAATTTTGAAATTTTTAGATTGAAATGAACTAAATTATTCGTGTATGTACACGCAGATTTTCTTTTCTGTGACCACCTGTGGTTTCTTTTGTGTTTTTTTTTGTTGTTGTTGTTTTAAATAGTAAACAAGAACATATTTGTTGTGTGTGTCAGAAATTTTTTGTAAAAACATACCGCCAAAACTTAACCTATTTCAAATTCGCATCGGATATTTAAAGGGTTACAACTACACATTATGAAAATCACTACAATATAAGCCTGTACGACGCAATGGTGAAATCGACTTTGCATCATCTCCATAAGATTTATTTATTACATATTTTATCGCTATCAGGCAACAGGCAGGGTATATAAATACCCTTTACAATGAATATTAAGATGAAAATGTGGGTAATGAAGAAAATTCACTGCGAGCGATCCATTTAATATATCAAGTATATATATATATATATATATATATATATATATATATATATATATATATATATATATATATATATACACACCACTTAAAAAAAGATAGTAAAACATCCTAAAAAACGAGTGATGGAACGAGGATATAAATATTGCAATCAAAATCAGTGATAAACATAAATGTGCAAATTCAACTCTCTTCACTGAATTGAGGAATACTGAGTCTTATTCGAAAAGCAAGAAAGAGCTCTGCAACAATATCCTTGACCAAATGTATCAATACTACAAATGAGTTTTGGAAATATTTCCGTCATATCGTGCCAAACTCAAAAGTACCAAACCCTTCATTTTCAACAGCAGATAGATCTGAGATTAAAGATAGCAAAGAAATAGGAAAATTTATAATGAGTCCTTGACAATATTGCTAAAGAAAACATTACATGTGCAACAACAAAGATAAAAGATACTCAGAGACTTTGTATCTATCGAATTGCCAGTAGGTACCCAATTTGAAATTCCACCAATTCAACATTTTGATGTTTTCAACTATTTCAATTCCATTGATCATAAAAACAACTTTTCTGGATTAGATGGAATCAGTGTATAGATTTTACAAATTAGTTCTGACCTTATCCATCAAAGCATTGTCTCTATTATGACTATTGCTATCCAAACTGATTCTTTTCCAGAGAAGAAATCTGCTTAAGTCGCGCCTATCTTCACAAAAGGGGCAAGAGATGATAAATCAGAGTATAGTAAAAAGTCAATCAGGATTTAGAACATTCGAGTCTTGTCAAACGGCTTTAACAAACATGACTACTTCAAGGTATCGGGAAATAGATAAAGGGAATCATACGGGTGTATTACTGTTAGATTTTATAAAAGCGTTTGACTGATCAATCACAATATTCTACTACAAAATTTGGAAGTTATGGATGTTCAGATTTAAAGCTATCTTTGATTTTAGCTCATATTTCAACTGCTGATCTCAAAATATGCGTTATATTGGCAACTTGATTCATCTATCCCACGTTACTACAGGAGATCATCAAGGACCATTTTCTTTTACTGTTTATCAATGACTTAACCTTAGTATCTGACGATACTGATATGCTTATGTATGCGGATGACACAGTTGTTCAAGCTGTAAGTACAAATGTAGATTAAAGTGAAAGTAAGCATAATTTTCTCATGTCAAACGTTTCAACTTGTACAAACAATGCTATGTGCATAGATTCTTTAAAACAATCAAGTTTTTACTAATTGACACAACTCAAAAGAAAAGGAGAATAAAATAGGATTTTTCTGTACACTGTTGACATAAAATGCTTGAATGTGACACCCATGAAAAACTTTTAGCTAGTCGCTGTTAACGACACTCTTATGATGGAATAAACAGATCCACTCTGTATGTAGCAAAATATTCTTCAAGTTATTTCATTTGAAAGGAATTATGCACTTTTTACTCCAAAACTAAGACTTACTTTTTACAATTGTTTTATGTTGCCTCATTTTGATTATTGTTCTAATATTTGGGGACATTGTTCTTATCTTTTAAAACGCATTAAACACCCACAAAAGAATGTGGCTAGACTTCAACACCCACAAAAGAATGTGACTAGAACTCTAGAAATATTCAATACCCAATGAGACTTTACTGGAGAAACTCAATAGGCTACATTTTAAAGATAGAATAAAGTGCAATGAATCAGTCCTAATGTACAAAGTTTAAAGATTATCTGAATATTTTTACTCTCGTCTCCGAAGAGGAATCACGCGCTCTTCTAATAAATCAGCTAAATAAAATATATCACTAGAAAGAAATGTTTAAAAGGAATTGTACAGACAATGGTGTTTTTATTTTTAGAATATGTAACCTAATGATATTAAATGATATACAACCCTTGTTGCTTTTAAACACAAACGAAAAACATTATTATAAACCCCAAATATAACTTTATAGTTGGTTTATTTAATCAAATTGCCGTATTTTATTGCCTCCAGTCTGAGATCAGATTTATCTCATGTAGTTCATGTATTGTTATTGTAAATAATGTGAATACTGTACATTTGTATTCATCTCGACTATGTGTAAGATGAGTCTTCGTCTCAACATTGTCCATCGATAATAAATAAAGTCTATGATTATTGTTATTATTATTAAATAAAACTATCAAAAAGTTAAAACAAAAATAACTCTGAAACTTCTGATGTTTGTACGAAGCCGAAGAAGACAGAAAACTATTGTTCCAGTTGTAAATGACAGGACAGACATCCATGAATCATACTTCAACCACCCCTTGTTTGGAAATATCCACAGAACTGTGTTATCCTACTGATGGGTCATTGTTATTGTGCAATTGTGGATTGTCTATGAGAGGAGAGTGAGCGGTGATAAAATGTAGACAACATCTACACATTCCGTTGGTCCTGAATGAATAGGCCATACCTACCAAGTAAACTTTTATTGTATTAATTGCATATGAACTTAAGAGCTTCATCCTATATACAACACTGCTTTATATTATCAGCTGCACTCTGCCCACCCACCCCTCGGAAAATTCCAATGCAGGACATACATATTATGTGTTTTTCTTAAAACAAACTTTTTCGTTGATTCTCTGCGTTTAAGCTCCACATATAATGTTTTAATCAGTTTCTTAACCAGGCATTCCACCCATGTAACAATATGTCTCGATGCATCGACATCTTAAATGACAAAATAATAATAATATGAGACAAACTAAACACATTTTTACCTATTTAGATTCCAAAGCAGAATCAACTTACGAAAGGGATACACTAATAATTTCGACGAGACGAAAGCTTTGAGAAGCAGTTAATGCATGAATGAGTTAAACCCCTGTATATGCTTGCAAAAGAACAACCATGAGAGCTCGAACTGGAATGTTCTGGGTTAATCAGTTCGATATGTCCAAAATTCGAGCGAATTAGGTTTATATCGTATGTAGAAATTCTGCTGGGTATATTATTGATTCTATTTGTGCTTACACTGAGTTTGTAAGATGCCTCCTACCTTTCAACAATACGCATACTGTCATTCCCTCCAAGCTCAATGGAATCAAAAACAAATGTTTCACTGATATCTCGCTCTTGCCATATTAGTGCTTACCTATAAGGCACTGAACTTGCCAAAAAAACTTTTACATATTTTTCTAACATACATTAAATGTGTGACGTGAAACTTGGACGAAAATCAACATGTACCCTTCTTATTTGATATCTAATGTTTAGTTTATTCCCTAATTTGAGGCCTTGTTCTAAATGCTGACATGAATAGGGTATGCTGAATTAATGTGAGCCTGTAACTATGTACAGTTTAGTCAAATGCAGCTCGAAGTTTATGAATGAGGAAGCTGTTAAAGGTCATTTTTTTTCAAACATAATTTATGGGGTTTAAATCATTTATTTTGCCGGTAGCTGTGTCTGTCGAGATACGAAATTACCATTATTATCAACATTTTTTGTCAGTTCATGAAAGAGGAATATACGTGACAAACTCTTGGAAGTCAATTCCTTTTAGTTTTGTGCAAAAAAGCAGCATCTCAACTGAATTTGCCAGAGGCATAATACAATTTTAGAAGTCAAAAGTCTAAATCATTCTCACAGCAATTAACCAGACGTCCTATAGCTCAGTTATATGCTCTGAATTCCATCCACACTGATTTACAAATTATTCCTTTTGAAGGAATTTGTAGAATTTTACATATTTTTCTAACATACATTAAATGTGTAACGTGAAACTTGGACAAAAATCAACATGTACCCTTCTTATTTGATATCTAATGTTTAGTTTATTCCCTAATTTGAGGCCTTGTTCTAAATGATGACATGAATAGGGTATGCTGAATTAAATACCTCAACAAAGCATCTCGCTTGTAGATCATATCGAACAGGATAAGATAGCACTAAGTAAGATTCTAGATAAGGCTGTTTAACTTTGGTGTGGAACTATAAAATTCTCTGACAAATGCATATATTGATAACTCCATATTACCTATTGCAAATTTACAATAGTTCAATGTTCTAAATCCTATAGTCGTCCCCTATTTTTCACACAGCTGTGATATTTGTAGCTGTTCGTATACGTCCCATATCATTCATACCTAATTCATTCATTGTTAGCATGTCATCATTACTACTGTACACTTTTCGAAGACTAACAGATTTTATGATTTTTCTTGCCTGTGTACGCATTGTTGCATTACTTCATTCGTGTGTACGCACGGTTTGCCTTTGTATTTCTACTTTATTAATTAAGGGAAGAAAATAAAATGCATACCCCGCAAAGACGTTAGAGGTTTCTACTAAGTCTTAGAATTTGGGCTATCACCCTGCGGAGGTACCGTGGATAGAGAAATTGGGCTCTTTTGTAATGGTTTAGTGTTGTCTCCTTCGTAGGTTGTAGCGATACAGGTTACAAGCAAATAGCATTAAAAACAATATATCATATAACCACTGAATAAAAGTTATTTGCATGTATGTGATCTGTTGCAGAGTTTACCCAATTTATTCCAGTCTTCAAATTAGGTGAAGAATAATAACTGCAGTCATGAATTTCTAATTAATTTCTGCTTTGAAATTTATGTGATAAAGTGACTGAACGTTTTCCTGTTTCAAAACATATTCTACCACGTATACAACATTGACGCCTCAATGCGGCTTGTATATTTTGATAGATGATCTCTAAATTGATGATGGCGAATAAATTTGTATCCCTTCTAGTCAAAATATTTAGTTGTATCTATGTCGTAACGAAACAGTTGGTTCGTGAATGCCTCCGTATATCCTATGTATTTGGGTAAAGGTTATATGTCTCTAAGGCCTGGTCCAATGAGCAGATTTCCAACAATTCTAGAAATAGGCAATTTCAGAGTTACATTCCTTGGGCCATTTCTTTGCTGCATTTAAGCCTTCTCTTACATCTTTGTTTTTAAAATATCCAGAGATATTCAGGTAATTTGGTTTCACTAATACAAATTTAATAAAATGTCTTGTACCTATGGCTCTTACGAATTATCGTCGAAGCTAACCAATGTTCCTCGAAATAATACAAATACTGTGCTGAATTTGTGTCACTCTTTAAGCACCAAAAAACTTCTTGGGTATGAGAAAACAACATCTGGTTGTCACGTTTCAAGCACCAAAATCCTTCTTGGGTATGAGAAAACGACATCCGGTTGTCGCGCTTGAAGCACCAAAATCATCCTTGGGAATGAGAAAACAACATCTGGTTGTCACGCTTTTAGCACCAAAATCCTTCTTGGGTATGAGAAAACAACATCAATTGTTAAGATCTTTACAGACCAAATATACGGCAGGTAATGAAGTTACTTAAAACATTGGTTCGTGAGAAGTTTAAGGTTATTTATCGACAACCAAACGAACTGGCTCTCTTGTAACGGAAGCAGTAAATTCAAAACTGACTCTCTTGTAATGGAAGTAGTCAACTCAAAACTGCATAACTGCATAGCGTCATTAATTGGCTGAATTATTGGATACACGTTTTTCTATTTCTGAAGTATTGCTGGATATGACCATGCTTTAGTGTATATCCTGTTATTTAAGATAGGGGCATTCACGACGAAAAATTATCCTCTTGAATCATCCAATGCTCTTGGCACGCATAAGAAGTAAATAAATCTTCGATGAGGCATCCGCACATAAGATCAGTTGTAAAATTGTGTAAAACTAGCAGATGGAAAAAGAAACTAAGTTTTAATCTGTAAGAAAAAAAACAATGTAAGGGCTCAGTTGATAAACACACTAGTAAATATTAGCATTACCAAGTATAATAGTGTGACCCCGGTTTCTGCATTTCATGATATTATAGTTAGTAGGATAAACTTCTGCAGATAACAATATATTGCATTGCAATTATACTGAGCTTTATGAGAATCCATTTTGTGGCATTTGTGTAATATAACACAATATTATGCAAATGACTTTTTTTTCCTACGTATAGTTGGAATACATTTCAAGAAATGTACTACCTATTGACATCAGATAATAGGGATGTGTTTTGGCGAGAGTGACCGGGAATATATTCACCTTTGGTAATTCTTCAGTTTTCTTTGGTAATTGTTCCATGTTGCTGTACAATGACCTCAATGCTTCAAATAAAGTCGAACTCAGCCTTAAAATTGGTAATGAAAAGGTGGTGACCTCTGGATTAGGAGTCAGGTGCTTCATCAACGGAGCTACAGCGGCTCCCAGGAGGATACCGATAATATGTATTTAGAAAGCAAACTATTTCGTTGGCTCTGTACCCTTTTGTTCCAAATATAATTTGTTTTATAAACTGCTTTACCTCGGCGTCGACTCTGTAACATGTTATTTCCAATGCATTGACGTCTCAAATGACAAAAGAATAATCAGACCACTACATATTTTGATCTATTTAGATTCCAAGGCTGATGCAACTAAAGAGAGACATTCATCACTTCTCAGTCTGATGAGATGAACGCTTTCAGAAGTATTTAATCGATTGAAGACTGTGACTATACTTGTAATGCTTTCTACAAAATAATAATCTGAGATGACTACGTATTATTTAGATTCCAAATTTTTGTAAGTTTAATAGAGTCATAGGATAAGCATTTCAAAAGAGATGAAATGTTTTGGAAGCAGTAGATACATGGAAGAGTTTGATCCCTCTTTATGCCTATTACAGTAGAACCCCGACAGCACGAACTACAAGGGTCTAGGTTAAACAGTTCGAGATATTTATTGTTAGATTCATAGACTTATATTGTATAAAGAGATTATGAAGGGTGTATTACTGACTCAGTTCGTGCTTATATTTATGTTGGAATTGTGTACTATGAGCCATTGGCTATGTTTTTTTAAAAAATTATATTTATTATTAGGAATAATTCAATTCTCTTTAAGCTCAAAAAGGAATCAGAAACGATGTTTTACGGATATTTCGCTCTTGCCATATTAGTGCATGCCTATAAGGCAATGAACTCCCCAGGAATTAATTTGACAACTAGCTAACACAACTGCAGCTCGATGATAATGAATAAAGACGCTACGACATATTAATAGAATCCGTCAATACGTATTTATTATATCCATATTAGATTTTCAATCTTAATTTTTAAAGTAAGACTAATTTTTAATCAACCTTGATTTTCCTCACTGATTTTCTATCAGGACTGTGGAGAAAAAAAATCTACATAGTTCCATTCATGGCATTAATAAAATGCATATGTTTGTATCCATTTTCGTTACTTTTATGTAAATTTGAAATAAACCTGGATCTCTGATATCAATTTGAAATCTTCATTTTGAAATAGATATATGAAGAAAAAGAATATAGGTTTCCCTATATGCGGGTAATATCCCAACATATAATTCACTTAAGTTTAAACAACATCAGGGAACAAGTGTTTCAGTACCGTATATACTAGTTGTTTGTTCTACTGATTACTCCTAACAAACTGCATAGACCCAGATCTGCCGGCGCATTATGCGCCGGCAGATCTGGGTCTGTGCAGTTTGCAGTTGGACTCAAGTTATAAGCAAGTATATACGGTATTAGAATAAACATAAAACAAGCATTATGTCGAAACAATTTTCAAAGTTCTATTCACCACAATTTCCACACGTTTATTATGGCTTGATATAGCAAAACACCTGAAAATAGATAACACAATCTCTGCATATTTAATTGCACTACTGTAAAAATCAATGTTTGGATTATTAAATACTCAACTTTGTGGCATCATACGAGTCGAAAGAGCATGGGGACCTCTTAATATTATCATTAAAATTAGGCTTCCTAGACAGTTTATAAAGCTTGTTTGAACAATTCTGTAATTCTTTATTTCTTGAGGAGGCAGGCTGTGTTTACTATAAGAAGCATTTGAGAAAATATAATGATAGACAAATACAACTTTGTTTGTTTTCATTTAACCTAAGGTAAATTTTACATTATATAATTTGATGGAAAGGTTGACCAGTAAAAAAGCTGTTAAAAGTGAAAAGATGGTCCTTGAGTGCAGATAATTTTCTGTACTTTTCGCCCCAAACAAATCTATTTTCAGTTATGAGCCTGTTGTCTCTATTTCATTAATTTGTTCTAATGATATTGTGTATAGGAAAGAAAGTATCGTGATCCTAAAGGAAACTATTCAGTTTGGACTTGAAAATTATTGTAATTTTTAAATCGATATGTTCTCTAAAATTTTAAAAGGAGCTGCAATTTAGACCATTTGAAACGAAATAGGCAAACACACTCTTATTAAACACACTCAATGGCTTGTGTAAATAGGGTTTTGTTTTTATTCAAGCGCATGGACTCAGGCTATGTAATTAAGTTTGTTTGAAAAACAATATTTTTTGGTTGTCATCCGTAAAAATAGCAGAAACATAGGATATTTGCTTTGATTGAGTGAATGGCGGATTTATTTCATTGAATGGGTGAAAAACTCAGTATTTTCACGAGCGGCGAAGCCACAAGTGAAAATTGAAAAGTTTTTCACCCATGCGATGAATTATATCCGTCATTTAATCAGAACAAGCAAAGTTTCTTTTTATTTTATGCTCAAACGTATTGGCTAGCAATATGTATAACAGATTGAAGTAACAGACTTTTACTGCATCCTGCGCGATAATGTCAGCTGTTTACCGTTTATGTTCTGTTGTGTTTTGTGTATATTCCCAATGAAAATAGCAGTAGTAACATACTTCTCTTTCCTAAATCAAGGCAAAAAAGCACATAAACAATAAAATTGAAGAAAGAAAGAAAGTTTGCATATTGTGGGATTTTAACCAGGTAACCCTGTGTTATAGGTGACCATACTTGCCACTAGACTATGCAAGTGCCAAAACAGGGTATCTAATTTCTTGATCATAATTTTATCGATGTCTATTGAACGCAGTGAAAAAAAGAATTTTTCCTAATTCACGCCGGTGAATTATCAAAATTATTTCAATTGGAAAATCCACTAATTCACATGCTAGCATAAAGTAAAGATATGTACTCTTGCACGTTCATTCTAACAGGTAGAAATATGAATAAATTGATTTCTATTTATTCCAAGCTGCTGTTAGTTTTTCAACTTTGCAATGATTGGTTTTAATTCAAATTGAAAATTATATCCATAGAGAATTAAAGTGTAGCATATATTTAGACAAGTGATGCAGCTTCTGAACATACCAATCTCGCAAATGTCCTTCAGTAAGTTCGTTTTACAAAATTTATCAGTTAATGTTATCCGTTAAACATATGTTTTAAAAAGGAATAGGAAATTTAGGTTACAGCAGCGACACATTTTATTTTATACAATATTAAGAAGCGAATCTGGAACTAAATTTCTAAGTTGAATATGTACCTAGATTAATGTTAAAATTTTAAAATGAAATAGGAACAAGCGAGATCCAATTTAACCAGGCAATATATTGCACATTCCTATCATAGCAACGAGGCGTTCTATTGAAAACATGTTTTTCCTTTTTGACATCTTGAGTAGATCATTTTTTATAACTTCATTGTCATTCTATGATACCATTCGTCGTAAATGTGGATCATTTATTATAACTTCATTCTCATTCTACGATACCATTCGTCGTAAATATTGTCATTGTCGTCGTTTTTCTACCACAAACATCCTCCTCCTCCTCATTCTCCTACTTCCTCTATAACTATCAAAAGAATTACTACAACGCCGTTTTATTTATTTTTTTAAAAAACGGAACTTTCAATGACTAAAGGAGAGTTTTCAATTCTCAATCACGGGGCAATCATTTATTTGATAAACAGAACAGCGATACTCCTCTTAATAATTCCTTTAAAAAGACTATATGTATTGTCCCAGAGGAAGACAGTTTTGATTCGCTAATCCATCATCCCATCTTTCCGGCGTAAAATATCAGTATACAAAAATCTGAACGTGTATTGTTTTATTTTTCGTGCAGATTTGTACATCGAAAACTGAAAATAAATGGATGAAAATATTCGATATGGCTGAACTTCACAAAGAATCAAAATTTAATAAAATTGAATAAAGCACTTAAATCTTCACAGAGTGCAAACGTTTTGGGCAGTATAAATCTTTAATCTACGACCAAAAAAGAAAATCATAAATAAAGACCGTAACAGTCACATTTGTTACGATTCTGCAAATTTTAACGATAACGACAACTATGACTTAAAGTATTTCCCTTAATAACTTTTTAACCATTCTGCCTATGTCTGACAACTGTGATGGCGTAAGGCTTTGAACTACTCGGTTCGGTCTGGAGTTCAGTGTATCTTTATGGATCAGAATTATACTAAGGAGAACAAATTGCAAGTTGTGATATTCCACTTGCACGCGTCTGCTCCCATTATTGTTTTCTTTTCGTATCGCCTGGTAGTTTTGTTATCATCTTACTCATAGTAATCAACCTTCATTTTATGTTAACGTGTACCTAACCCTGGATTCAGTTAAGCCGTGTCCATATGATATCTTTATAAGACTTTTTTGTAGGACCGATACATTCTTTTGTCTATTATCAGTCTTCTTGTAAGATATGTAGATAATTCGGTTTCACAGTTTCTATATTTTATTGATCACTTTTTTATTTGTCGCTATACCAAACTGTACGATGACATATCATTTAATTAACATGTCAGATTCCTTCGTAAAATTGTTTTTCAAAACTGTTTAAAATACAGCTTTACCAGTCACACTGGCTTTAACGCACATTTCACATCGTGTACTTCTTACAACAAAGCGGCTTGTAAAACTACATGATGATGACAGGAAAATGGCGAAACTCTGTCAAGCAATCAACATTCATTTACACGGTGTTTAAATACCGTAGTCTATTTTAAAATGCAAACTGTTATGGACGCCCAATCAGTAGCAGAAGCCAGATGTATTTGTGTGTGTGTGGCGGAGGGGGGGAGGTGTTTACAGTGGGCAAAAATCTGCTGCACTCCTTTTTCACGAATTTTCACCCGTGGCTTGCGACGATGGTCCAGAGAGAGAGAGACAGAGACAGAGACAGAGACAGAGAGGGTAGGGGTGGGTGGGTGGGAACTGACTTATGAGATTGTTTATATCATCCATCTCTCCGTTTCTCTGTTGGTCGATTAGTCTGTCAGTTTTACCATAATAGATCCACAGAGAGAGAGAGAGAGAGAGAGAGAGAGAGAGTCATCTTGATCAATTGAGGTAAAAAAAATGAGCAACCAACATAGACAGAGAGAGGGAGAGAAACCTTCAGACATTTTAATATTAAAAGATGATCTGCTTTAGAACCTTATGATTGGTTTTAAAAAGTAAATAAATAAATCAAGCATCAACTAGATTACAGTATGTGTATGTCAAGGAATTTACTGTTCTGCCTACTCATCTCCACAGGCTATTGCAACTTTGTATCATTGGTATTGTGTAACACTGTAGACAAAAAAACTTGGAATGTGTACACATACAATTATAAGGACTCGGGTATTCCTCTAAGTTACTTGGTGCAAGTTCAAGTTCAAGGTTTTCATCTTGCTCAGATTCTTTTTTCTCCCTCAGTCCACAGATTTCCACTTAGTTTTGTCCTTACGGCAAGTCTGTGTGTGTGTGTGTGTGTGTGTGTGTGAGAGAGAGAGAGAGAGAGAGAGAGAGAGAGAGAGAGAGAGAGAGAGAGAGAGAGAGAGAGAGATAAAAGGGAAAGTAGAGGGGGGATTTCGATGAAGTTGTGTAACATTTTGAATTCATTACAAAACGGTAATTGTTATTTGTTTCTCTCATTATTTTCTTATCTTATTAATAATTAACAAGTGGCAATTCATCACTGATCTAGAGACTACAGAAGCAATAATTATATGCCTACTGAAACCATAATTCTATGCGTATTTATACGTCATGGGCGAATCACAATTTGAGATACCAACAGTATTGGTGTATCAAATTGCTTTATATCAACACTTTAAAAGCCATGTTATTTTTAATGTATCTATATAATAATAATAATAATAATAATAATAATAATACAGACTTTGGAATAAGGCGTGGGGACAATTACAATTTCCCTACATTTTGGCATAAAGGTTAGGGCATAAGAAGACAGTAACTACATACATTTTGGGATGTTTGTGTGTATATATATATATATATATATATATATATATATATATATATATATATATATATATATATATATATATTCTGGATAGTTTGTGTTCTCTGTGCTAATAAGATCTGTCAAAAGATGGCTGACCGTTCTCAAGGGAGGTAATTATAACGGCTTACGACTATTCTGGTTCCCCGCTTTGTGTGAGCAGCGGAGCATAAGAAAGCGGTGAACCAGACTATTTTACGACTTCATGTCAGAATTATTTATTGGGAAAAAATGTGGTATTTAACATCTGAATTAGGGATTCATCATCGCCTGTCTATTGTATTTTATTAACTAAGGACATTATATTATATCTCAAACAATGAAACGCACACAGAGGCCAATATCTTGGTTAATATTTAAAACTTAATGCTCGCTTTATGTAGGCATTCTGTCTAGACTATAAGATAGCTATTTTAAGCTCCATTTATTGGACGTAAATGCTCATAAGGGTTTTACAGCAAAGAATTACAAGCTCAACTTAGAAATCTTATGGAGATTTCATTAGGGAAGATCATACTAGTGAATGAATGTAAATTGCCTGATTTGACAAGAAAAATGTCGCAATCATTTTATGTTATATGACACGACGATATTTTACATATGAATAAATTTTTGCAAAAGCTTAACAGACTGCTTGCCAAGACAGAGAACTTTTGTGAAATAAAGTTGTTATTATTATTTGAATTTCGTGTCATACATCACTTAGAAAACATCTAGACTGTTATAACACATTTTTTTCCGTAAAGAAAATCGTTTTGTATGTATGATATGCTCTTTGACGGCATAGAGGACTTTAAAATGTATTTCCCAATCATATTCCAAATCTTATTATCACATTTTCTACTGTTTATTCCTTCATGGGCGCTGTAAACGTAATATGTATATATTCTTACATCATTATATAGTGGGCAATAAAACAAATAATATTCAACAGTACCAATGCTGCCACAGTTGCAGTAAGCATCGGATAGAATATTTTTATTGAATAGATGAATTCAGAGTGTGCTACCTTCAAGTCGAAGGCGAGTATGACAAATCTGGGCATTTCTTTAACCAGTTGAATAGTACTTTGGAATACTTGCTCGACCGTCATTTAATAGCCTTTTGAATTGATTCACATATTCGCTTGTTCACTGGGAGCTGATTCCAACAGCAAATGGTAGAAGGTTGGGAGGATTCTTGATACACTTTTGTTCTGGACCAAACATGTTTGAATTATGCATTTCACGAGACTAGTTTCTTGAAGAAAATACATCAGAGAGAAATTCAGGGACCAACTTGTGCGTCATTTTTATGAAAAGAAGTATCAGAGTTTTCCAAGCAGTTTTCTGTGTTTTCTTTCTTAACATACTAAGTTGGTTGCACCTATGACAATTTATGTTACCTCAATATTTACTTCTTCCCTCTGAAAAGTATATATATATATCAGTATCAGCATATTCCAATATTGGTCTTATGTGAGTAAAATAAAGACACTCAGTTAGTATCGGCATATTCTAATAATAGTCTTATGTGAGTAAAATAAAGACACTCAGTCAGTATCGGCATATTATAATAATAGTCTTATGTGAGTAAAATAAAGACACTCAATCAGTATCGGCATATTATAATATTGGTCTTATGTGAGTAAAATAAAGACACTCAGTCAGTATCGGCATATTATAATAATGGTCTTATGTGAGTAAAATAAAGACACTCAATCAGTATCGGCATATTCTAATATTGGTCTTATGTTAGTAAAATAAAGACACTCAGTCAGTATCGGCATATTATAATAATGGTCTATAGACACTTAGTCAGGTCGGCATACTCTAATATTGGTCTTATGTCAGTAAAATAAAGACATTCAATCAGTATCGGCACATTTTAATATTGGTCTTATGTCAGTAAAATAAAGACGTTCAATCAGTATAGGCATATTCTAATATTGGTCTTATGTCAGTAAAATAAAGACTTTCAATCAGTATCGGCATATTTTAATATTGGTCTTATGTCAGTAAAATAAAGACGTTCAATCAGTATAGGCATATTCTAATATTGGTCTTATGTCAGTAAAATAAAGACATTCAATCAGTATCGGCATATTATATTCTAATAATGGTCATATGTCAGTAAAATAAAGACATTCAATCAGTATCGGCATATTCTAAAAATCGTCTTATGTCAGTAAAATAATGACACTCAGTCAATATCGGCATATTCGAATATTGGTCTTATGTCAGTAAAATAAAGACATTCAATCAGTATCGGCATATTCTAATAATCGTCTTATGTCAGTAAAATAAAGACACTCAGTCAGTATCGGCATATTCTAATATTGGTCTTATGTCAGTAAAATAAAGACATTCAATCAATATCGGCTTATTCCAATAATGGTCTTGTGTGAGTAAAATAAAAACGTTCAATAGACAGTCAATCAAGGGCAAATTTGAAATTACGTAGGACATTAATTTTCTTTCAAGCCTTCTTAAGAATATAATTGATATGATTAATCCCGTTAACATTATTCGAGAACAACACATCCAAGTATTTATGTGAGGGTACTTCATAGCGCTGAGTACCATCCATAAATAGCGGGGGATGTTGAGGTCGTCTACGTTTCTTGACACTACTATTATTTTCTGTCTTGTTAGGATATAAACTTACAAGCCCACTGTTCGACCAGTTGAATATTTGTTTCTTATGGTTTGCTGCAGCAGTATCGGGACTATCGATATTTGTGTAAAGACTGATATGATATGCCAATAATTTAATGTCAGTGTCGACTTCTTCCACAATGTCATATATATATATATATATATATATATATATATAGATAGATAGATAGATAGATAGATAGATAGATAGATAGATAGATAGATAGATAGAGAGAGAGAGAGAGAGAGAGAGAGAGAGAGAATAACAAATATACACCTGGATCCAACAGGAGAATGCTTGATAACGTTAACAGGATTTTAAAATACGAAGAAATAATATTATCATACTGGTTAGAGAGTTTTTAATTCGTACACTACGGAGAGCACGAATTAAAAATTCTGTTCTCAAACATGCATGATATATATATATATATATATATATATATATATAGATATATATATATATATATATATATATATATATATATATATAAGAGTAAGAGACCTATAATACTTCCTTGAGGAACCCCAGTCTTGATATGCTTCCGATCTGAATGTTATCCGTTTATTACTAAGCGTTGCTGCCCGTGCGAAAGATTATCCTCAAGTCAACATAAAATCGAGCCAGTTATGCCTACTCTATTCAATTAAAAAATAAGCTCTCAGTTCCACACTTTGTCAAAGGCCTTACTTACGTCAAACAAATTTACTCGACTTTATTTATCTTCATCAAGCGCATGCCAAGAAATCAAGAAATTAAAATGTGTTTAAGCTTGACGCATCCAATTCCTTTCCCTAAGACACTTAATAATGAATTACGTGGAACATTTTGTATGTAACTTTTACTGCCTTTTTATGTAATAATATAATATTTACCATGTTCCGACTGTCAGGATTTTTTTACACATGTCAAGAGATTTTTGAAATAATTTGGAGAGCGGACTTGACAGTTCATATGCTCACTCCTTGAGTAGTTTATGAGTGATCAAATCAGGGTCTGATAATTGACTAGCATTTATGGTCATAAGCACATCCTACACGTCTTCGAATAGAATAACACCATAACCGTCAGCAATGATTGTTCATCGATAAGGTTGTTTAACAAATCCGCCATATCGGTCGTCTGATACAAAGTTGTTATCATTTTCAGGTGGAGGAATGAAATATTTCTAATTTTCCTCAGACAGATGATTAGTTAGCTGACCACAGAATTTGGGGTTGCCCACACTCTCTTGATATTTCTGGAGAATTTGTCACGGGGTTTAGCCTTAGCTGTCCGTACGGAGGTAACAACTTCATTTCTCTTTCGTCGAAATTGTTTCCAGTTTTCAGGAAAACGTATGGGGTTTTCTTCTTCATCTTTGTGTATCCGTTTTCGTTCGCGTTTAAGACGGCAATTTCACTATACACCCATACACTGTCGAACTTTCTTACTATAACTATGCGACTAGGGATACTTATAGATGCTGCTACTATAATGGAATTAGTAGAAAAAGCATACTTCATACTATCAGTACTACCAAATATAAAAATGTGATCCCATTTCATTTCAAATTCGCTAAAATAGAACAACATACATCATAGTTACCGTCAATGTATTTCCAAACACGACGCTTGTAACTAGTCAAGCCTGGTTCTATTAGGGTCAGGCTAGAATAAATAAGTCAGTGATATCGAACAAAATCAAGAATAACGGGTTCAGCTACACCTCTGGAAAGTACTCTGATATTTGATGTAAATATCAAATCCATCAATGATGATAAAAACTCGGTAAAAGTGAATAGGTTTATGGACAAGTCGCATTATGTCGAATGATCTGATTAGTTTGTGTATTTCATTATTTCATTGTCGTTAAAGTGCCCAAGCACATAACATATCCGATATTATTGAATTTACTCCTATGTTCATATTCGCCTATTAGATCTCAGATATATTGACCGATATTGGGGATTGGGGGAGGGGGGTAGCATATAGCTCCAATTAGTAGTTTTATGTTGGCTTTTCCAATATTTACCTGGCTTGGCATTAATGTTTTCACGGACAAAGATGGCAACTCTTCCTCCATATATGTTTCTGTTCATTCTAAATTTGGCATGAAAATTTAGGATAGTTATATCTTCATCGCATATTCTCTCATCCAACCATGTTTCTGAAAAAAGAATTACACGATAAATGTGCATTTCAACCTGCAATAGCTCAATTTTTGTAATATACTTTGAATATTAGATTAAATATTGTGCAATTTTGTTATAATGACGCGCACTGAGAAAAAGCAGGTACGTGGAATATTTGGTATACTGGACCTGGATCCCGTAAATATCAGTTGATAATTTAATATGGATACAAAACTATGTACAACTATGACGTAATACATCAGCTTGTAATTATTGCATCTAACTATACAAGTTAAATAAACTATTTCATTTCTCTAAGATACGCACTTGCAAAATTGTAATATCTACCCACATCGTGATGCATAACATAATAAGCAATTCTATTAAAATGTAAATATGATATGCAGAAATGAAAAACAAAAAAACAGATACAACTCTGTAACTTAGCCTTTCTACAGAAAGCTGAGGTGCCAAGGGTTTCTGAAAGGTATCGTTCTGGAAGGAGGAGCATTTAGGACGCTAGTAACGTTGTCCATAAGGGATATGCTCACAGGAAAGTATACAAAAATTACACACTAAAAGCAGAGCTGTTTATATATTTTATCCTTATCTCATTGGAATTTAAACTTAATTGATGTACCGTATATACTCGCGTATAACTCAGGTCCAAATGCAAACAACATCGACCCTGATCTGCCTTCACATAATGCGCCGGCAGATCAGGGTCTATGTTGTTTGTTCTACTGATTAGTCCTTACAAACTGCATAGACCCAGATCTGCCGCGCATTATGCGACGGAATAGCTGGGTCTATGCAGTTTGCATTTGGTATCGCCTTATACGCGAGTATAGACGGTAATTGTCCACGAAAAAGGGCATAACCCTGTAAAACCAACTAGAAGAGCCTATAATTTCTGACATTCAATTCTTCTATTTTCGAAGAACATATCTGTACTTTTAATTTTAACTACAGGAAATGATTTCTGTCCCAGAGTATTAACCCATGTAAAACAAAGCCTATGCTTATAACACGAAAACATAATCCAAATAATCATTCTATTCTGCAGATGACTGGCAAATTTATTCAAGAAATATCCTAACATAAAAATGTAGGCATTATACTGTCTAGTTACGCGACTTGGCATGTACATGCCAGGTTCTTGTCTGAAAAGGCAAGGCAGTAGTTCATGATAGTCTGATAGTTTTATTTCATATTCCAGTGGGCACTAACACACACGAGGATACAAATTTGATTATATATATATATATATATATATATATATATATATATATATATATATATATATATATATATATATATATATATATAAGATGATGTTAACCTGGTTGGTTATGGAAAGGAGAAGATGTTTAAGTTACGAAAAATTTATCATATATTGATTAAATCCTAAGTCAATTGTTTAAAATGTACCATGGTCTTGCTCCAATATACTTAGAAGATTTAATTTGTTCCTTTGTTGTTGACAACGAATCCCACACCACTCGATCATCATACAGTATTGGACCCCCATTTTGGAGAACAACCTTTATGAAAATTCTTTTCTGCCTTCTAAAAATCAAACGTGGAATACTTTAATAATAGCAATAATAAGCAGCCAATCTATTCAATATTTGAAAGCTTACCTGAATATATACGATTCCTTCGTATTATTATTACATTGGTGATGGAGTGGTTCAAGACCAACATTTGCCATTGAGAACCAACTGCAGTTGTTGTTTAACAACGATTTTGTTCTTAAATCATCCTTCCAACAGTAGATACTGAACATACAAACAAATCAAACACCTGAGCACTTTCTATTAAAATGTCAAAAATGTACAGCTCTCAGAAATCGTGTTTTTTTTTTTCACATTACCACATCGAATCAGAATTAAGGCATTATTCGGCAATTGCATGTACCCTGAAGAAATTAATACACATATTTTTGGCAGTGCAAACCTTCATTATGTAAAAGCTTTTAGACTAATAGTTTAATCACAACCACACCTTTATTTTCTTATTATATAGCTCTCTGCAATAATAATAGGTTATAGTGTTTGTACTATTTGATATTATGGGCGAGACCGAAGTACAACCGGATAAGCTAGAGAACCTTATGTACATTAAGCGAGACCACACTATACAACAGTACGAACCCTATAATTTATTTATTATATACCACTAGTCTAGTCTTAGCCAGGATACACGTGTTGTTTTCTTCACATAGTGGTTTGTTTTGTGAACATCGATTCCTGCTCTCTTTGCAGCACATTTAATCGGTTCACCAAGCTTTTTTTTCCATTGGCATTGAATAATACCAGCCCTGCATGTATGGGAGTATAGCTCTCTTCATGAACTGGAGTTAGACAGAAGGGAGATTCGGAGCATTTCATTTTCATGGGGCCATAGTGTTCTAAATAAATGAGAATTGGGCTTCTGTCGCCCGGCACATCATTTGGCGCAAATAATCTAGGCTTGGTTTCACGGAAATCTCTTTGCGAGAACCATCCCGGGTCTTAGAATCACGTTCTTCATAATGAAGGTATTTTTCGCCTGTATCGGTCTCAGGCAGTGTTTTGTCTCTATATTTCAATTTCCTGGTCTCATCTCTGCCTCTAAACCCACAAATCTTGCTGAAGTAGCAATAAAGTGTAAACTGCATGGCTCGGGGAGTGGACGTCCCCGTCTGTCCCGAAGTAAACAATGTATCATCATCTTCAAGTGCAAGAAGTTCTGATGTGCGACTTTTGCTTCCTGGACTCTTTTTCTTTATGTCAACGTTTCCATTTATGGAATTTCTGTCCCTCAGAGATGTTTGACAGCCAATTCTCTTTGGTATTGCAACTAAGTTTACTATGAACTTTTAAAATGTTTCTCCAGGCAATTTCCTGTCGAAAACAAATTATTCCATTTATCTTCGCATTTAGGTCTCAAAGATGAATAAAACCTTTTACTTGATGAAAATGTTAATTTTAGGATCAAAGGGGAAATGATTTCTCAAAGGATCTTGAAGATCGTAAGTGTTATTTATTCTATCAAGTTATGTACGCCCTTCAGTATTTGTTGAGATTGAGGTTTTCTAGGAATCTCCAGATCTTGGACACACTTTAGAGTGTGCTTGAGTCATATACATTTTGAAAACTTCATTTACCAAGAAAAAAAGAGCTTTCTATTGACACTACTCTTCGGGATAGATAGATTAGAAATACAAATAAAATTTTATTTCTTTGTCTACAAACAACATCGATATAACTGTACCGTTATGATCTTGTTTTATGTTGGACATATGTAAGTCTAGGTTTTCCGGAAGGATTGCTACTCCAATATAACGACTTTTGAACTCATAAACCTCCCATTCTTTTCCCCATAATTCAGCTTTTTGTGCACCTGAGAATGCATTTCTTGCGCACATACAATTTCTTTGTGCGGCACCAATTAAGAAAATTGGTATCATAACCTTACCATTTAATATTATGTGCATATCGTAAAGTACAAACAAGGAAGTGAAGAAATGTGCGAGACTTATTGATTACTTCCATGGAAAGTAAAAACTAGACTTTACTGAAATATTTTCTACCATTTTGTCAAAAGTGGATGTACTTGAGAGCGTGCTCCTGTTTCTTTTCTTTTCTTTCTTATTAAAATGTTCTGAAATGTTGTACCCGTCGGAGATGCCCTCGTCGAAGAAAGCTAGGAATGTCAATTATTGCTTTTCATCACCAAGATTACTAATACGAATGCCTGCTGGATCGTTTTCATGATATTAGTCTTTAGGGACATCATGGTTCTGATTTGAACATGAAATATTAACTGTATCCGCAGTGTCATTCATTTTATTTTATTACGTCTTGACAATATGCTTTCGAATGTGATTTCCGCTTTCGGCAACATTTGCTTTACCTTTTCAATTGCTGAAGTTATGCTAGTAATCACGTGATCGGATTCATCTGTATGTTTTGTAGTGTTCTATATCCCCAACTGTACATTGCCACATTTTATTTCTTAATTACTTTCAATGCTTTCACATTTTCAAGTAACCTTTCAACCTCAGCGGCCGTTTGGCCTGGTATGGCAGCATTGAATAGGTATCTTTCAGTGAATATCATGCAACAAACATTTGAATCACCAATAAGAACATGTGAAATCTTGGGACTTCCGTATTTTTAGGATTTTGTATGCGATATTTTCAGGTTGGGAGATTACTTTGTATACATTCTTTGTTTCTCTTTCATTATCTTTAGACTTATCAGTTCCAGCTTCATATAAATTTCATCACTACTGAATTGTTCATTTCCATTTTCAGTTTTCACAGATATGGTGTCACGGAAGCTACTGACCGCAGCTCTAGAAAACACGGACACATTGTCATCCTCTTCCGAATCCTCTATCACTACGCCACACCGAAATCTGTTTGGACTAGGCGTACTGTACTGGGTTTACAGTGTGTTTACCTCAAGCAG
This sequence comes from Margaritifera margaritifera, assembly GCA_029931535.1. Taxonomy (NCBI): domain Eukaryota; kingdom Metazoa; phylum Mollusca; class Bivalvia; order Unionida; family Margaritiferidae; genus Margaritifera; species Margaritifera margaritifera. Next base: position 22,969 of record JAQPZY010000620.1, read on the forward strand.
AAGTGTTTTGATTCAGTGGATTACCGATAGAACTTGATGCATCTCGCTGTACCAAAATCTCGTCGACGTACTCTCCGTATTCATCCATAGCGACCTTCTTTGTTACATTAATTTCTGCGAGTTCTAGTTCACAGGGCATCCGTCAGTCAACAGTCTCACTTGTTCTTATTACTTTCTTCGACTGCTTCCCATTGATTGTTAAATCTGTGATCAATTTATTTAGGTCGTAAACAATGTTGTGAGTATTTATCTCCAAGACACTTTCTTTTTAAGTTTTCAGCTTTTAATGCTATAAAGCTGATTCAGTGATTTGAACTGCTCGTATCTCAGATTCATCTACTAATTGTTTGATTGCCTCCTTCAGGACCTCACCATGAGCTAGTGTTTTAAAATGGCACGATTTCAGATGCACTAATATTTGTTACTTTCAAGATTACCGAGATTCCAGCAATCAAGTGGCCTGGAATCTACCCAGAAGCATCCGAAATATCAAGTGGCCTGGAATCTACCCAGAAGCATCCGAAATATCAAGTGGCCTGGAATCTACTCAGAAGCATCCGAAATATCAAGTGGCCTGGAATCTACCCAGAAGCATCTGAAATAATTATAGATAATCTTCCACAATGAAGCAAGGTTGAGTTATTAAGTAGAAAAAAAGTAATTTTTACGAAAAGTATAAAATCACACATAGCTCATAGAAAACACAAATAATAGGCAATAATTTGATATTGGAATTATGAAACTCGTTGACTAATTTCCAGTTTTTGCTAGCCTTTACGAGCAAATTCATTTCATAACTTCAATATCAAAATCATTACCCGTTTGAGACCCTCTGTATATACATCCTTAAGGTGTATTTAAACATCCCTTTAAGTTCTAGACAATCTAATGAAAACTTTAAGAGGATTCGATCAAAAATTCAAATCGCTGTATCTTTTAAAATAAAATAACATCAGATGCATATTTTAATTGTGTATGTAATGGTTACATCAAGGTTTAACACAATCTGGTGAAACCAGTAAGACAAGGAAATGCTACTAGCTCACTATGATAATATTAACTGCTAGGCAAAAATAATAAAAAAGTTCACATTTTTATATTCGTTTTTAACAAATTAAAGGAATTATATCTTCACGTTATATATTGTGATTCTATAACGATTGATGACATTGGCATCAAGCTGTAAGAGGAGTTGATTATACTGTACAAGGTAGGTACTGACATAGGCGTGATGATACTGTCCAAGGTAGGTACCGACATAGGTGTGATGATACTGTACAAAGTAGGTACCGATATAAGCGTGATTATACCATACAAATTAGGTACCGACATAAGCGTGATGATACTGTCCAAGGTAGGTACCGACATAGGCGTGATGATACTGTCCAAGGTAGGTACCGACATAGGCGTGATGATACTGTACAAAGTAGGTACCGACATAGGTGTGATGATACTGTACAAAGTAGGTACCGACATAGGCGTGATTATACCATACAAATTAGGTACCGACATAGACTTGATGATACTGTACAAGGTAGGTACCGACATAGACTTGATGATACTGTACAAGGTAGGTACCGACATAGACTTGATGATACTGTACAAAGTTGGTACCGACATTGGCGTGATGATACTGTACAAGGTATGTACCGACATAGGCGTGATGATACTGTACAAGGTATGTACCGACATAGGCGTGATGATACTGTACAAAGGTACCGACATAGATGTGATGATACTGTACAAATTAGGTACCCACATAGGCGTGATGATTCTGTACAAATTAGGTACCGACACAGACGTGATGATACTGTGCAAATTAGGTACCGACATAGGCGTGATGATACTGTACAAGGTAGGTACCGACATAGGATTGATGATACTGTACAAATTAGGTACCGACATGGACGTGATGAACATAAAAAGACGGACTAGTGGACCTGATCAAGTATGGCCCCCACCAAATGTTTGGTACGCGCGTACTAATACATAGCTTTCATAAATTAGACGTGAAATGGGTTAAACTTAAACCTTAATTGGCATTTTAAATATATACTGTTTGTATCAAGAATGTTAAAAAAGTTGACTTTTTATAGTCTTTTATGCAATTTGTCTATGTATATCGCGTATTTTATGCACAAAAGAGTTAACTTTTCATCCTAATTTGCTTTGTGAATCAGTTTAGATTTGCTAAATCTTTAGTGTATAGTATACTTTGAAGAAGAGTTTGCAGGGGACATGTTGGAGAAGAACAACAAGCGAAGTAATGGAAAGCGTGCGAGTTAGTGCAAGTCTTTTTCTGTGCTCTTTCCACTCAATCCGTTATTACCCTGAGGCCTTTAGTCTTCAATTTTTGATTCCATGTTATTATATCCAATACGATATACTACCATCCTAGACGAATCTCTTGTTAAAGACTTGACGAAAAAACAAAACGGCAATTTTGAAATCAATGTCACGTGAAATATACAAGACAGCTATAATTTAGCCTGTTATTAAATGGTAAAGAGAGACACACTTAAGCCTATTAAACACCTCCATAGATTATGTCATAATAAATATGGCATTGTTGCACTTGATTCATAAATACCAAATATGGATACTATAATTTAAGGCAAGTCTTGACACAGCTCTTAGGTTTACGAAAATATTCTGAGGTTACTGACTTCAAGGCAGCACGAATCTAAATGTACTATTTCACATTCGCTTTAATAAACAAAGCTTGTTAAGTTCAAGGCGGCACGAATCTAAATGTACTCTCTTACATTCGCTTTAGTAAACAAAGCTTGCTGATATTTCAAAAAGTTTCTTTAAAGCGGCTTGTTTTTTTTTTTGCAGTACTTTATAGAAATTATTTAGATGAAAAGCACGGCAGTCGATGGAAACGATTCAATGGTTTAGATAAATTATCGCGAATAGTTTGCAAATGAAGCCACCATACAAATTATTTTAGACGATTTTCATATCTATTTGTGAGAACTTTGTTAACAAAATAATAATAATAATAATAATAATAATAATAATAATAACTTTTCCACCTAACTGCAGATGGAACACAGCAATAGATTTAATTATTACTAAATTCAGGACATTCAAGAAATAGCATTGAGACAACACCGTGATTTCCTGTCATGAATATGACTTAAATGAAAATTAATGATTCAAATGTGTTTTCAATTTGATATACATGTACTAAGGTAGGACGTGTAGGTTCTAAATGTGATAGTAGTTGTGTAATCCTGTCAAGATGATGGTGTTGTGTAATCCTGGCAACATGATGGTGTTGTTTATATAATTGTAGTTGTGTAATCCTGGCAACATGATGGTGTTGTTTATACAATCGTAGTTGTGTAATCCTGGCAACATGATGGTGTTGTTTATACAATTGCTCATTTTCCTTTGGCACAATAACTGTACAATGAGTTGTGTAATCCTGGCAACATGATGGTGTTGTTTATACAATTGCTCATTTTCCTTTGGCACAATAACTGTACAATGAGTTGTGTAATCCTGGCAACATGATGGTGTTGTTTATACAATTGTAGTTGTGTAATCCTGGCAACATGTTGGTGTTGTGTAATCCTGGCAACATGATGGTGTTGTTTATACAATTGTAGTTGTGTAATTCTGGCAGCATGATGGTGTTGTTTATATAATTGTAGTTGTGTAATCCCGGCAACATGATGGTGTTGTTTATACAATTGTAGTTGTGTAATCCTGGCAACATGATGGTGTTGTTTATACAATTGTAGTTTTGTAATCCTGGCAACAAGATGGTGTTGTTTATATAATTGTAGTTGTGTAATCCTGGCAACATGATGGTGTTGTTTATACAATTGTAATTGTGTAATCCTGGCAACATGATGGTGTTGTTTATACAATTGCTCATTTTCCTTTGGCACAATAACTGTACAGTGAATTGCAAATTGCATTTTTTTCTCTTCATCCTCTTCCTCCTCCTTTTTTTCTCCTTCTCTTATTCTTCTTCTCCTTCGATATAACACCAATTATCTACTCCACTTCTCATTGCTGCATTAACCAGCACCAGAACAAGCACAACTACTACTTTAGCTACATGAGTGAAAGGTAGACAATTTTAAAAACCATGTGCACCTTAATTTTCATTCAAAAAACTAAAGTTCCTCCAGATAATCAATGAATGGATTGTTCCTTTCATGCCCACTTCTTCAAATAGCTTATTCAACTTGATTCTGAGATGAACTGTCTAGGACTTGCTGCTCATCAGCAGTTGAATCATTATTTGCATGTCTTGTTTACACGTATATTCTAAGAAAAAGAAATATTACATATACCTGCACTATTTTTACAAAGTACTGGAACTTGATAAAAATGAATTATATGTATTTAAATCACCAACCAATCGGAAGAACAACCGGTTGAAAATTCTCTTATCATCACGAGTTCATAGTATTTGAAAAGTCTGGCCCCTTTGTAAAGTTTAAAATAGTACTATTGGGGGTTTTTTTGGCGTGATTTTAGACGATTTTCATCTCTATTTTTGAGCATTTTGTTAAAAATAACGATAAAAAAAATATAAGTACTAAATGATTAACTAATAAAATCCAATTCAAGAAAACAAAAATGGTAAAATGGAGATCAATTCCTTAGTATGCTGGATTTTTTTTTATGAGTTACTTCCCTTGATAATGACACTATTATTGATCCTGGTGCAGCCGACGCTTGCTTATTAGTATTTTTATAAAAGAAATTTTTAAAAAATATTCAAAAGCCGAATAAGAAAAGTATCGGTAAATGAGACGATTTATGGCCCACTTGTAAAATTAAACAAGTACTATCTTTAACCATGCACATTATATCATCACAAAGAGAAATTTGGTATCTCGTCGTGCACAGCTAGTGAGCTAGCACAATGAACGGCACAGCAGCGGAACACAGACGCTGAGTGTCAGTCTTTGCAAAGTCACAACACAAAATAATATGAAATGTTGAACGCAACATACATAATGGGAAAATGGAGATATATACCTTCATGTGGGGCTTATGCTGTCATCAGTTAATTCCCTTGAAAGTAGTGTAGATGCTACCACTCCTGGCCCAGCTGAACCAAGATTTCTTTTTTTTTCTAAAGGTTTTCATAAATCTATATTACAATGAAGAAAAGTGAGAAAGTCAACAACTCTATAAATAAAGTATTTCATTGACTCTCCTTTGCTTAAAACAATTCTAAAAAATGACTTGCACGCTTAAAAATATATTTGAAAAAATATACGTATTTAAAATGAATCACAAACGCTCTGCGATTAAAATTTACTTAGTTACCAAAATAATAAGCTCCGCGATGAAAATAATATGCTCCGTGATCAAAATTACGAGCTTTGCGATGAGAAAAATGTTTGAAATTTCGCCATGAAATGCAAAATTTAAAGTTAAAAGTTTCTGTGTGGAGGCAGCAAGCAACCCTGCCATCTGGAATTCTCAATGGAGGAGGAGGTCTTACGTGGGATTCATGCACGAGAGTTGTATGATAACATGGTAAAGTAAATAAGTAAATAAGCTATAGGCTGATACAACTTAGTAAAAGATACTTGAGAATTCACCATGCCATTATTTATTACAGAATGTCACTATAAATCTCACTTCAAAGCAATTAAGCTAAGGGGGCGCTCTACAGATAATAAGTGCTTCTGAGAGAGTGACAGGTGTAAGATGAAGTTGTTTGCATTTGCAACATGCACATTGGAGAGAATGTTGGCATACCTCTATGCTACTTTCATGTACTGTGGCTGAAATTTCTTTACATATTGTACTTGTGGAAACTGGACATGATCTAAGCACACAGCATACAGAAATGGCCGCTCCAAAGTACTCGAACAATCAACCAGAATTTGTCAAAAGTACACTATTTTCAGCAGTTATGAAAATAGGGAAACAAATTTTGTCAGAGTAGTCAATACCAGCCTCTGAAAGTACAATGAATGAATTACAAAATATATAAAAAGTAAAAAAAAGTTATCGACTCCTTTTTTTTAAATTTACCTTAGAAGTCCAGAAAGTGAAAATTACCAAGCGGAGCTAGCAGTTTTTTGAGAGGTGCACATCTTAAGTAAGACCAAGTTGTATACTCTATAACCCAAATTGCACCCAGCAATCTTACACCAAAATAAAGGGAATTCAAAGTTCTTTTAACAATATCTAAGATATACAAGGTCTTTTTTAAATAGCCAGGACAACCAGTGAGGAAAACCTGGCTAATTATTTTTCTTTAAAAATCTAACCCTATGCAAAGTACGAAACTGGAAAGTGCAACCTAAAAGACTAAATCTCACCGAATGCTACTCTTTGTCGCTAAATGGTACAATTAGGAGCAATTGTAACTTTGAAACTAAGTATACGTTGAGAGTGAACAATAAGAGCACTGCTTAGAATGACATCAAAATAAAATCTAAATACTGATCTAAAAACCAGTCTGTTACAAGATAGGGCCACCATCTATATTGTTTATCGAAGAAATGCTTAAATTGCTCATACCCATCGTTGTCTGATATCAAGATATACTATTTAATTGCACATGGTTTGTTGTCGGATAAAATTTGCCTTAGATAAAATACGTCTAGACATTAGAGACTCAGCTTGTAAGGACATATAGCCTTGTGCTTTCTTAATGACTTATTGCTTCTGAAAACTTGTCCAAAATAAGTGCAGCGTTTAATGTCTTACATACAATTCGTAACGTGTTAAAATTCATGTTGCACTGTACAGACGAAACAATTCAGTTCTTTTACAGTTTTGATAGAGAAGGATCTTGCTATGATACCAACTGAAACAATTGCAATTATCTCCAGATTTGTGTAGATCATGTATATTGCTTGGTACAGCCTGTCCAGTTACGTCACTCTTCTAGGTAGATGCTACTTTATTAAGTATATGAAAATGAGCTATCTGAAGTCTTCATAACTGAGCTAGTTAAATAGTTATGTATGCTAAAAAGACACTTGTCATAAATTTGTTTTCAAATACCAGCCTCTCCGTATACATATTTCTACCCATGGGGGTAATTATATCGGAAGTGCACCTCTTACCGCTCCAATAGGGGGTGGGTAGATAGTCACTTTCGTATAGCCATTCTGTTTATACAGTACGCTATATGACTTTGTTCTCACCTCGTAATCAGACTTTTAGCTCCGTATATTCTATTTATCTTGCTATCAGCAATATAAATGATGAGCTCCTAATTATAGTCCTTTTGATTTCCAGGTTGCTTCGTGCGTTCACATGCTATCTCTGGCTCAGTTGTATCAAACAATACCATATGTACTTGTTTATTTCACCTTTTTGTCACTTAAGACCATCTCCTTCCTAGGTTACCCCATGCGTTCACTTAGCATGGTTTAATTTTGCATTTCATGCCAACATTTCAAAGATCTTCCTAATCGCAAAGTTCATTATTTTCATCGCAGAGTTTAGTGTTTACCCGTAACTTATTTTTTGGCCGCGGGGTGTATTTTAATCGCGGACTTTATTTTAATCTGGGTTTGTTTCTTTTTTAGTGACATTCTATATGGATCGAGGTAATGTTTGAAACTATTTTGTGTTATGCCCTTCAATTGTAAGCGTGATCATTTTTTTGCAACCACTTTCTAAACAGATAATGCTTTTCTTCATCTATAATCGGGCTTCTTTTAAAATGTTGAAATGATTCATCGTGCATAACTCCATTTATCGCTAATATACTTCTATCTTTTCTTTGTATCATGTAAAGTCTGATAAACCTTTGTTGATTCCATTGTCAGACTACCTTCTAAGTTGTTGATAAGCTGTACTTGAATTGAGTTTCCTGTGCTTTTTTTCAAAACCCGCTCACCAGAATTTGATCAATTATGATATAAAGCATCCTGGCATAACTGGATTTAACATTTGTACAAATGATGGCGATCTACCATCAAATATGATTGCCATTACTAAAAATAGAAAACATTTGAACAACCTCACAGAAACTGCTCAACAAACTTTGACCATCTGTAAAAGGAAGTATTGTTGCATGAAGGGCTTTCATATGTGCACAAATAATGACAACGCGCCATCATATATGGCAACCATTACTAAAAGTAGTAAAACCTGTAAGCAACGAATTCTGAAAAGCCGCGCAACATAATTTAACAAGATTTGACAGAAAACATGCTATCTTTTCGACAAAAAGATTCCTTGCATATAATATCCTTTCAATATTGGACAACATAACGCTGATGTGTCATCAAATATGGATGAAGATGCCAAAAATAATTGGAATAAATGTTTAAAGAAGCAACGAAATTGACTCTTGGCCAACTGATCTTGCATTTGTCTGTTGAGCTGATGTTAGCAAGGTGAGCGATCTCTGTCAGAATTTTGTCACACATGCCTCTACCAATACCTTTCTGAATCCGAATATTGGCAAGGTACAATGTTGAAGGTAGCATTTGGGGATTACATACTTGTGCATATTGAACTAGTCTTTTATGCACGGTAATGTCTGTGATATATGAATACTATCCTTCACAATGAAGAGTGTGACCTGAGCAACACAATAGTAGCTCTATCGTGACTACTCTAGTCCTATTTGTTGAGAAGTCGTGCGTGATCAAAATATGTGCAGAGGACATGAGAGGACATTGAAGGACACTGCATAAAACTACACATAAATCGTAAACATTAAATGAGTTTTTGAGTATCAGTCAGTCCGTCTGATCTCCACATTGAAAAATCGGTCAAAGAATGTAAAAACTCAGCGATTGTATAAGGATGAATACCCATCTGAAACACTGCGCAATCATTCTGTCATCTTGCTCTCATGCATTTTTCCAGTGTCATGCCCTATTATGGTGATATATATATATATATATATATATATATATATATATATATATATATATATACATATATAGACACACCATGTGATAATTCCTCTGTGCAATTAGTTCCACTGCTGTTAACGAAAATTGGAAGACATTATTTACATGAGGCCAACATGCACATATTGTTCTGTCGCAGTGTTCTGATTATTTATTTAGAGTTATGGTCCATATGTTGATGAATTGCCCCAGGATCACCGACAGAAATTCAGGGCCCTTGGGCAGAGCAGTCATGTTCCCCAAAACTAGTTTAATTTTTTGTATATAAAAACCAGTGTACATTTTTGCATATAAAACCTGTAGTAATCTACCATAACTATTGCAAGGAACAAATTTTTATATTTACTTAAAGATTAATTTATTTTTCATAACCGAGTTAACAACGGGCCCCTGGGCAATTACCCGCCCGCCCACCCACCTCCACCCCCTCTCTGGGGGCCTGAATTGCCCTGAAACTTTGCAGATATTTATTGGCATGGGGCCACAGTGTGTATATTGTTCCTTCATTATGCTCAGATATTTTAATAGCAGCAATACACCACCTACTATTATTGCTATATCGTTTCCTTGAACTAGTCCTCTGTCCAAGGTGAATATTCCCATTTCCCATTAGTAAATGGAGGTCTAGAACAAAAACTTTATCCAAGTCTGATTCCCATGCTATTTTCGTCTTTTGGAACATCTTCTATCTTTTCCATGGACTTCATGTGGTTCTCGTGTCTCTGGGCGCTTGAGTCTTTTGGTGTATCTGTCAATCATGTACAATTTGCATTGCAATTAATATTTTTTCCCCAGTCCTTGCACAATTTGTGCTGATCTATGTCCCTTTTTATTACATCTGAGCTTTTTTAGTTCCTCACTAGAGAATCGGTGCTTCGATTTTTATTCCTCTTAGTAATCGGTGCTAATATAAGTTTTTACATGTCCATTTGTTATTTCAGTTGTTTATTTTTGTATTTCCTTTCATCTATTCATTATGTCTCAAGATGTGGGTAAAATGAGGCTATAAAAAGCCCCTTGGGACACTCACCCACCTGTCCGGCACGCACTTCGTGTGCTCTCACAGAGATATGTCCTTTTGTTCCCTTTGGTTTGAAGAGGTGTGGCCGAAAGCCGCTGTGCCTATAGGAATAGGAGGAAGATACCCGCTTACTCCTCTTTTTCACAGGAATACCTCCCTATTCCCAGGAGAGGTGAACGTTACTTCCCGATGTAGGGAAGCCGCCAGGTCCTGTAAAAGAGGGGTTCCTGGCTCTTTCCAGGGTGCGGAAATCGCCCACCCATGAAAGGAAGGAAGCTGTCAGCTCTAGTGATGGGAGGGATCTTTGGTGGAGGGAAGTCAGCAACACTCTGTAGCGGGTCCTGCTTTTCCGACGTAAGGGAAGTGCACTCTTCTTCTCACTCAAGTATACCCGTTTACAGATCAATGTTATGTCGTTCATCGGACTTGAGTTCCCCAAATATAGACTCCCTCGTCAGGTCTTCATTGTCTGATTGAAAATTGGCCATTGATAAGTCACCAGTCACCGCGTGCCGGGTACCGGTCATGGGTCACCGGGCATCAAGTAATGCATGAAGTACTGGTCACTGGGTGTCTGTCACTAGGCACCGGTTGATATCCTTACCTATGTTACCGTTCCATACCTATGGGGAATAGGCTTCACCTGTTATTGGAAAGGCATCGGATCGACACTACCCCCACAACTTCTCTATATTCCCGTTGAACCAGAACAGGGTTTGGGGACTACCACCACCTGGTAGTGCGTCAGCCATACCTCCCTTTCCTCCCAAGACAAGATTCCCATGGCGTAATGAGTCCTCAGTCTGGGAAAGCCACATAAACTTCCCAAGTCCTCTGGCTTCGTTATCAAAAGGGGGTGGGGCACCCACCTCCTCCTGTGTCGAAAGGGGATTGTCAATCCCCTTCTCCAAAGAGAAAGGCACATTAAGTTATTCATGTTCCTCCCCATGAGCAGAAGCAGGACGATGGACTCACAATCATAAAGTCCTCTTCTCTAAATAAGGAGAGATAAGGGATAGCCATGTCTTGCCCCAAGAGCGTAGACAAGATGACGAACTCACAATTTTGGTAGACGCAAATGAGTTCCCAGAAGACCGGGTTCCATCTGACCCTTCTTTTTTGGGGCCCCATTTTGTCCCACCCTATAAGTCAGGTGACCAAGAACGAAGAAGTTTAGACTTTCGAACAAGGCGGTAAATGAGTTTTACTGCCCTCTTATAGATCTATGCCCAAAGCTCTCAGATGATTGTCTCCAATTTGGAAAGGATCTCCAGGGTGCATTCTAAAAGGGACCTTCTGTTAGCTCCAACTTAGCGATGGTTAGGAAGTTTACATATAAGTTGTCTCGAGGTCAAGAGATACCCAGACAGTAGAAGGGGTGGTCTGTCCCCCGTTATATACTTCTGCCGCAAGTTTCTGTCTCCATTCACAGCGTCCATTAACGTTAAACCCCCAGCCTTGGACTCCGGCTCTTTCCAACTGGGTATATTAGTAGGGACCTTTGACAGTCTCTCTGTTAAGTCTCGCGAGGCTTTGGAACTCAAGGCTTGTATGCCTAGTTATTATAGCCTCCAATGCTGATTTTTTATCAGCTTCAGTCTGTTGAAGGAGGAATCATTGACTCTGGCCAGTTTGCAGAGATTATTGGAGGCCATTGCGATGACATAGAGACAAACACACTCTCTGCCAAGCTTCTGTACATCCGCCTTGGGAACATCAAAAGTTTTGCTGGAGCACAGTAAAAAACCTTTTGAGAGCTGTCCGGCTTAATTTAGAAAAGCTATTTATAGGGCTCATTCCTACAGTGGCCTCACAAGATTTGAGGGATCAGCAGCACTGGACGTGGTCCCATGCCTGATAAACAGTCAAGAAAATGCCCCTTTCCTGAAAGGTTGATGGGTTCTCCTCCCAAATGTTTTAAGCACAGGCCACAGCAAAACCATCAGACCCATTTTATAACTCCCTCTCGCCCATTTTTTTCATGACTGGCACCCACTCCTACCAAGTCTCCTTTTTCCAACTGTCCAGTAGGTACCAGACTGGTCGTTTTCAAAGGCTTGATCAGACCTCACACATCGACTGCCGTGCTTTTCATCTAAATAATTTCTATAAAGTACTGCAAAAAAAAAAAAACAAGCCGCTTTAAAGAAACTTTTTGAAATATCAGCAAGCTTTGTTTACTAAAGCGAATGTAAGAGAGTACATTTAGATTCGTGCCGCCTTGAACTTAACAAGCTTTGTTTATTAAAGCGAATGTGAAATAGTACATTTAGATTCGTGCTGCCTTGAAGTCAGTAACCTCAGAATATTTTCGTAAACCTAAGAGCTGTGTCAAGACTTGCCTTAAATTATAGTATCCATTTTTGGTATTTATGAATCAAGTGCAACAATGCCATATTTATTATGACATAATCTATGGAGGTGTTTAATAGGCTTAAGTGTGTCTCTCTTTACCATTTAATAACAGGCTAAATTATAGCTGTCTTGTATATTTCACGTGACATTGATTTCAAAATTGCCGTTTTGTTTTTTCGTCAAGTCTTTAACAAGAGATTCGTCTAGGATGGTAGTATATCGTATTGGATATAATAACATGGAATCAAAAATTGAAGACTAAAGGCCTCAGGGTAATAACGGATTGAGTGGAAAGAGCACAGAAAAAGACTTGCACTAACTCGCACGCTTTCCATTACTTCGCTTGTTGTTCTTCTCCAACATGTCCCCTGCAAACTCTTCTTCAAAGTATACTATACACTAAAGATTTAGCAAATCTAGACTGATTCACAAAGCAAATTAGGATGAAAAGTTAACTCTTTTGTGCACAAAATACGCGATATACATAGACAAATTGCATAAAAGACTATAAAAAGTCAACTTTTTTAACATTCTTGATACAAACAGTATATATTTAAAATGCCAATTAAGGTTTAAGTTTAACCCATCTCACGTCTAATTTATGAAAGCTATGTATTAGTACGCGCGTACCAAACATTTGGTGGGGGCCATACTTGATCAGGTCCACTAGTCCGTCTTTTTATGTTCATCACGTCCATGTCGGTACCTAATTTGTACAGTATCATCACGCCTATGTCGGTACCTACCTTGTACAGTATCATCACGCCTATGTCGGTACCTAATTTGTACAGTATCATCACGTCTGTGTCGGTAATTAATTTGTACAGAATCATCACGCCTATGTGGGTACTTAATTTGTACAGTATCATCACATCTATGTCGGTACCTTTGTACAGTATCATCACGCCTATGTCGGTACATACCTTGTACAGTATCATCACGCCTATGTCGGTACATACCTTGTACAGTATCATCACGCCAATGTCGGTACCAACTTTGTACAGTATCATCAAGTCTATGTCGGTACCTACCTTGTACAGTATCATCAAGTCTATGTCGGTACCTACCTTGTACAGTATCATCAAGTCTATGTCGGTACCTAATTTGTATGGTATAATCACGCCTATGTCGGTACCTACTTTGTACAGTATCATCACACCTATGTCGGTACCTACTTTGTACAGTATCATCACGCCTATGTCGGTACCTACCTTGGACAGTATCATCACGCCTATGTCGGTACCTACCTTTGACAGTATCATCACGCTTATGTCGGTACCTAATTTGTATGGTATAATCACGCTTATATCGGTACCTACTTTGTACAGTATCATCACACCTATGTCGGTACCTACCTTGGACAGTATCATCACGCCTATGCAGTACCTACCTTGTACAGTATAATCAACTCCTCTTACAGCTTGATGCCAATGTCATCAATCGTTATAGAATCACAATATATAACGTGAAGATATAATTCCTTTAATTTGTTAAAAACGAATATAAAAATGTGAACTTTTTTATTATTTTTGCCTAGCAGTTAATATTATCATAGTGAGCTAGTAGCATTTCCTTGTCTTACTGGTTTCACCAGATTGTGTTAAACCTTGATGTAACCATTACATACACAATTAAAATATGCATCTGATGTTATTTTATTTTAAAAGATACCGCGATTTGAATTTTTGATCGAATCCTCTTAAAGTTTTCATTAGATTGTCTAGAACTTAAAGGGATGTTTAAATACACCTTAAGGATGTATATACAGAGGGTCTCAAACGGGTAATGATTTTGATATTGAAGTTATGAAATGAATTTGCTCGTAAAGGCTAGCAAAAACTGGAAATTAGTCAACGAGTTTCATAATTCCAATATCAAATTATTGCCTATTATTTGTGTTTTCTATGAGCTATGTGTGATTTTATACTTTTCGTAAAAATTACTTTTTTTCTACTTAATAACTCAACCTTGCTTCATTGTGGAAGATTATCTATAATTATTTCAGATGCTTCTGGGTAGATTCCAGGCCACTTGATATTTCGGATGCTTCTGAGTAGATTCCAGGCCACTTGATATTTCGGATGCTTCTGGGTAGATTCCAGGCCACTTGATATTTCGGATGCTTCTGGGTAGATTCCAGGCCACTTGATTGCTGGAATCTCGGTAATCTTGAAAGTAACAAATATTAGTGCATCTGAAATCGTGCCATTTTAAAACACTAGCTCATGGTGAGGTCCTGAAGGAGGCAATCAAACAATTAGTAGATGAATCTGAGATACGAGCAGTTCAAATCACTGAATCAGCTTTATAGCATTAAAAGCTGAAAACTTAAAAAGAAAGTGTCTTGGAGATAAATACTCACAACATTGTTTACGACCTAAATAAATTGATCACAGATTTAACAATCAATGGGAAGCAGTCGAAGAAAGTAATAAGAACAAGTGAGACTGTTGACTGACGGATGCCCTGTGAACTGGAACTCGCAGAAATTAATGTAACAAAGAAGGTCGCTATGGATGAATACGGAGAGTACGTCGACGAGATTTTGGTACAGCGAGATGCATCAAGTTCTATCGGTAATCCACTGAATCAAAACACTTCTGCTTGAGGTAAACACACTGTAAACCCAGTACAGTACGCCTAGTCCAAACAGATTTCGGTGTGGCGTAGTGATAGAGGATTCGGAAGAGGATGACAATGTCTCCGTGTTTTCTAGAGCTGCGGTCAGTAGCTTCCGTGACACCATATCTGTGAAAACTGAAAATGGAAATGAACAATTCAGTAGTGATGAAATTTATATGAAGCTGGAACTGATAAGTCTAAAGATAATGAAAGAGAAACAAAGAATGTATACAAAGTAATCTCCCAACCTGAAAATATCGCATACAAAATCCTAAAAATACGGAAGTCCCAAGATTTCACATGTTCTTATTGGTGATTCAAATGTTTGTTGCATGATATTCACTGAAAGATACCTATTCAATGCTGCCATACCAGGCCAAACGGCCGCTGAGGTTGAAAGGTTACTTGAAAATGTGAAAGCATTGAAAGTAATTAAGAAATAAAATGTGGCAATGTACAGTTGGGGATATAGAACACTACAAAACATACAGATGAATCCGATCACGTGATTACTAGCATAACTTCAGCAATTGAAAAGGTAAAGCAAATGTTGCCGAAAGCGGAAATCACATTCGAAAGCATATTGTCAAGACGTAATAAAATAAAATGAATGACACTGCGGATACAGTTAATATTTCATGTTCAAATCAGAACCATGATGTCCCTAAAGACTAATATCATGAAAACGATCCAGCAGGCATTCGTATTAGTAATCTTGGTGATGAAAAGCAATAATTGACATTCCTAGTTTTCTTCGACGAGGGCATCTCCGACGGGTACAACATTTCAGAACATTTTAATAAGAAAGAAAAGAAAAGAAACAGGAGCACGCTCTCAAGTACATCCACTTTTGACAAAATGGTAGAAAATATTTCAGTAAAGTCTAGTTTTTACTTTCCATGGAAGTAATCAATAAGTCTCGCACATTTCTTCACTTTCTTGTTTGTACTTTACGATATGCACATAATATTAAATGGTAAGGTTATGATACCAATTTTCTTAATTGGTGCCGCACAAAGAAATTGTATGTGCGCAAGAAATGCATTCTCAGGTGCACAAAAAGCTGAATTATGGGGAAAAAAATGGGAGGTTTATGAGTTCAAAAGTCGTTATATTGGAGTAGCAATCCTTCCGGAAAACCTAGACTTACATATGTCCAACATAAAACAAGATCATAACGGTACAGTTATATCGATGTTGTTTGTAGACAAAGAAATACAATTTTATTTGTATTTCTAATCTATCTATCCCGAAGAGTAGTGTCAATAGAAAGCTCTTTTTTTCTTGGTAAATGAAGTTTTCAAAATGTATATGACTCAAGCACACTCTAAAGTGTGTCCAAGATCTGGAGATTCCTAGAAAACCTCAATCTCAACAAATACTGAAGGGCGCACATAACTTGATAGAATAAATAACACTTACGATCTTCAAGATCCTTTGAGAAATCATTTCCCCTTTGATCCTAAAATTAACATTTTCATCAAGTAAAAGGTTTTATTCATCTTTGAGACCTAAATGCGAAGATAAATGGAATAATTTGTTTTCGACAGGAAATTGCCTGGAGAAACATTTTAAAAGTTCATAGTAAACTTAGTTGCAATACCAAAGAGAATTGGCTGTCAAACATCTCTGAGGGACAGAAATTCCATAAATGGAAACGTTGACATAAAGAAAAAGAGTCCAGGAAGCAAAAGTCGCACATCAGAACTTCTTGCACTTGAAGATGATGATACATTGTTTACTTCGGGACAGACGGGGACGTCCACTCCCCGAGCCATGCAGTTTACACTTTATTGCTACTTCAGCAAGATTTGTGGGTTTAGAGGCAGAGATGAGACCAGGAAATTGAAATATAGAGACAAAACACTGCCTGAGACCGATACAGGCGAAAAATACCTTCATTATGAAGAACGTGATTCTAAGACCCGGGATGGTTCTCGCAAAGAGATTTCCGTGAAACCAAGCCTAGATTATTTGCGCCAAATGATGTGCCGGGCGACAGAAGCCCAATTCTCATTTATTTAGAACACTATGGCCCCATGAAAATGAAATGCTCCGAATCTCCCTTCTGTCTAACTCCAGTTCATGAAGAGAGCTATACTCCCATACATGCAGGGCTGGTATTATTCAATGCCAATGGAAAAAAAAGCTTGGTGAACCGATTAAATGTGCTGCAAAGAGAGCAGGAATTGATGTTCACAAAACAAACCACTATGTGAAGAAAACAACACGTGTATCCTGGCTAAGACTAGACTAGTGGTATATAATAAATAAATTATAGGGTTCGTACTGTTGTTTTGTGTGGTCTCGCCCAATGTACATAGGGTTCTCTAGCTTATCCGGTTGTACTTCGGTCTCGCCCATAATATCCAATAGTACAAACACTATAACCTATTATTATTGCAGAGAGCTATATAATAAGAAAATAAAGGTGTGGTTGTGATTAAACTATTAGTCTAAAAGCTTTTACATAATGAAGGTTTGCACTGCCAAAAATATGTGTATTAATTTCTTCAGGGTACATGCAATTGCCGAATAATGCCTTAATTCTGATTCGATATGGTAATGTGAAAAAAAAACACGATTTCTGAGAGCTGTACATTTTTGACATTTTAATAGAAAGTGCTCAGGTGTTTGATTTGTTTGTATGTTCAGTATCTACTGTTGGAAGGATGATTTAAGAACAAAATCGTTGTTAAACAACAACTGCAGTTGATTCTCAATGGCAAATGTTGGTCTTGAACCACTCCATCACCAATGTAATAATAATACGAAGGAATCGTATATTTATGCAGGTAAGCTTTCAAATATTGAATAGATTGGCTGCTTATTATTGCTATTATTAAAGTATTCCACGTTTGATTTTTAGAAGGCAGAAAAGAATTTTCATAAAGGTTGTTCTCCAAAATGGGGGTCCAATACTGTATGATGATCGAGTGGTGTGGGATTCGTTGTCAACAACAAAGGAACAAATTAAATCTTCTAAGTATATTGGAGCAAGACCATGGTACATTTTAAACAATTGACTTAGGATTTAATCAATATATGATAAATTTTTCGTAACTTAAACATCTTCTCCTTTCCATAACCAACCAGGTTAACATCATCTTATATATATATATATATATATATATATATATATATATATATATATATATATATATATATATATATATATATATATATATAATCAAATTTGTATCCTCGTGTGTGTTAGTGCCCACTGGAATATGAAATAAAACTATCAGACTATCATGAACTACTGCCTTGCCTTTTCAGACAAGAACCTGGCATGTACATGCCAAGTCGCGTAACTAGACAGTATAATGCCTACATTTTTATGTTAGGATATTTCTTGAATAAATTTGCCAGTCATCTGCATAATAGAATGATTATTTGGATTATGTTTTCGTGTTATAAGCATAGGCTTTGTTTTACATGGGTTAATACTCTGGGACAGAAATCATTACCTGTAGTTAAAATTAAAAGTACAGATATGTTCTTCGAAAATAGAAGAATTGAATGTCAGAAATTATACGCTCTTCTAGTTGGTTTTACAGGGTTATGCCCTTTTTCGTGGACAATTACCGTCTATACTCGCGTATAAGGCGATACCAACTGCAAACTGCATAGACCCAGATATTCCGTCGCATAATGCGCGGCAGATCTGGGTCTATGCAGTTTGTAAGGACTAATCAGTAGAACAAACAACATAGACCCTGATCTGCCGGCGCATTATGCGAAGGCAGATCAGGGTCGATGTTGTTTGCATTTGGACTTGAGTTATACGCGAGTATAGACGGTACATCGATTAAGTTTAAATTCCAATGAGATAAGGATAAAATATATAAACAGCTCTGCTTTTAGTGTGTAATTTTTGTATACTTTCCTGTGAGCATATCCCTTATGGACAACGTTACTAGCGTCCTAAATGCTCCTCCTTCCAAAACGATACCTTTCAGAAACCCTTGGCACCTCAGCTTTCTGTAGAAAGGCTAAGTTACAGAGTTGTATCTGTTTTTTTGTTTTTCATTTCTGCATATCATATTTACATTTTAATAGGATTGCTTATTATGTTATGCATCACGATGTGGGTAGATATTACAATTTTGCAAGTGCGTATCTTAGAGAAATGAAATAGTTTATTTAACTTGTATAGTTAGATGCAATAATTACAAGCTGATGTATTACGTCATAGTTGTACATAGTTTTGTATCCATATTAAATTATCAACTGATATTTACGGGATCCAGGTCCAGTATACCAAATATTCCACGTACCTGCTTTTTCTCAGTGCGCGTCATTATAACAAAATTGCACAATATTTAATCTAATATTCAAAGTATATTACAAAAATTGAGCTATTGCAGGTTGAAATGCACATTTATCGTGTAATTCTTTTTTCAGAAACATGGTTGGATGAGAGAATATGCGATGAAGATATAACTATCCTAAATTTTCATGCCAAATTTAGAATGAACAGAAACATATATGGAGGGAGAGTTGCCATCTTTGTCCGTGAAAACATTAATGCCAAGCCAGGTAAATATTGGAAAAGCCAACATAAAACTACTAATTGGAGCTATATGCTACCCCCCTCCCCCCATCCCCAATATCGGTCAATATATCTGAGATCTAATAGGCGAATATGAACATAGGAGTAAATTCAATAATATCGGATATGTTATGTGCTTGGGCACTTTAACGACAATGAAATAATGAAATACACAAACTAATCAGATCATTCGACATGATGCGACTTGTCCATAAACCTATTCACTTTTACCGAGTTTTTATCATCATTGATGGATTTGATATTTACATCAAATATCATAGTACTTTCCAGAGGTGTAGCTGAACCCGTTATTCTTGATTTTGTTCGATATCACTGACTTATTTATTCTAGCCTGACCCTAATAGAACCAGGCTTGACTAGTTACAAGCGTCGTGTTTGGAAATACATTGACGGTAACTATGATGTATGTTGTTCTATTTTAGCGAATTTGAAATGAAATTTTTATATTTGGTAGTACTGATAGTATGAAGTATGCTTTTTCTACTAATTCCATTATAGTAGCAGCATCTTTAAGTATCCCTAGTCGCATAGTTATAGTAAGAAAGTTCGACAGTGTATGGGGGTATAGTGAAATTGCCGTCTTAAACGCGAACGAAAACGGATACACAAAGATGAAGAAGAAAACCCCATACGTTTTCCTGAAAACTGGAAACAATTTCGACGAAAGAGAAATGAAGTTGTTACCTCTGTACGGACAGCTAAGGCTAAACCCCGTGACAAATTCTCCAGAAATATCAAGAGAGTGTGGGCAACCCCAAATTCTGTGGTCAGCTAACTAATCATCTGTCTGAGGAAAATTAGAAATATTTCATTCCTCCACCTGAAAATGATAACAACTTTGTATCAGACGACCGATATGGCGGATTTGTTAAACAACCTTATCGATGAACAATCATTGCTGACGGTTATGGTGTTATTCTATTCGAAGACGTGTAGGATGTGCTTATGACCATAAATGCTAGTCAATTATCAGACCCTGATTTGATCACTCATAAACTACTCAAGGAGTGAGCATATGAACTGTCAAGTCCGCTCTCCAAATTATTTCAAAAATCTCTTGACATGTGTAAAAAAATCCTGACAGTCGGAAAATGGTAAATATTATATTATTACATAAAAAGGCAGTAAAAGTTACATACAAAATGTTCCACGTAATTCATTATTAAGTGTCTTAGGGAAAGGAATTGGATGCGTCAAGCTTAAACACATTTTAATTTCTTGATTTCTTGGCATGCGCTTGATGAAGGTAAATAAAGTCGAGTAAATTTGTTTGACGTAAGTAAGGCCTTTGACAAAGTGTGGAACTGAGAGCTTATTTTTTAATTGAATAGAGTAGGCATAACTGGCTCGATTTTATGTTGACTTGAGGATAATCTTTCACGGGCAGCAACGCTTAGTAATAAACGGATAACATTCAGATCGGAAGCATATCAAGACTGGGGTTCCTCAAGGAAGTATTATAGGTCTCTTACTCTTATATATATATATATATATATATATATATATATATATATATATATATATATATATATATATATATATATATATATATATATCATGCATGTTTGAGAACAGAATTTTTAATTCGTGCTCTCCGTAGTGTACGAATTAAAAACTCTCTAACCAGTATGATAATATTATTTCTTCGTATTTTAAAATCGCGTTAACGTTATCAAGCATTCTCCTGTTGGATCCAGGTGTATATTTGTTATTCTCTCTCTCTCTCTCTCTCTCTCTCTCTCTCTCTCTATATATATATATATATATATATATATATATATGACATTGTGGAAGAAGTCGACACTGACATTAAATTATTGGCATATAATATCAGTCTTTACACAAATATCAATAGTCCCGATACTGCTGCAGCAAACCATAAGAAACAAATATTCAACTGGTCGAACAGTGGGCTTGTAAGTTTATATCCTAACAAGACAGAAAATAATAGTAGTGTCAAGAAACGTAGACGACCTCAACATCCCCCGCTATTTATGGATGGTACTCAGCGCTATGAAGTACCCTCACATAAATACTTGGATGTGTTGTTCTCGAATAATGTTAACGGGATTAATCATATCAATTATATTCTTAAGAAGGCTTGAAAGAAAATTAATGTCCTACGTAATTTCAAATTTGCCCTTGATTGACTGTCTATTGAACGTTTTTATTTTACTCACACAAGACCATTATTGGAATAAGCCGATATTGATTGAATGTCTTTATTTTACTGACATAAGACCAATATTAGAATATGCCGATACTGACTGAGTGTCTTTATTTTACTGACATAAGACGATTATTAGAATATGCCGATACTGATTGAATGTCTTTATTTTACTGACATAAGACCAATATTCGAATATGCCGATACTGACTGAGTGTCATTATTTTACTGACATAAGACGATTTTTAGAATATGCCGATACTGATTGAATGTCTTTATTTTACTGACATATGACCATTATTAGAATATAATATGCCGATACTGATTGAATGTCTTTATTTTACTGACATAAGACCAATATTAGAATATGCCTATACTGATTGAACGTCTTTATTTTACTGACATAAGACCAATTTTAAAATATGCCGATACTGATTGAAAGTCTTTATTTTACTGACATAAGACCAATATTAGAATATGCCTATACTGATTGAACGTCTTTATTTTACTGACATAAGACCAATATTAAAATGTGCCGATACTGATTGAATGTCTTTATTTTACTGACATAAGACCAATATTAGAGTATGCCGACCTGACTAAGTGTCTATAGACCATTATTATAATATGCCGATACTGACTGAATGTCTTTATTTTACTAACATAAGACCAATATTAGAATATGCCGATACTGATTGAGTGTCTTTATTTTACTCACATAAGACCATTATTATAATATGCCGATACTGACTGAGTGTCTTTATTTTACTCACATAAGACTATTATTATAATATGCCGATACTGACTGAGTGTCTTTATTTTACTCACATAAGACTATTATTAGAATATGCCGATACTAACTGAGTGTCTTTATTTTACTCGCATAATACCAATATTGGAATATGCTGATACTGATATATATATATATATATATATATATATATATATATACTTTTCAGAGGGAAGAAGTAAATATTGAGGTAACATAAATTGTCATAGGTGCAACCAACTTAGTATGTTAAGAAAGAAAACACAGAAAACTTCTTGGAAAACTCTTAAGGACTGATGGCGTATACATCAATTGATACTTCTTTTCATAAAAATGACGCACAAGTTGGTCCCTGAATTTCTCTCTGATGTATTTTCTTCAAGAAACTAGTCTCGTGAAATGCATAATTCAAAAATGTTTGGTCCAGAACAAAAGTGTATCAAGAATCCTCCCAACCTTCTACCATTTGCTGTTGGAATCAGCTCCCAGTGAACAAGCGAATATGTGAATCAATTCAAAAGGCTATTAAATGACGGTCGAGCAAGTATTCCAAAGTACTATTCAACTGGTTAAAGAAATGCCCAGATTTGTCATACTCGCTTTCGACTTGAAGGTAGCACACTCTGAATTCATCTATTCAATAAAAATATTCTATCCGATGCTTACTGCAACTGTGGCAGCATTGGTACTGTTGAATATTATTTGTTTTATTGCCCACTATATAATGATGTAAGAATATATACATATTACGTTTACAGCGCCCATGAAGGAATAAACAGTAGAAAATGTGATAATAAGATTTGGAATATGATTGGGAAATACATTTTAAAGTCCTCTATGCCGTCAAAGAGCATATCATACATACAAAACGATTTTCTTTACGGAAAAAAATGTGTTATAACAGTCTAGATGTTTTCTAAGTGATGTATGACACGAAATTCAAATAATAATAACAACTTTATTTCACAAAAGTTCTCTGTCTTGGCAAGCAGTCTGTTAAGCTTTTGCAAAAATTTATTCATATGTAAAATATCGTCGTGTCATATAACATAAAATGATTGCGACATTTTTCTTGTCAAATCAGGCAATTTACATTCATTCACTAGTATGATCTTCCCTAATGAAATCTCCATAAGATTTCTAAGTTGAGCTTGTAATTCTTTGCTGTAAAACCCTTATGAGCATTTACGTCCAATAAATGGAGCTTAAAATAGCTATCTTATAGTCTAGACAGAATGCCTACATAAAGCGAGCATTAAGTTTTAAATATTAACCAAGATATTGGCCTCTGTGTGCGTTTCATTGTTTGAGATATAATATAATGTCCTTAGTTAATAAAATACAATAGACAGGCGATGATGAATCCCTAATTCAGATGTTAAATACCACATTTTTTCCCAATAAATAATTCTGACATGAAGTCGTAAAATAGTCTGGTTCACCGCTTTCTTATGCTCCTCTGCTCACACAAAACGGGGAACCAGAATAGTCGTAAGCCGTTATAATTACCTCCCTTGAGAACGGTCAGCCATCTTTTGGCAGATCTTATTACCACAGAGAACACAAACTATCCAGAATATATATATATATATATATATATATATATATATATATATATATATATATATATATATATATATATATATACAAACATCCCAAAATGTATGTAGTTACTGTCTTCTTATGCCCTAACCTTTATGCCAAAATGTAGGGAAATTGTAATTGTCCCCACGCCTTATTCCAAAGCCTGTATTATTATTATTATTATTATTATTATTATTATTATATAGATACATTAAAAATAACATGGCTTTTGAAGTGTTGATATAAAGCAATTTGATACACCAATACTGTTGGTATCTCAAATTGTGATTCGCCCATGACGTATAAATACGCATAGAATTATGGTTTCAGTACGCATATAATTATTGCTTCTGTAGACTCTAGATCAGTGATGAATTGCCACTTGTTAATTATTAATAAGATAAGAAAATAATGAGAGAAACAAATAACAATTACCGTTTTGTAATGAATTCAAAATGTTACACAACTTCATCGAAATCCCCCCTCTACTTTCCCTTTTATCTCTCTCTCTCTCTCTCTCTCTCTCTCTCTCTCTCTCTCTCTCTCTCTCTCTCTCTCTCACACACACACACACACACACACATACTTGCCGTAAGGACAAAACTAAGTGGAAATCTGTGGACTGAGGGAGAAAAAAGAATTTGAGCAAGATGAAAACCTTGAACTTGAACTTGCACCAAGTAACTTAGAGGAATACCCGAGTCCTTATAATTGTATGTGTACACATTCCAAGTTTTTTGTCTACAGTGTTACACAATACCAATGATACAAAGTTGCAATAGCCTGTGGAGATGAGTAGGCAGAACAGTAAATTCCTTGACATACACATACTGTAATCTAGTTGATGCTTGATTTATTTATTTACTTTTTAAAACCAATCATAAGGTTCTAAAGCAAATCATCTTTTAATATTAAAATGTCTGAAGGTTTCTCTCCCTCTCTCTTTCTCTCTCTGTCAATGTTGGTTGCTCATTTTTTTTACCTCAATTGATCAAGATGACTCTCTCTCTCTCTCTCTCTCTGGATCTATTATGGTAAAACTGACAGACTAATCGACAAACAGAGAAACGGAGAGATGGATGATATAAACAATCTCATAAGTCAGTTCCCACCCACCCACCCCTACCCTCTCTGTCTCTGTCTCTGTCTCTGTCTCTCTCTCTCTCTCTCTGGACCATCGTCGCAAGCCACGGGTGAAAATTCGTGAAAAAGGAGTGCAGCAGATTTTTGCCCACTGTAAACACCTCCCCCCCCCTCCGCCACACACACACAAATACATCTGGCTTCTGCTACTGATTGGGCGTCCATAACAGTTTGCATTTTAAACTAGACTACGATATTTAAACACCGTGTAAATGAATGTTGATTGCTTGACAGAGTTTCGCCATTTTCCTGTCATCATCATGTAGTTTTACAAGCCGCTTTGTTGTAAGAAGTACACGATGTGAAATGTGCGTTAAAGCCAGTGTGACTGGTAAAGCTGTATTTTAAACAGTTTTGAAAACCAATTTTACGAAGGAATCTGACATGTTAATTAAATGATATGTCATCGCACAGTTTGGTATAGCGACAAATAAAAAAGTGATCAATAAAATATAGAAACTGTGAAACCGAATTATCTACATATCTTACAAGAAGACTGATAATAGACAAAAGAATGTATCGGTCCTACAAAAAAGTCTTATAAAGATATCATATGGACACGGCTTAACCGAATCCAGGGTTAGGTACACGTTAACATGAAATGAAGGTTGATTACTATGAGTAAGATGATAACAAAACTACCAGGCGATACGAAAAGAAAACAATAATGGGAGCAGACGCGTGCAAGTGGAATATCACAACTTGCAATTTGTTCTCCTTAGTATAATTCTGATCCATAAAGATACACTGAACTCCAGACCGAACCGAGTATTTCAAAGCCTTACGCCATCACAGTTGTCAGACATAGGCAGAATGGTTAAAAAGTTATTAAGGGAAATACTTTAAGTCATAGTTGTCGTTATCGTTAAAATTTGCAGAATTGTAACAAATGTGACTGTTACGGTCTTTATTTATGATTTTCTTTTTTGGTCGTAGATTAAAGATTTATACTGCCCAAAACGTTTGCACTCTGTGAAGATTTAAGTGCTTTATTCAATTTTATTAAATTTTGATTCTTTGTGAAGTTAGTTCAGCCATATCGAATATTTTCATCCATTTATTTTCAGTTTTCGATGTACAAATCTGCACGAAAAATAAAACAATACACGTTCAGATTTTTGTATACTGATATTTTACGCCGGAAAGATGGGATGATGGATTAGCGAATCAAAACTGTCTTCCTCTGGGACAATACATATAGTCTTTTTAAAGGAATTATTAAGAGGAGTATCGCTGTTCTGTTTATCAAATAAATGATTGCCCCGTGATTGAGAATTGAAAACTCTCCTTTAGTCATTGAAAGTTCCGTTTTTTTAAAAAATAAATAAAACGGCGTTGTAGTAATTCTTTTGATAGTTATAGAGGAAGTAGGAGAATGAGGAGGAGGAGGATGTTTGTGGTAGAAAAACGACGACAATGACAATATTTACGACGAATGGTATCGTAGAAAGAGAATGAAGTTATAATAAATGATCCACATTTACGACGAATGGTATCATAGAATGACAATGAAGTTATAATAAATGATCTACTCAAGATGTCAAAAAGGAAAAACATGTTTTCAATAGAACGCCTCGTTGCTATGATAGGAATGTGCAATATATTGCCTGGTTAAATTGGATCTCGCAAGTTCCTATTTCATTTTAAAATTTTAACATTAATCTAGGTACATATTCAACTTAGAAATTTAGTTCCAGATTCGCTTCTTAATATTGTATAAAATAAAATGTGTCGCTGCTGTAACCAAAATTTCCTATTCCTTTTTAAAACATATGTTTAACGGAAAACATTAATTGATAAATTTTGTAAAACTAACTTACTGAAGGACATTTGCGAGATTGGTATGTTCAGAAGCTGCATCACTTGTCTAAATATATGCTACACTTTAATTCTCTATGGATATAATTTTCAATTTGAATTAAAACCAATCATTGCAAAGTTGAAAAACTAACAGCAGCTTGGAATAAATAGAAATCAATTTATTCATATTTCTACCTGTTAGAATGAACGTGCAAAGAGTACATATCTTTACTTTATGCTAGCATGTGAATTAGTGGATTTTCCAATTGAAATAATTTTGATAATTCACCGGCGTGAATTAGGAAAAATTCTTTTTTTCACTGCGTTCAATAGACATCGATAAAATTATGATCAAGAAATTAGATACCCTGTTTTGGCACTTGCATAGTCTAGTGGCAAGTATGGTCACCTATGACACAGGGTTACCTGGTTAAAATCCCACAATATGCATTTCTTTCTTTCTTCAATTTTATTGTTTATGTGCTTTTTTGTCTTGATTTAGGAAAGAGAAGTATGTTACTACTGCTATTTTCATTGGGAATATACACAAAACACAACAGAACATAAACGGTAAACAGCTGACATTATCGCGCAGGATGCAGTAAAAGTCTGTTACTTCAATCTGTTATACATATTGCTAGCCAATACGTTTGAGCATAAAATAAAAAGAAACTTTGCTTGTTCTGATTAAATGACGGATATAATTCATCGCATGGGTGAAAAACTTTTCAATTTTCACTTGTGGCTTCGCCGCTCGTGAAAATACTGAGTTTTTCACCCATTCAATGAAATAAATCCGCCATTCACTCAATCAAAGCAAATATCCTATGTTTCTGCTATTTTTACGGATGACAACCAAAAAATATTGTTTTTCAAACAAACTTGATTACATAGCCTGAGTCCTTGCGCTTGAATAAAAACAAAACCCTATTTACACAAGCCATTGAGTGTGTTTAATAAGAGTGTGTTTGCCTATTTCGTTTCAAATGGTCTAAATTGCAGCTCCTTTTAAAATTTTAGAGAACATATCGATTTAAAAATTACAATAATTTTCAAGTCCAAACTGAATAGTTTCCTTTAGGATCACGATACTTTCTTTCCTATACACAATATCATTAGAACAAATTAATGAAATAGAGACAACAGGCTCATAACTGAAAATAGATTTGTTTGGGGCGAAAAGTACAGAAAATTATCTGCACTCAAGGACCATCTTTTCACTTTTAATACAGCTTTTTTACTTGTCAACCTTTCCATCAAATTATATAATGTAAAATTTACCTTAGGTTAAATGAAAACAAACAAAGTTGTATTTGTCAATCATTATATTTTCTCAAATGCTTCTTATAGTAAACACAGCCTGCCTCCTCAAGAAATAAAGAATTACAGAATTGTTCAAACAAGCTTTATAAACTGTCTAGGAAGCCTAATTTTAATGATAATATTAAGAGGTCCCCATGCTCTTTCGACTCGTATGATGCCACAAAGTTGAGTATTTAATAATCCAAACATTGATTTTTACAGTAGTGCAATTAAATATGCAGAGATTGTGTTATCTATTTTCAGGTGTTTTGCTATATCAAGCCATAATAAACGTGTGGAAATTGTGGTGCATAGAACTTTGAAAATTGTTTCGACATAATGCTTGTTTTATGTTTATTCTAATACCGTATATACTTGCTTATAACTTGAGTCCAACTGCAAACTGCACAGACCCAGATCTGCCGGCGCATAATGCGCCGGCAGATCTGGGTCTATGCAGTTTGTTAGGAGTAATCAGTAGAACAAACAACTAGTATATACGGTACTGAAACACTTGTTCCCTGATGTTGTTTAAACTTAAGTGAATTATATGTTGGGATATTACCCGCATATAGGGAAACCTATATTCTTTTTCTTCATATATCTATTTCAAAATGAAGATTTCAAATTGATATCAGAGATCCAGGTTTATTTCAAATTTACATAAAAGTAACGAAAATGGATACAAACATATGCATTTTATTAATGCCATGAATGGAACTATGTAGATTTTTTTCTTCACAGTCCTGATAGAAAATCAGTGAGGAAAATCAAGGTTGATTAAAAATTAGTCTTACTTTAAAAATTAAGATTGAAAATCTAATATGGATATAATAAATACGTATTGACGGATTCTATTAATATGTCGTAGCGTCTTTATTCATTATCATCGAGCTGCAGTTGTGTTAGCTAGTTGTCAAATTAATTCCTGGGGAGTTCATTGCCTTATAGGCATGCACTAATATGGCAAGAGCGAAATATCCGTAAAACATCGTTTCTGATTCCTTTTTGAGCTTAAAGAGAATTGAATTATTCCTAATAATAAATATAATTTTTAAAAAAAACATAGCCAATGGCTCATAGTACACAATTCCAACATAAATATAAGCACGAACTGAGTCAGTAATACACCCTTCATAATCTCTTTATACAATATAAGTCTATGAATCTAACAATAAATATCTCGAACTGTTTAACCTAGACCCTTGTAGTTCGTGCTGTCGGGGTTCTACTGTAATAGGCATAAAGAGGGATCAAACTCTTCCATGTATCTACTGCTTCCAAAACATTTCATCTCTTTTGAAATGCTTATCCTATGACTCTATTAAACTTACAAAAATTTGGAATCTAAATAATACGTAGTCATCTCAGATTATTATTTTGTAGAAAGCATTACAAGTATAGTCACAGTCTTCAATCGATTAAATACTTCTGAAAGCGTTCATCTCATCAGACTGAGAAGTGATGAATGTCTCTCTTTAGTTGCATCAGCCTTGGAATCTAAATAGATCAAAATATGTAGTGGTCTGATTATTCTTTTGTCATTTGAGACGTCAATGCATTGGAAATAACATGTTACAGAGTCGACGCCGAGGTAAAGCAGTTTATAAAACAAATTATATTTGGAACAAAAGGGTACAGAGCCAACGAAATAGTTTGCTTTCTAAATACATATTATCGGTATCCTCCTGGGAGCCGCTGTAGCTCCGTTGATGAAGCACCTGACTCCTAATCCAGAGGTCACCACCTTTTCATTACCAATTTTAAGGCTGAGTTCGACTTTATTTGAAGCATTGAGGTCATTGTACAGCAACATGGAACAATTACCAAAGAAAACTGAAGAATTACCAAAGGTGAATATATTCCCGGTCACTCTCGCCAAAACACATCCCTATTATCTGATGTCAATAGGTAGTACATTTCTTGAAATGTATTCCAACTATACGTAGGAAAAAAAAGTCATTTGCATAATATTGTGTTATATTACACAAATGCCACAAAATGGATTCTCATAAAGCTCAGTATAATTGCAATGCAATATATTGTTATCTGCAGAAGTTTATCCTACTAACTATAATATCATGAAATGCAGAAACCGGGGTCACACTATTATGCTTGGTAATGCTAATATTTATTAGTGTGTTTATCAACTGAGCCCTTACATTGTTTTTTTTTCTTACAGATTAAAACTTAGTTTCTTTTTCCATCTGCTAGTTTTACACAATTTTACAACTGATCTTATGTGCGGATGCCTCATCGAAGATTTATTTACTTCTTATGCGTGCCAAGAGCATTGGATGATTCAAGAGGATAATTTTTCTTCGTGAATGCCCCTATCTTAAATAACAGGATATACACTAAAGCATGGTCATATCCAGCAATACTTCAGAAATAGAAAAACGTGTATCCAATAATTCAGCCAATTAATGACGCTATGCAGTTATGCAGTTTTGAGTTGACTACTTCCATTACAAGAGAGTCAGTTTTGAATTTACTGCTTCCGTTACAAGAGAGCCAGTTCGTTTGGTTGTCGATAAATAACCTTAAACTTCTCACGAACCAATGTTTTAAGTAACTTCATTACCTGCCGTATATTTTGTCTGTAAAGATCTTAACAATTGATGTTGTTTTCTCATACCCAAGAAGGATTTTGGTGCTAAAAGCGTGACAACCAGATGTTGTTTTCTCATTCCCAAGAATGATTTTGGTGCTTCAAGCGCGACAACCGGATGTCGTTTTCTCATACCCAAGAAGGATTTTGGTGCTTGAAACGTGACAACCAGATGTTGTTTTCTCATACCCAAGAAGTTTTTTGGTGCTTAAAGCGTGACACAAATTCAGCACATATTTGTATTATTTCGAGGAACATTGGTTAGCTTCGACGATAATTCGTAAGAGCCATAGGTACAAGACATTTTATTAAATTTGTATTAGTGAAACCAAATTACCTGAATATCTCTGGATATTTTAAAAACAAAGATGTAAGAGAAGGCTTAAATGCAGCAAAGAAATGGCCCAAGGAATGTAACTCTGAAATTGCCTATTTCTAGAATTGTTGGAAATCTGCTCATTGGACCAGACCTTAGAGACATATAACCTTTACCCAAATACATAGGATATACGGAGGCATTCACGAACCAACTGTTTCGTTACGACATAGATACAACTAAATATTTTGACTAGAAGGGATACAAATTTATTCGCCATCATCAATTTAGAGATCATCTATCAAAATATACAAGCCGCATTGAGGCGTCAATGTTGTATACGTGGTAGAATATGTTTTGAAACAGGAAGCACTGTAACAAGCAAGTATAAAGGTCCAGCACATAAAAATGCAACTTTACTTACAAATATTCCATGTACACTCCAGTGTTTATTTATGGCTTTTCAGGTTATGACAGCCATCAACACAGTAATTAAAAATTATGAAGGTGAAGAGGTAGAACTTGTACAGAATATCGACTAGAAATATATTTCAGTCAGCAAGGATTTCATAGTTGATACGTTCATGAAAGAAGGAGAAGAATTAACAGTCAAAACGACAATTAGGTGTGTAGATATCTTTAGATTCATGCGACAATCTGTAATATAATAAGCCTGTTAATGACTGATAATATTTTTTGTTGCTTTTTTAAATGCACTCATATTGAGACAGGAAACTTTTAAAATGACATCAAAGATAAATTCAAGTTCTCTGACACTAGTGACTATCCCAAGGCGCAGGATATTTGGTTTTCCACAAATGAGAAAGATTATTCCTGGACTTTTCAAGAATAGCGTTCCAATAAGAGATTTTTTTAAAGTTAAGGTCATAACTTTATTCGTTCAGAACTAATAAATATTTGTTTTAAAAAAAGTGTTTGGAAAGGAATAAAACATATAATAAAAAAATCAACAAAATAATACAAAATTCTAAATATACAAAGAGTGCTTATTTAGTAACAATGATAATAATTACGAAATGAAGTTAATGAGATCATATAATTATGACATGAAAACATCAAAATAAAATAAATAATACTGCCTATAAATGACGACAAGCGTTTTTTTTTTTTTTTTTTTTTTTTTGGTGGGTGGGGGACACATTGACTTTATGGACACATCAGTACTTGGTAATTGTGCTTTGCACATGTTCCAAATGAACAATTGTGCTAAAAACGTATCTCTGCGATGTAAAAGAAAAATTATTCAAGTCTCGTAAAAGGTTTATTTTTGTTTAGCTCTGTCTCAAAGTATACACAATCTCTCTCATCATTTTCAGTGCAGATAGTTTCCATTACTTGTTTTTGCCCTTACTGTAGAAAATAAACAAAATCGTGTATTTATCTATAAAATCTTTGCTTAAAATTTTTGCTTTTGTACGATCACCCATGCAGATATCCAACAAGGTCTTCCACTAAGACCTAGTTTGGTTTCTTGCTTTCGTTTTTATATCATCAGAATTGGTACTCTCATCAGTCATGAGCAAAGTCTTGGTTCCACGATCGACATGCAGTAACTGTAGCTATTGATTTAATTTGCCCTCAGGATATTATTATCTCAGTTTTATCCTTCAGTAACCACGTTCTCTCGTAAGACTTGTTATACAGAATGGTAGACAGAGAACAACTATGTGGTCAAAAATAGTTCATGTATTCAATCTCTATAAAATTCATTACAAACAATCTTTATATAATTAGTAACTCCAAAAATTATCATGTCGCGATGCTCATTCAAATACAGTTATATATTCCTACATAATAATTTATTTTAATTTATTGTTTGAATGTTTAACTGAGCATATGAAATAAAATAAATGCACACTGCATATTTTCCTATTGATTTCCAGATGGATGCCTTGCTGACCGTGAGCTAAACCTTTAAGACCACTACCATGCAATATATTATCATCTGTATTTCTCAGATTAATGGCTATCATCAAAGAGATTCAGCTGTCTTAATTGGAATCCCTTGTAAAAAAAAAAGACATTTTGGCAGGTCTTCTATTGCAAGTGCTTTTTAATAACAAAACAAAACACTCTTCAAGCCCATTCGGTGAGAATCACATGTAATGTTCTTACAGTTGTATTGGCTGCTGTATTATATTATAGTCATAAACTATAGTAATTCCGTTCATAAGTGGTCGTGTCCTACTGGAATACAATGTTTTCCAATTCATGTTCATGGTCACCAACTTTAATGACTTTCAACGCGTTTGAAGCGTTATGCTAAGTCTGAAATCCGGTTGAAGAGCTCAGTGTAATAAGATGAGCCCAGGTTGGTATTGGATCTAGCGAAGACACTAAATACAGCTTCGAGAATGAGATGTGTATGTATAATGTAATTTAACGATGACTGAATCTGACACCATACTCGTTCACATAAAGTTCAACAATGGATTTAACAGAATGATGAGCACAGAGTTAAACAACGGATAACAGAAAATGATATCATAACTTCAATAACTTCAATAATCAAACGAGAATCAACGTATGGAACTTATTAACAAATATGATTTCTATATGGATCTATCACCAGAGATATGAAGAATGTAGAGTTCATCAACAAGGATGATCAATGTATAGAATTGATACACAAATATGAACAATGTATATTTCATCAACAAGTAAGATGTACGTATAATTGATTTTCATTCATGTAGCGATATTGAAATATATTTTCACAAATATAGTGATACTGAATAATATTGATTAAAAATGGAACATATATGTATCTCGTGGCGTTTAGTAGACGATCACGATGTATTTCCGGTTCCTCAACTCTCGTCGAATGGTCAAGGAGCAACCATGAATAGCCAGCCTCTCTCAGTCTGCCGAAGGACCTCTTGAGAGCCTCCATATTCCCTGCAGGCCCATTGGTCCAGAAGCTTTGGTCCCTCACTGCGAGTAAACTGATACCGTCCTCCGAGCCAACGTCACCATCGACCACAGCATCCCGGTCATACAAAACCCAACAGAGTTCTGCAAATCCCCGTGAAACAGCTGAAAATGCAATAACTGAGCCATGCAGTACATGAGACACGGTTAAGGACGCACATGAATTGGCTTCATTACGCATTACATTATTTCATCAGAACTACCATACGAGATTATTATTATAATAACCACGTTCGTACATGAATATGTGTCCAACAAAAATAATGTCACTGAATTATATGAACTCGAACATTGTTCATCATTTAATGGATGCAACATATAATTGAATTCAATTTGTCTGTTCAGTTACAAATATGGCTAACTTGAAACAGACTACACTTTATCTAAACAAGATACACACTAACACATATCACTTGTTCTTTATTAATAGAAGATTTGTAGAAATCATTTTCTGGGTAAGTAGAGATATATAAAACATTGTCATCTAGGTCGTATAAAGATTGTATTACCGAAACTTGTTATCTCACTCTTTTGTTTAAGCAATCCAGTGTCTTCATTGAACTCTGCATGACTAATTTGTCCTTCATCATCTCCGTTACGATGAAATAACATGATCAGATAGTCGCTTCTTGCATATGCTAGACTGGGAGCTATTGCTCCTCCAATAATTGTCCCTCCTGTACTCATTTACTTGTTAAGAGTATAAAATTATGTTGCTATCATCTTATGAGATATCCTTTTCTATTTTTTCAATCCATTATAAAAAACATTCTCTCTCTCTCTCTCTCTCTCTCTCTCTCTCTATATATATATATATATATATATATATATGTATATATATATATATATATATATGTGTGTGTGTGTGTGTGTTTGTGTGTGTTTCATTTACACTGTAAATATTAGGTCCGTGTTCTCTGTTAAAGTCTGAAGATAAAGCAACACGTATGATGCCTACAACGAATTAAATGTAAAAATCAATATTAAAGTGAACAACTATGTAAATTGTGTATAAGGTTGCTTTACTAGAATGGCATATTGCTGTATAGTTTCTTTAGTAGCATTTTGTCTCAAAAATGTATTGAGTTCTGTGTATGAGGTCCGTCAAGGTTGCTCTCCAATTAAGGCAAATCTGTGCATCTTGTTCACTTTCAAACCCAACTGCAGATAAAGTTTTAGGTTTCCGTAATGTATCACATGTTGCCCCTGTTGTTCACGTACACACAAGTTTTTGTGCAGGTGGTCTAGGACTCTTGCAATCATTTATCAATTTCTTTTGTAAGGACCATAACTCATTTTCGATAGGTACAAGCTTAAAATGGTCGCGAAGAGGTGTTTGTATCTCCAAAACTACATACAAAAATCAATCCTATGTCACTATCATCAGGAAAGTTTTTCTACTAACTATCAAATTTGTTCATAACAAGCCGATCTAAAATATTGTACAGACATATATTGGCTAATTGCCCAGTCATACCAATGCTGCTTGTTTCGAAACATGATATATATCCTTGTACGGATTTTTGTCCTCACCCTGTGACCTTAATTTTTCATAATGCCCATAATTTTTATGTTTCTATTTTTATATCATCATCAACACAATATTAACACCACCTCGAATTTCACTATCGGTCGTCTAAACCATGTCATAATCTGTCAAAAGTTCAAGTTCTACGCCTGATATTTTGAAAATTGGCACAATGGGCTAAACTAGGTGCCATGCAGTGTCAAGTTTATAGTGTGCCATACATACATTTCTGAATTCACAAATGTCAAATAGCAGTAGTGTGTCTTTTGTAACGTGGCAGTCATGAAGGTCACATAGTGTGTTCAATTTGAAGTGCGATAGCACAGTTTGCTCCTACTGGTAATTGTTATCAAATATATTCGAGCCACTCAGACTTGAATAAAACATTTTCTTTTGTTGATACAGATGTAACATTCAATCGTTAAAAGATATCAATGTATTCATATTAGTAAATGTCCTTCCTCAATTATTTAAGTTTCATGTTTATAAAATTTATCAGAGTTTCTGTACATTTGTCATCATTTAAACGTGTAGCAAGATGATGTAATAACTGGTACATGTAACTAACACTATCTACAAATTTCTTGTACCTCTTATTTACGTACCAAGCTTCATGAACCTATCTACTACGAAGTCCTTGCTGAATGAAATGTATTTTTCTTTATTGTTGGCTATGACGTTTACCTCATTACATAGATGAGATTTTACAGTTATCAACGAATAGTCAGATGTATTTGGGGTATCTGCAATTCAAACAACAGTCTCACTTTGCAAGACCTTTGAAATTTCATGTTAAGTGATCATGGTCTCTAACTTTGTCTTTTAACATTTTACTCTCACAGATATGACAAGTATTCCTTCAGTTAAATTGTTGTCATCTTTATCTCTCCAACCCAAACAGTTACAAAACACCTATAGGAAATTAGTACCGCTGTAAATTATAGGGATTTAACTTATGTGAATTTAAATTGACGTACATTCAAAACCATGTTGGTGTGTGCTTAGTTGTTTTCATTGCCAAGGATGAACTGGTTTGATTTGAAGCATCATTACAATTTTATGGTGATTAGTTCGTACACGTCGAAGTGTACGGTATGCTGACATGATGATCAAATAGCTGATCACACACACACACACACATATATATATATATATATATATAGAGAGAGAGAGAGAGGGAGAGAGAGAGGGAGAGAGAGAGAAAGAGAGAGAGAGCGAGTGTTTGTGTGTATGTGTGTGTGTGTGTGTGAGAGAGAGAGAGAGAGAGCTATCTACGCTTTAAATAATACGGTATTTTCTGATCAACTAACTTTTCTGGGGCATTGAAAAAGTTGAAGTATTTTGTTACATGTGTATTTCTGTCATGATGTTTGTTTACTCGTGATGTCACCTATCTTGTAAAATCTGATATGGCAACAGTAAAATATTATTTCAATCCATTAAATAAAATCAAACATGTCAACATATGTTTTTAGTGCAGATTCAAACTGCAAAGAAAATAATATCTGTTTCCGCATATTTCATGTTGAATGCAAGCGTTTGTTTTTCACTCATTGAGCAAACATATATATATATATATATATATATATATATATATATATATATATATGATATTCATTTTATTGATTGACACCTGTGTACGTACAGTGTTAAATACTTAATCCTGTCAAAAAGACACTTCATGCTTTAGTTTATTTATGTCCAAATTTGGTATGTAAATTATAAAATAAATGTTCAATGCCATTTTCCATTTCGCCTCTATTCATTCTGTTCATAGGTTTTGTTCTGAGGTGAAATCCCCTTATTCAATTTTGTCTCCATAGATTGTGGGCAGTTTCATATGTGTTGATCGTTAAGTCTAGCTGAACGTTTACAGAAACAAAATGACTTTGTTACGGTATAGTTTTGTTTTGTTAAAAATTGATACAAGTCATTATTCTTACCGCCTTAAAATCTGCACTAGTTTACATTTCTCATGAAAAATTCTAAATGCCTTTCGGTGAGGATCCTGTTGATATATTACTTATTCATTAATCTCAATTCTGTACGACACTGTAATCGTATTGAAATAGGCTTTAATGCTTTTGTAACGCGTTTTGAAATAAATTGATTAAGCATGAAAGTCATCATCTTTGATTTATTTACCTAGCAAACGTTCAGTATATTTTACTACTTATAAAACGTTAAATGTGTGTGAAAAAGATATGTTTGAGCTTTGTCATACATTTTCGCAAAATGCCACCACAGTACCTAAAGTGTCTGCCTCTGTGAGTAGTACATATGAAAGAATCCACTTACCACCCACAGAGGAAGGCCCCATTTCCTTTTGCACATCTTTTTCCTATTTGCTCAGGAATTTTATACAGATAAATGAATTTTGAAAGTATTGTTTGGCCCTACCACATATAGACATATTTGTGCAATCATCAAACTCTGTAAAGATGAGTAAAATGTTAGTTTGTCACCCACAATCAACTTGTTTCCTAAGTGATCAGTCTCCGTATCATTGGTATGAAATATTCTTAGGTTCCATCTCGATTGACAATGTTTCAGTACCACAACTATAGCATTTTATCAATTCCATTTAATATAGTGAACAAACGTTCACAAACATAGAAACTTACACCGCAGGAGAACAGGAAAAGAAAAAGACGGCCTGCCCCATCTTGCCTACATCGCAGTGCCAGTCTTCTCGTGAACAAACATCCACTGAAATAAGCTATATTTTTGTGTGAAAAAGGGTTGATCCAGTTTGAAACATAGCCCATTTAATGATTTAAACCAATATCATAACCGTTTGCGTTTTAGAAGCTTAGAAAAAGTGTTGACAGAATTTGAAACCTCGTTTTATCATCACTGTCTTTAAGGTGAACAGTCAAAGGAAAGTGGTACAAGTACCTTCCAAGTAAGTGCGAGTTGTATCTTCCTTTGTACCAAATTACTGTAATAACTGTATTTACTATATTATTCTAAACAATAAAAAACATAACACTCTACATTTCTTGAACTGTCAACAAAGGCGAGTATCGATTATCGATAAACTTAAATATTGATGGATGAAATTATGGATGTATGGGTGTAAGTATTGGTGGATGGCTGTTTAAGTCTAATATTATACACAAGAACTAAATGTACCCTACAAGGAATTATTTATCTTGTCTTTTAACAAGTGCACTGAGGAAGGGCAGTAAGAATACTATTATGGACGTTATAAATTGTGTGCACAAGTCGGTAGCGAAATAAGAATGTTTGTTCCTTTTAATTCACTTAAGCGATAAATCTAAAATTATGGTATACTTGACTGTCTTTTATCGGTATATAGGTATGTATACTTTCCATATATATTCGTTTGGTAATAGAAGTAAAGGAAAGAAAGAAAATGAGAGATTTCGGCTTACGTAACACTATACAATTTTAATAATACAATGTTTCATTTACTACCGGGAATAATGTGGACTATAAGTAAATGTTAAAAAAAATCTTATTCACCGCAGTGATAGTAACGAAAAGTACTTTATGTTTATTATTATTTCTGTTTATCATAGCACAAAAGAAAGAAACTAAACGTATTTCACAAGTTTGAAGGTGATGTGGTGTTCATAATACGAGAAATTAAAAGCTCCCTAAAATGGAAGGTCTATATTTCCATAATTGATAAGTGTTTTCATCATATTTTGTGCTAGGAAAACTATCATCGCTGCTTGTCATCGGGAGTGACCTAAAAAGAAAATAAAAAACTACAGTTTATATATGTATCAATGATTTACTTTCTATATCAGTCTGTCTACCTCATGGGCCAGTTTGTCATCATCATCTTTTATATTATTAGTATTATTATTATATTCTTCTTCTTGTTCTTCTTATCATTATTATTATACCATTACAAATACTATTACCATTGCTACTGTTATTATTTGAGTTACTAGCACACTACTTCAATGAGCAGGTAAGATATGTTGCTACCACGCTCCTACCTACATACGTACCTACTTATTTATCTACCTACCTAAAAAGCCGCCTAACTAAGTAACTAGCTAGTTAATTAAATTTCAATTTAACTTCGGAACTTGAAACAGAGAATATATTTCAAAGCCTAAATAAATATTCAAATAATTATTTGTGGTTATCGGAAAGCATTACTGATACAAAATAAAGTTATGGGGAGAAAAAAAAATGCATAGAAGTTTAACATTCCTCTTAGTGCATTTAAAATCTTTTTTCAAAAAGTTGTCTGCAAAACTAACATTAGCACGTCTACAGAAAGACTCGCAGGAAAATGCTCACCGGTCAATATGCATTTCAATTAACGTGACATTGTATTTACCGGACCAAAAATGTTTTATTTAATATCTTATGCACAGAAAGGGAAATAATAAGATGAGATTATATATGTAATGTACCTCTCACAAAACATAAAGAAGTATGAACACAAATGTTCCAGAGATAATTTTTAAAAATTTATAAATGATAAAGGGGTTGATTACTTGCTTATTATAATAATTGATATTATTCAAGGAAAGCTTGTTGATGTGTATAGTAGAAGCAAACACAATTTTCTACCTTGTCAATTAAGACTGGACGTGGATTGAGCGTATTGACCTGGATTACATGAAGTGGTTGACTTTTTCATTTAGCCCGGATTACATATTAGTTAATCATTTAGTTGTGTAATTATGTGGTACCTGACGCTATCTTTCATGCAAGAACGTGCACATGTAAGGGTTTGTTTGTCCATTGATGATACATAATTATCTTTGGATATTCTAATGTCCTTGACATATAAAACAAACAACGCCACAATATGTGTCTTTGAGAGTATCGGTACCATTATTATTTTTATATTAAAAATAAAACTTATATCGAAGTCAGTTAGAGAAAGTAATTGCTCCATCTGGTATTCCTTACTCAGTTAGTAATAGTGTATACACTGGATTCTGGAGTAGGATAATATTTTCACATCAGCCCAATCGTATCGTAAAATACAAAAAGGCCAAAATTTATAGCGTAACAAAGCAACACACCAATGCACCCGTGTCGAGATTCGACAGCACTAAAATAAAAACATAAATTTGCTTTATTAGCGCAGTAAGACTCATGGGTATTATTATACAAAAACTCGATATTCATTAGCGCATTTGTTGAGCTTTGATCGCAAGCGTTTCGAAAGGGCGATAGCATCGTTGTTCTGAAGGGACAAGCTTTGTCGCGGATGGACAACGGCGAAGCGAAAACACAAAATAATATTGAATTCAACAGTTTTCAGAGAGGAGATAAAAAATATTTTGCGAGTTTAGCATGAAACAAACAATGTTGGTATCTAAAAATAATGGCTATATGATTATACTCTTGGACGGGACAAAAGTGTGATCAAAGCTAGCTTAAATTTGGTTTAAGGTTTTTAGGCACAGTGTAAATGGCAAAAGGTTAAATGTTGTTCTTCGTTCTATTGGAAAACTCATAGTGCTTTTATCAGTATGCAGTAGGTTTGATACAAGGTAAAGTTCTGTCACCAATACTATTTTTGCTATTTACTGAAGATGTGGAAATATTACAATCTACGGGATATATTTGTATAGGGTTAGACCAGTTGTTTTTAATTTTGTTGCTGTATGCTGGAGATTTAGTTTATTTTCCCCCAAAAAATATTGAGGATTAAGGAAAGCTGAAATATTAAACTGGATAGTTATTGTAGTTATGGTAATCAGAAAATGTGGTCCATTGAGAAGACGAAGTATGCAATAGAGCTAAACAATAATGTTGAAGTGGTTGAAAATTATCAATACCTTGGTCTTATTTTCTCTTGCAATGAGAAAATAAGAAAAAAAAAAACATTGCTGAGCGAGTAAGTCAGTGTATACAGTGTTTGTAGTTTATGAACAGCTTTTCTCTGGTGTTATGATGGTGAATTACGTTATAGATACTTCAATTTCTTCTCAAGCTATTGGCGTATGTGAGGTTACATTTAAAGTGAGGTTTGTGCAGATATTGGTAAGAGCTTTGCCAAGCTATATAACTTTCTGTCAGCTGATACCAATCGTATCAGAGTTCAGTTGAAGTCAGCCATCAATCGTATCGACCTAGTTGACTCAAGTCTGGAATTCCGTCCTGATAGGTTCAAAACCCTTTATGAACGGAAGATTAGAATTGTGGGGTACAACGCCGAATTTGTTCGTGCGGGAGGATACCAGGTGCCGATTAAGAAGATGTTAAAATAACAGTAAAATTAAAAACCAGTTTGAACAAAGATGTAGACTAGTCGTCCATGGTATTTACCATTGTTGTTCACAAATATAAAGTAAAATCTGTTAATGGACCTGATAAATAGGTATCTATGGCTACCCTGTTTTCATCAACCTAAAATACCAAACAAAACTCGCATGATGTGTCTTAGAGTGTACTCTCAATAAGACTTTCAAACTTACATTACGATGAAAGTAAATCAGATAAAGTATTGTTTGACCTGATCAGTATCACTTACTTCTCTCCAATGGTTCAGGATGCCGGTTATCC
Source organism: Margaritifera margaritifera (assembly GCA_029931535.1). Classification (NCBI taxonomy): domain Eukaryota; kingdom Metazoa; phylum Mollusca; class Bivalvia; order Unionida; family Margaritiferidae; genus Margaritifera; species Margaritifera margaritifera. Next base: position 65,095 of record JAQPZY010000620.1, read on the forward strand.
ATTTTGACAAATGTTTTCATCACATCCTTGGCAGGTCCTTCCTTGAAATTGGAGATATGTCCGTCGTCTGCAATCTCGAGGAATAAAAACCGCCGCACACAAAATGTGGGGACAAGGTTGTATGTTCCTACCTCCGTTACCTTCAAGTACAAAAATGAACTCGTGTTTGCGTTCAAAAGTCAGTGACTAATATCAAATATTGACAAGAAAAGTTCTAAAGAAAACGTAGTGCTATCTATTCCCCAAAAGAAGAAGAGGAGCAAAACATCATAAGCTAGATTATTATTGCTATATATGGCGAGTAATTCCCGTCTAAATCAAAAGTGATCTCCGTTGGTTCCGGATAGGGAATACGATAAGCGCAGACGAGTTGTCTCTCGTACTGACAAGCTATTTCCTAGAACTTAATTTAAGCCCTATCATATTGTATGTATGTATGTATGTATGTATGTATGTATGTATGTATGTATGTATGTATGTATGTATGTATGTATGTATGTATGTATGTATGTATGTATGTATGTATGTATGTATGTATGTACAGCAGCAACTACGGCTTGACCTCAAGTAGTATTAGTAGTATTAGTAGCATATTTACATCCAGCACGACTACTACAGCTACCGGTATCATTTTTATCCATCAGATATAGCTTTTACATTGGGAAATATACAGAGAGAGAGAGAGAGAGAGAGAGAGTTATTGATGATATCTCCTAATTTGTTTCAGAAGACGGGAACAAATCACCCAAAATTTATAACTTTCTTGTAATGACAAGGCTCAGATGGACTTTAGCTGGGGATCACTATCTAGCGAAATATCACGCTTTTCCCCGAAACCCTAATTTGACATCCTGATTCGCACTGGACAAGCGGATGTAGATAATTACCCTGCTTATTATATGATATAGATTTTGTTATTGTGGAAAGGGTGGGTGGGTGGGTGGGATGTTCTGGGGTGGAGGTGGTCACTTATGTTGAAATATGGGTAGAGGTGTTCGGCTGGAGATTTTGGACCCCTACCCGTTCTAAACACCTTTTGACACAACATTACAGACAGACGCTTGGATTTGGAATACCCATTAATTTACAGATTCGTAATATAATGTACAGTTTCAGAAGTTCCTGTTTCAAATTATATTCCTACTGAAAGCTTGTTTCTATATGTTATGCGTCCGCACATTGCATAATATATCGATAATTCCTGTATGAAGTGAGATTAATAGTGATATGTTCTGTTCTGTTCGCGTAGAAAACGCACACAGAAATGCTGGATTAACTACTTATAAAGCCAAGTATGGGTGCACATATTCAACAAGGCTATGGTCTGAATATATCTTCAGTTAATGAAGACATCATATTTTTATATTACAACACCGTTACAATTAATACCATTTGTGTAATGCATATCCTTCATTTTCGGGATAGCTAAAGGGTCTCTCGGTTCCTTCTTCAAGCCTTGTTAATAGAATTGTAATCGTATACACCTCGGTGGTCTTTCTGTGTGTGCTTGAAACTAAATGAAAGACAGACAGAGATTGACACAGACGGAACTCTGGAGGAGAACGGATACATGGATGGTAGATAAATGGACATATGGAACAATTATAGACTTTCCGTCGTCCTGACGGCAATATATGTTAAAATAACGTCCTTCAATTTTCCTAGGCAAAGTTTCCCAACACCTATATATATATATATATATATATATATATATATATATATATATATATATATATATATATATATATATATGGCTAATCGTGGCTAAAGCAGAAACAAATCTTTCGCGTGTCATTTATAAATGTAACTCATTACACGTGTCCACACAATTATTAGCTGGGTCATTTAAGCATTAAACACGTGTATGAAGTAGTAATCTTATCATTATAATTACCTTGTCCTTAACTGTCAACTTGCGGCCGATGATATTACGAACAAAGATGCTCAAGTCATCGTCGCTGCATTCTTTTTAATCCCCCCCCCCCCCACCACCACCCCGTGTTCACTCAGATATAGGTTTGTCTAGTCAAACTTTCTACTTTTTGTTAAATGTTAACGGGAGATTAACAGATTTGTCGGATGCTTTATTAGAGATATAATTAAATAACAGTTGATTAATGCCGGATATGTCTTTAATTGATGTTTCAATAATCTCGTTAATTGATAATTGCCTGGTTTGGAGCGACCAGTATACATTTCATTTGGTCTATTATGATTTTATCAATAAGTCTCATATCCCCATCCCTCTCCCATGACTTATGTATACACACATACTCTCTGCTCCTAAACCAAACCCCTATGCGGAACCGGGGATGCAGAATATACCTGATGCGACCTCCCGCATGTCGTAAGCGGCGACTAACATCGAGAGGAGCCGCAGTGGCTCAGTGGTTAGCATGTCTGACTCCTGACCAAAAAGGTGCGGGCCCGAATCCTACCATCGGATCAGCCTGAGTCGTCTACCATAGTGCATCCTTGGGCAAGGCACTTTACTCCAGTTGCCTCAACAATACCAAACCTGCTGGTTTTTGTTGTGCCTTAAAACACAAAACCAAACAAAACTAATCAACCCGTCCGCTTTAATTTTCTCAAAAGTTCTTTTGGGAAAGAAAATCGTGCGCATAGATCCTTCCAGCCCCTGTGGTTTTAGTTTCAACCCAATCTGATGATGCTGCATTTTCACAAGGTCAAAAAGGATCAGATTTACCTTACTCGTGTTGCAAGCGACTTCCTATCGGCCAAAGAGAGATTCATTTTTGCATTTGGAAAGTTCTAAATACATATAAACAGGCAAGGACCTGTAAATGAATATGCTGCTATATATTATGACAGTGTTTGAAAAGTAACGAACATTGCAAAAACATTTAAGAACATATGCTTGTAAAAAAACTAAAACTTAAAGACAACTTCCAATAAAAGCACAGTTAAATCTGAGATTATTAAGAGAATTACACCAAAATTTGAAGACAAAGTTCGAGTTATGTTACTCTGAATTTGTATGTCATATAGCAGTGATGAATGTGAAAGCTACTCCGACAAGCCATGCGAGAAGTTTTCAGCTTGGCTGTTATTGAGTAACACGCGCACCTTGCCAGTGATATCAGTTATCAGCGGGTCATCGTTAGTGCAAACGTGTTAACATTTAACTAACAGGTGGGAGGAGTCGGAGATCCATCAAATGTACTTTAAATAGCCACTTTGCAGAGTTTGACTATATGGTGTATTATTAATGCCGATAAGGAGTTTGAGTTTTAATTTTAATCCATATGCTGAAATGGAAAATTGGCACATTTTGCATGGCGTGTTATGTGCAATTCTCTTGTAAAGTTGAAGATATGTGTCGAAATATGTTCTTTATTTAAATGTGTAGAAATTTTTTTTACGAACGCATTGTTACCTTGATTTGTAATTTTAGTCTGCAAGTACAATAGCAATGACAACAGTGAATATATATTTCATGCTTCGGTTCAGTCATTCTTTAAGGTTTACTTGTGATGTTGGAGTACCAACGTAAAATAGACTTTCCTTTTTTTCTTGTGTTAGAATTAAAAAACTGCTGTTAACTTAGCATTTTCTTTTGCAATAATCAGATACCTTTCAGTAGTATAATTAATAATGGCAATATTGCCATTTGTATTGTTATATATTTTTCAACGTGTCATTTTTAGCCTCTTCTGCAGAAGAAAATAAAAAAGACAGGAAAATAAGTAGTTTGTTTTAGTTTTTAGGGCGATCTCATGGTTGATAGTGAAGACTACTTACTTGGCAATGAAAGCACATGACTTGCTGTAAGCATAATGATTGCTATCAGAATCAAATTCCTCATCCTGCTGTCCTATGTTGTCCACCTATTTCAAACGATGAGCATGATGCAGTTTCAACTATATATGATCTTTTCGACAACCAATTTATGACATCATTTTGGCACTCCCCAGATTCTTTGCAAAATGATATTTACGTCAAACCAGGAAGCAAGCGGTTAATTATTAAACAATGGCTTACATAAAAAAGTTAGTGGGACGTGATGTGACGCTGTTGTAAACAAGTCATCAACCTCGTCCTTTATGACATTGGGTCACATAGATTAGTGAATTCGCAACTGTTGCCGACATTGGTATTCCTCTGTGTAGAGGATGATAGCTGGTTTTAAGTTTGAAATATACAATCTTTAGGAACAGTAAGAAACATTTTAAACTTGGTTTAAAAATTCCACAATTTAGGATCCCATTGTACAAACACAGTGACTGCTTGTTGGCTAAATACGGTATTATTAGGATTGGGACTCCTTATTTGCGGTTAATGTCATTTGTATCTGAGCTGTAAGTGATCAACAAATGTAACAATCATGTTTGGATTTGGTGACATGACCTGAAACAGAAAGACACACACACACACACACACACACACACACAGAAAAAAACACATACACACATCCTCAACCAATCATTATCATTGCCCTAACTATCTCAATAGAAAGTTAGAGCAAGTCTCTCCAATAATAAATTTATGTTATAGACCGCCAAGAAAATTGATTGCCAATCAATCGATGTGATAGAATAATCACAGGGATAAAACCTTCTGTCAAATAATTTACAAGGGACAGAACAACTAGTCAGTGATGTTAAATAATGTCTTGCGCTGGCGACATTGAAGAAGCCAAGTCAAAGAAGTTGAGCAAGAAAGGAATGAAAGTCAACGTTGGGAGTAAATCGTAAGAAAAGATGAAATTGTTTTAGTAGGATTTCATCAAGGAGAAAGCATTACCTGCTCATATAAGATATTGTATGTCAGCAAACAGGGCTTGCTAAACTAAACTAGTTACACTTTTTTAGGGATACTATTTCTACAAGTAGTCTTGTTAAGATTTTTATTTCTTTAAAATGATATGGTTAATGTATAAATATGTTTTTAAAATATATATTTTTCTTTATAAATTTTGTTTAGATTGAAATAAGGTTAGTATCAACATTTTTCATAATATTCAGAACTCCTCGTAGCATTGCGTACCGCTCGTAAAGCAGGCATTTTTGTAACTCCTATCAATATCTGCTTTGCAATTAGAATAATTTATCTTCACGAAGTTTGCACACCACTGAAATTGTAATAGAGGAGAGAACTGAAGAAAACAAAATCTGAATAACACGAATTCAGTTTTAGACGAGAAAGAAGTCAAACCTTTGCAAAATGAACTAGGACGATCACGGTTTTTTCTCTGCATTGACGCAGTATGCTATATTTATTGCAGAAGCAGTCTAACAGCTAACGATAGAGCAGAAAAAATATGTTGACGCACAATTAAATGGGCATTAATTAAAAAATATATTCCGTGCTAAGCTTAGTAATACTTTTCATTTACACAGGATTAGAATACGCTCAGGCCCACCATGCGACCGATCCCCATAGTGTCCCGTGAAGTCAATCAGCATACACGTGTAATCATGAGAAGTCAGACAACTGCTTTTGCTCCTTAGGCAATGCTAAATTGGCACAAACTACATTAGAGGTTGTTTTATTTGTTTCTTCTGATAAACTTTGCATTTGTTAAACTAGCGAGATCAATAATGTAAGAAAGCGATGTTGTTATTATACTAGCTTGAACTGAGATTAACCTTGTTGGGACTAGATACTCTATACCTAGTGCAACCAAATATCACACGTTCTATATTGTTATTTAAATTAGGTCACCGGTGCACCGTAAGATCATAAAATAGGTTTGCAGAAGGGGCCAGAGAAGCCCATTCATGGTAATGCCTGTAATCTGTAAACTACACAGCTTCTATAGTTTAACATTAACTGAAATAAAAGTATCCTAAGATATGAGAGGACATTGGTGTAATTCAATTGGACATTTACTCGAAACGTTTGGACCAATGAAGGTTAAATATCCAGAAAGCACCAGGATGCTTTACAATAATGTATTCAAGTATTCAATCCTAATCTGTATTGGTATTCTTAAATTTGATAAGAAAACTGTTACAAGACTGGATATATATATATATATATATATATATATATATATATATATATATATATATATATATATATATATATTTGCAGAGAGATAGAGAGTGAGTTGATTACAAGCTGGAGGCATGCAATCTAATCTCTCATCTTAAATATAATTTTCGGAAGATACATACATATATACATGCATACATTCATATAAAAATTAGATAGTTATATAATGCAATTATGTAGGTGAAAAGACCTAGGTCCTGGGTCACTTATCCACTTTAAGCCGTTTTTCAAAAACTAAAAAAAAAAAAAATACATCGGCTACTAAATATCAAAATATTATGAAAAAATCCGGTGCTACTTACATTTACTGCTCTCCGCTAACCAACCATCAAAAACTGATGAAAAAATCCTACGTCACTTACCTCTACTACTCTGTACTAACTGGTTTTGTCCACCCCAAGATAATTTGAGAATTCGTAGGCCACAAACCCCTAAATTTTACGATAAACCGAAGACCACTTAGCCCTAAAATTTTACAAAACACCCTAACACCCTATACCGCTGGCCATGACAAGCCAATGATTACAAAATCCCTACACCAGTGGTCATCAAAGTCAAGGATTGCTAAAAACCCCAAGCCACTGGTCATCATACTTCAAGGAAAATCCACAAAACTATATGCTCCAATTTTAATTGTATCTTATTTCAAATTTTAGAAAAATAAATCCTTAGCTGAGAGTCCTGGTTTATGAAATTATTCAAACCAAAATACCTAGTATAAAAAGCTTTATAGACCCTATATTATTTTCAAATTCTGTAAATATAAATGATTAAGTAGTAAATCCAATAACTATGCAGTTTAAGACACAAACACACTGGTAAACACGCTTGGCGTTGTAGGTCACCTTGACTCTTGGCTTTGTTTATCAGAACATAGTGAATACATGTATAAACCGGTTTTATCTGGAGATAAATACGTGGCGTATAAAAGGTGTAGGTACTATAAGGCCTCTATTGTCCCAGAAATTTACACATTTTCAAAAAAGTAGTTGATCTGAGAATACCATGGCAACACACTGATTAATATTTGAAAAACTTAAAATTTCAATTGATCTTTGAAAATTATTTAGATATGACGTCATACGCACTTGCACATGACTTCGCATTTTGCTATAAAATAGCCATTTTGGACTACAATTAGAGCTATTTTTCAAAAATTCAGGGCGTCCACATACAACAACCAAGTTTATAATTTTACAGGATACAAAGTTATGGTTTAATAACCTATTACTAGAATATCGTTTTGGTTATTGCATGCGGACCATGTGAAAAACGAAAACATTTAAATCGGTCAGCGTTTATTGATATCGTGCATCTCTATAACGATATCAAGTATTAACTTGATCTAAACTGGAACTTTTGCTACAATGAACACATAAAACGAGTTTGACATTATACATAGACATTCTTATCAAATAACCAGCGTTATAAACAAAAAATGTGTTACAGACGAAATTTTTTTCCGACATGCTTACGGATTGCACGGAGACAGCAGTAGTCACATTATTTACGATTATGTCATTAAAATGTAAAGGACAAGATTGGATTAGGGCCGATTTTGGACCCCAAATTAGCGATAAATTTAAGTGATTGTAACATCATTTGTTATGGTTATACTACAATGACTATTCGTCCACTATAACATATATACATATGGTATTGTGAAATACTGTGAAACAATCAAACTGTGCCATATTTCTGCATCTTCAAAGATTGGATTAGGGCCGATTTTGGACCCCAAATTAGCGATAAATTTAAGTGATTGTAACATCATTTGTTATGGTTATACTACAATGACTATTCGTCCACTATAACATATATACATATGGTATTGTGAAATACTGTGAAACAATCAAACTGTGCCATATTTCTGCATCTTCAAAGACCTAAAAAATACCAGCGCAATCGAGAACAAGATTTGTTTTAGAGGAGACGCCTTTTATAAAACGATCTAACACATATGTAAATTTCATACGTGTTCTCGTTGTGCTCCTCTTTAACAAAAGGAAAAATGATGACAAACCGTTCTTCGCTCACCCTTATGTCCGTCGTCATATGGGACTAAAAAATCAACTACACAGTATTACAATAAGCCGTTTTCCCCCCTTTTCTTTTAAAATAACTGATGTTCAGTGGCGGCTGTTATTTGTATTCTTTCTGCCTTTTTCTGATCGCGTTTTGGGACAGTCTTTAGCGCAAATCTGAATACTGGGATGAGGGTAGCTAAATATAGAAGAGGCACATGAAGGAAATTTATCTAGAACAACAATAATAGCACTAAAAAGCAGCTTATGGTATTATTTTGCTAACATGGTTTGAAAGATAAGGAATGATGGTGCAAATAATGATTACGGTGTATCTTTTTCTTACCTTGATCGTATTAAATAACATTTATTGTCGTAATTCGTTTGTAGATAATATTTTACCCTTATATAAATTCATAATCCTGAACTCTGCCAAACAAGACCAGATTATACAATAATAATGTGAATCATACACACGCAAGCTACAAAAGTATTGAAATCTGCATTGAATAAATTTAAAATGCACTATGTTTAGCATCATTATTCATTTGTTTCCCATTTGGTGAATTACGGCAGTACACAATTTCACAGTATCCTTTACAATAGAAAAAAAACTGAAGGCTGTATATCTCGGTCTCAAGGTGACTATAACACGGAGAAATAAAATTGATTGCAGTAGTTCTCGATGAAGTATATATTGAAGAAAGGGATTATATTGTATAGTTATGAATTTTACTCTATTTGCAATGCAACGACAAGTATAAAGTTTATTTTTCCTAACCGGAGAACATAATTATTCGGGAAATAATTGATATTACCCGTAGGAGCCTCACAGGGCAACATGCTATCTATATATTGTAACTTTCATAACAGCTTGCTATAGAAGTTGAGTGGTGTAAAGGTAACGTGCTTGTCAGTAAATCACCACTAAATGCTATATCATCATATAGTTATATTGTTTCGAATTATTAATAACATAAAGAAAACTTTTCCCCCGAACGATACATTAACAAAATAGCTTTCGTCGCTGACGTTTTGAGCATTTGTTTTTCTTCTGTATACACATTATCAACATTCAGCTAATATACAAAGTTTTTCCAATGCATATTTGTGAAGAAAATGATCAATGAATAAATAAATTGTCTTTTATGGGGCGATTATGTAAAGATTTTGACAGCAAGTTGGTGCTAAACATAGACATGAGCAAAACATTTTAAATGAAAACGAAAATAGGTGTCAGAGGTACTAAATCGAACCTAATTGAAAGATACACATAATTCAAACAATGTTGCAAAATAAAAGTCAAGTTTTATTAGTCTTATAATTAATTAGTATGCACATTGTGTGCAAATGCACAAATTAGGATGTATATGTTTTGGCAATATGCGTGATAGGAGCTTTTTAGCCAACTCATCTATAATCCACGAATATAGGTACCACAACTAAGACGAAACCCCTCGGCTATTTAATGGTTGCTTTTCTTTATTAAAAGCGGTCCTGGATACAAATGAAATACATATTCAACGAAGAGAAAGAAGGGCCTAAACTGATTCATACAATACCTACCCCTTTATAGACCTATTTTAGAAAGCTTTCTAACCGAGACAAATAAATTGTATACAAATGCACCAAGACTTATTATATTTTCAATTGACCCGTTCTCATCTTTTATCGATCAACCTGTCTTGGCGTATAGTGTAATAATTTTATGGAGCTATTCTATTAACTAAACATTTTTTACAAATATAAATTAACAACCAGAAAGTGAAAATCAATCCTCATATAGACTAGAAATTATAGTATTAGTAACTCCCTGAAATAGTCCATCAGACTTGCAAACCCAAGATTGGCTGATCGAACTTGCTTTAAGCCTCAACTATTTTGCATATATAATTGAGTATCGCCTTAGTACCTAAAGTTGCCCGCACAAAAGCAAAAACTTTTCCATACCAGAAAATAGGAAAAAAGCTGCAAGGTAAATGATACCTCTACCTGTGGTAGTAACAGCTTTTGCTTCCTTTGTACTGCCCACAGTAGGCTAAACTTTAAGTATTAAGTTGGGCATCATACAATATGTTTTTGACTTTATGAAACAGATCTATCTAATATCACCGTAATAATAGTTTTTACGTTTTAACCTACGACTGCAAAGAATATAATTAAGATAATGCAACTACATAATTAATAATCAATAGATAATATTATTCCTTTAATTAAATGACATACATTAAACAAGAACAGTAGTTAAGGAATCTACACTACGATACTAAAAGTCCTGTTGCTTTCACAAATCTTAGTCAATTGTGTTCAACAAGCGTGTATCTTTGGTACGCCCTCCAAACAAGCTGTCGCAAGAATCCAAAGCTTCGATATTTACAACGTCGTTATATTCGACGATGCGTGGAAATGCTCAGTCTGTTTTTAAACGACGGTCGTATTCGTTGTAACAGGATGAAGCCGGGCTGGGATTGGATTTAGCGAAGACACTGGACACAGTTTCGTGAATGAGATGTTTATTTATAATGTAAATGAACGTTTAATTAATCTGACACCATACTCGTGCACATAAATTCCAACAATGGATTTAACAGAATGATGCGCACAGAGTTCAACAACGCATATATAAAAATGATATCGTTCCTAAATGGAACTAATCAGAACATGTAACTTAAACGAGTAATCTAACGAGAATGAACGTATGGAACTTATAAACAAATCTGATTGATATATGGATCTATCGCCAGAGACAATCAATGTATAACATTTATAAACAAATATGATTGATATGTGGATCCATCACCATGGATGGTCAATCTATAGAATTTAGAAACAAATACGAGCAGTGTATGGATCTATCACCAAGGATGATCAATGTATAGAATTTATACCGAAATATGAACAATGTATGGATCATCGACAAGTATGATGAATGTATAATTGATATTCACTCAGATAGCGATATTGAATTGTATTTTCACCCATATAGTAATATTGAATAATATTGATTCAAAAATGGAACATATATTATCTCATGGCGTCTAGTCGATGATTAAGATTTATTTCTGGTCAATGTCTCGCTCCTCGCAATCTGCCAAAAGGATCCCTAGAGAGCCTCCTTATTTCATGTAGATCCGTTGGTCCAGAAGCTTTGGTACCTCACTTCCAGTAAACCAATACCATCCCTCGAGCCAACGTCACCATCGACCGCTGCATCCGGGTTACACGACACCCACAGAGTTCTACGACTCCCCGTTAAAAACAGCTAAAACTACAATGGCTGAGCCTTCTAGTACATGAGACACAGTTAAGTAAGAATACAATAATATACATTACTCATGCGCGCACATGAATTGGCTTCGTTTGACGTTAAACCATTCCATCAGAATTACTGTACGAGATTATTATTATTATAACCAGGTTTGTTTATGAATATGTGTCTGACAAGAATAATCACACTGGATTATTAAAACTCGAACATTACTGATCCTGTAATATATGCAACGTTAAATTTAATTCATTTCGTCTGTTCAGTTTTAAAAATATATAATTTGAAACAGACTATAGTCTATCCGATATGCATGGCGTTACGTGACATAGGTCTGACTATCTGTAAAATTTAGAATAAATTCCGAAACATTCAATATATGAAACAATTCTCTCACATAAAACGGATAACAAGAAATAATGCGATTTTATATTTCACTTACCTCTACAGCTGAATATTGCTTCCGTAAAGTGGACAGCTTCCTGACAAAACAAGTTGTATTGTGATTATACAGCGATACTTTTTGGGCTATAAGTACCCTGGTTGTAGTCAAATCTACGACCAGAGAAATCGAGGGAATCGGGATTGCAGGCACTTTGCGCGTGCATCAGTAGGTAAACCGAACTCAATATTTTGAAATAGCTAAGGCTAAAAATAAACCACCCTCGAGCAACGCTTTACGCGGCAACTAACCCCGATTACATTTTCGTTCATATATAATACATAGACATTTGACTACACAAAATTCCGTGACAAACGAAATCTGAACAATTCTTTCTCAGAATTCCCCTTGGAAGAGTTTTACGACCATACAGACCAACAACGACATAATTTAGAAAGTGAAGGATACCAAATGATAGAAATGTGAGAACACGAGTACGTATGACGTTTCAAAACCGATCACGAATTTAGACGTATTGGCGAAGAGTACGACGTAGTGGCCATCGAACTTGTGAATCCACGCGACTGTTTGTTTGGATGAGGGACCAATGCTATACGCTTGCTGTACGACGTAAACGAATCTCAAGCAAAACAAAAACATATACATCGATGTGTGTCCGTTGTATCTATAGATGTGTAAATATGCTCGATTTCCCACTAGATACCCTGAAATGTGAACATAACACATATACGTAGAATCCATGTTTCAGTACAAAGGTTTGATCAAATGTAAAGATTTGCCACCGACGAACTTGTACCATAGTGTTTTACCACATCATTGCCAATAAAAACTGATTTTTCCTTTATGCCGTGCGTGTGCTGAAACGTGTAACTGAGACCAACTATGTTGCCACAAAAACCAAGAACGCGCTATGACAGGAGCGTGGGTCAGTGCCACATTGTTTAATGCTCTCGTTCGTGGGTACAAACTGTTAAAAGGGTGCGAAATGTTCCTACGAGAGAACAGTACCAACAAGATGATGACGACTCCGGTGAATGGATTTTTCCGGCTTCGTCAACGAATTTCGAAATTTAAGTAAGAAGTTATCATTCTTGGTGTCTGATTCCGGAAATAAAAGGAAATCAAAGAACGGTACAAATCCTTACAAGGCATCACTTTGGAAAATAACGAAGGAAGACTACAGTTTGCAAAAGTCATGCTGAATTGTTTCTGCGGAAAACTAGCCCAACGTCCGATATTTTCAAAGACGGAATATTTGGTAGATCCAAGTCGATACTTTCAATTCATTGACGACAAAGTGTTACCTAAAAATGAGGGTACGGACATTGTGGATGGGTGGAGAGGGATAGTGATACGTTATTTATAAGGGGGATAATACGGTGGTGGTGGTGGTGGTGGGGGGGGGGGCTAGGGAAGCTATTTTTACATTTAAGGGCTTTAAAGTCTAATTTTTGTATATCCCTTCTTTTACGTCCTTCCCTGTGTGAATGGGATGGTAGTTTTGTTTGAAATAGGAAAGTAGAGGAGACTAGGGTCAGTATAGATGGAGGTAGAGATTTTTACTTTATTTAATAGGGGTATCATAAGGTGGTAGGGAGATAGAGAAGTTAGTTTTGGTTATCAGGGACTTCAATTCTATTTTATAACCCTTCTTTTACATCCTACCCTGTGTGGTAGGTAAATGGTTGAATGTTGGTCATTCCAAAAGGTATTTTTAATAGTAGGTTAGGTTTTTTCATAACATTTCTTGTTATAGGCCAGAGAACCCCATACATGATAAATTTCATCGTCGCAAGCCACGGGCGATAATCCACTACACTCTATTATTAATACGCCTGTGCTACGATTTCCTCGTTTTTCAAGAGTACGCATACACGCAATGTAACAATCTCCTACACATCAATGAAAGTGAACATTTTATTAATCGATAAGTGACTGTGCTTGAAAGGGAAACTTTGATTGGTTCATTCAAACAGTTTGAACTGTCATGTTGGGTCACAATGACGAGAAACATTTACTCGCGCTCTCAGGTTTATACATATTCATGAGCAACGAGACAATCTCTGCACATGCGGCCACTGGTGATAAAGGAGTGAAGCGGATTATCGCCCGTAGCTTGCGATGATGGATAAACCTATATTCATTTCAGTTAGAGAGCCGACAAACTCACAATATCCCGACCAGTTACACGGTTACAAACAGATTGACTCATCCTGTGAATAAAAACATATGAACCAAATTTTAGAGAATAATATTTTTCCTATACATTTCACAAAGGCTGCCTAGTGTTAAATTCCCTAGACACCTGCAATTTTTTTACCCTATTTAACATGGGAGGCCACTATACACCTCAAGTGACACACTGTGCTTCTTATGTATAAATGTGTATTAGTCCGCCTGTCTGTTCCATTTGCAACCGTGTTACAATGTTTTGTTAGCTTTGCTACTCTTTGTGTTTGATAGATAGAAAAATATAGTGAGTGAGTATTAAAGTTATTGAGTTGTTTAAGAAATACTATCAAAACTGGTATAGGACTAAAGGACGCAATTTAATTGATTAGATTAAAAATGTACTTTACGACTGTGCACGTATTCTATTCCCGAGCTACGCATATAACGTCACATTTTCTTTCTATTTTTCTGCCTACACGTTCTGATATCTATCAGGTTGAAAAATTAAACATGGGAAAATTAGTCTATAATTTTAATGTGAGTGAAACGTTTTGGAGTGAGGTGCATTGCAGTTTCTAAAAAGATGTAACTCTTCTTCTAGATGACAAGAACATGCATATGACAGCAAAATGTATAAGGGACCAACCATTTGGGATGTTGGGGAGGGGAGAGACTAGGAATTCTTTTTTTAAAATATATTTCCAGCCACCAAATAGCTTGCAAAAAGATGCCTTTGCTCTAATTTGTATAAGAAAAAATAACAAATTCTATTAATCATATATGTTGAAAAAATATCTTCAGATAAAAGAAAATAAAAATACTTGTTGGTAGCAATATCACAGCCCTCACCCCTCCACACCGAAGTTTAAATGGTCGGTCCCTAAATTGTAACCCTTTTGGGGGACCAAAGTTGATGAAATGTACTTGAGTTCCTGGAAATAAGGACAATCATCTTATCAGTCTGTTAAAATAGAATCGGATTTTAAACAATACTATCAATGTGCTAAAAATACACTGTGAACATAGAATCATACCTCTGCATTTCTAATGTTTTTCCCGTTCTTGACTTAATTAGGCCGTAATGTTAAATTTTCTTTAGAGTCTATTGTGTCCTAGACGTCATGTTAAATTCCCACAGATTCCTCATAGAGACATCCGCAATGTTAAATTCCCATTAGAATCTATGTTGGCAGGGGTAAACTTTAATTTTCATTCGAGTCTATGGACATTCGTCATGTTAAATTGCCATTACTATAGTGGCATCCGTAATGTTAACTTACCATTAGAATCTATACTAACTCAACCCTTTTTCTATATTATTTCTCCTAGGAGTCTATATCGACCACAATACCTATAACTATATATCTATATCTCTATACATCAGCCTCATTGATTACGATGCAATTTTCCTTCTTTTATCAAGCTGGACAAACTTTCCTTTGAACATAAATCCCTAAAATTTTTCACAAAATTAGTTTCACATCTTTCAATTTTATTTAATAATCGGTGCACTTTGGAGATTTTAAAGATCAATGCACTTTTATAAGATGCTCATGGAATTTTCAAGTTGCTTCCTAACATATCGACCATTTAATTTACTGGAGGGAGGGTGCCTGGTATTTTCTGTCCATCCAGAATATCTTTTGTTTTCTTTTACCTAAAGATAATTTATCTTTTTCAAGTAAAATAATTTATATAATTAGTTACTTTTCTTTGTACAAATCAGTGCAAGAGTATTCTTTCAAGCTTTCTGGGGGCCGGAAATATTTGTGCAAAGAATCGCATCCAACCCCCCCCCCCCACACACACACACCCATACACACCGAAAATTGGTCTGTCCAAGAACTGATATATAATCAAGAAAAGTTGGAAACTGGTCTGAGTAAGAGTTTAGAAGTAGAGCGTTAATTTATCCGTCTGCTGAGGAAACATTCCTGTGGAGGATGGGTTTTAAGTTTACACGTTATTATATGAAACCGATGGAATGAACAAAGTAATGAAATGGATGCTGTAATACATCGATCCTGGCAAAACTCTGGGCCTAATATGAAACTGACTCTCAATCAACAATATATGAATGCTGTCAGATTTGAAATTCAATAAGTATTGGTATTATTGGATCGATTCTTGCCCATCCGATACTAAGAATGTTGAAATGGCATGCCATTTTTATTGAGTTTGAATGGTTCCTTACCATCATCATCAAGTACAGGAACAATTATGGCTTTCGCTATCAGTGAGCAGTTTTCGAAAAGTCAAAAATATTCTAAACTTTGTAGCACAAAGAACCTGGATAATGAGTATACGCTTGAAGTTATAGAAGTACCAATTGTTAATCGTAATAAGAAGTACGTGTAATTTTTATAACTGATGTTTAAGCATTTATTTCACCCTTTATTAATGTATTCTTGACTATGACATCCAGTCTAAAGCTCTGGTTGATAAATTGTCTAGCTATGAGGGACGGTAAATTAATGAGACTAAGCCAAGTATGTCAGTGTAAGTTATCTCCTTGAGTTCTACAATGAAGACAAATTTATTCGCGTGTGGAGATACATGATAATAAATGAATGTTTGGACTTGTAAGTCCCATGAGTGTACTCACAGGCGAAAGTTTTACAATCGTCTCTTTCTTTAAACAGCAATTGGAAGTTTATACCTGGACCTTGCTTTGTAAATTGTCAATACCAACTTCACATGCAACTCTTCCATCCTCTATATTTGTCGTAGCTACGTCCCGATCTGTAAGGAATTGTCTAATGCATTGCACACACACACAGAAAAAAAATTAAACGGTACAATTTTTTTATTTATTTTTCAGACTTAAATATAGCACATGCTAAATCAAGCATAACATATCAAAAGTTCTTTTTTGAGAATAGTTAAATCCTATGCAAACTCAGGGGAGAATCCACAGGTAATAAGGTCGTTTTTCTCGTTTTCTTCTAAGTTAGTGTGGTTATGTTCTATCATGGTTTCATGTTGTTGGTAAGGTACTGAAAAGAACAGAAATAATATATTGTTGTAGCTAATAAATCTTCATAGGTTTCTTCCGTCTCCTCTTACTAGTAGTCACTGCTAAGATTGCTGCTGCTGCTGCTACTACAAATACTCTACTAATAATAATAATACAATTGTTGCTGCTGCTACTATAAATATTAAAATTGCTGCCGCTGCTACTACTACTACAATTGATGCACCTGATACTACTCATACTACTGCAATTGGGGTTGCTGCTACTAGAAATACTACATCTGCTTCCGCTGCTACTACTACAACAATTGCTGCTACTGCTACTACTACTACAATTACTGCTGCTGCTACTACTAATGTTACTAGAATTGTTGTTCCTACTACTTTTACAATTGTTACTTTTGCTACTATTGCCACTAAAATTCCTGCTGCTACTACTACTACTATATTTGTTGTCGTTGCTGCTGCTGCTGCTGCTACTATTATTAATACCACTACAATAGCAGCTGCTACTCCTACTCCTACAATTGCTGCTTCTACTACTACAATTGTCCTGGTTGCTAATACTACTGTTGCAATTGTTGCCTCTACTGCAGCTGTTACTACTTCCACTATCATGGAAAAGGCGTACATATATTCCTGCATGATTAGACCTATTTTAGCTTATTCTATTCTCGGGTTTACTCTCGGCTCATATTCATGCCAACGTTTGCATATATGATTGCTATAAACTAAGAAATATAAGAAACGGAAAGAACTAGTGGGTGAGTAAAGATAGATATAGCACACGCAGAGTCTTACGCAAAATATTAAGATGAGTTGGAATGTCTGTAAGGCGTTTTTTGAAGAAACAACGATTTGAAGCCCCCCCCCCCCCAAAAAAAAAAAAAAAAAAAAAATCACATTTGAGATAAGCATGGGAATGTAGTTTACGATCGTATGATGTCTTTGAAACAAAATAAATTTTGCAGTTCTATACAACTTTCTTTAAAACCGTTACCGAAATATGTGACTCAAACTTATGCCAGGACAGTTTGACTCAGTCTACACTCGCTCAAATAAAAACATGTAAAATATATTTTTGTTAAACCCATAGATTATCGAAGATATTTATTTGTGAGAAAACGTCAATCAACGTTCTTTTCTATCATGTACAAAACGGCATGTGCTTGTCATGCACAATTGTATTATAGTAGGAATTATGTGGTGGGAAGGAATGCATAGTTTGAAATTTGGATTTAGAAGAATTTGGAATGGACAAAGCCTTTAACACTGAGATGGAGAGAATATTAAAGGGTCTATAATGTTTGCTGGGACTGGACAAGAATTACTAATAGTCAGGTATCGAATATTAGGGAATGTTCTGTGCTACTATGCACGATAGGGATAAGCTCGAAACCTCCTTCCAAAAACCTGTAGCCTGGCTATAATTGTTGTATACAACATATTGGGAAATTTCCGCGTTGTTGAAGTTTCATAGATTTAAGGTTAGGAAGCTAAGTGTACTTTATTTTAATCAATTTGGAATTTTGTTATCATAATTGTATTACGTTTCTTGTGTTTAAATTTTAGCGACTTTTTAACCATATCTTAAAATAAAAAAAAACAAACACAAAAAAACACAAAAAACGCGGAATTTCACCCCGTATAGGTCACGTGGTGAATGAAATGTGCATGAGACAGTATTACATGGTTGTTTTGATGAAGACAAAATGTTACGAAGAGTTGCATGTGGGGAACCAGTGTATAAAATACGCCTCCATGAAAGAGGGGTAGTGTGTGGGGAGGTAATCGTATTTGCATTTATTTAATACGATGTCAGTGAGGTATCAGTCAGAAATAAACAAGCAGTAATAGCAGAAGTAGTAGTTGTAGCGGTAGTAGTATTGCTACATAAAAAAGGCAAAGGGTGTTTTGTAAAGCTGTAGAAAAGTTTGCAAGTTGTTAAAGGGATCCCTAAATCGTATCAGCTTCTTTTGTCAATATGTTCTGACCAGATATTGCACACAGTTTTACGGTATTTATTTATTATTCAGATGGAATGTACTACGTACTTTCAAACTTAATACGAAGAAGTATAAGTACACCTTTGTTTATATATCTCGAAATATCTAGAGCGTAAATTTTGAAATTGGGTGATTTCCATTTCAAATAACTTTTCTCGAGATAAAGAAAATTTTGCAAAACACAATATAATAATTATTTTAATCCCTCGACATATT
This sequence comes from Margaritifera margaritifera, assembly GCA_029931535.1. Classification (NCBI taxonomy): domain Eukaryota; kingdom Metazoa; phylum Mollusca; class Bivalvia; order Unionida; family Margaritiferidae; genus Margaritifera; species Margaritifera margaritifera. The sequence continues at coordinate 84,172 of JAQPZY010000620.1, forward strand.
TTTTGAAAATGCACTGTTATTTTGTGTTTTGTCAGACTTGAATTTATTTAGTCAGGCAGTTTCGCGACTAAGGATCAGTTCTTTTCTGTTTACAGTATTTTTTTTCGGGCCTGTGTTATACAGTGCGGATGACAAGTCTAATTGTATTATTCAAAGTGGTTATGGCGTCGTTTACAAAACCTATTTATTTATGTATTACATATTTTAACAGGGATTAGACAACAGCCAATTGCTATATAAATACCCTCTCCCAACTAAAGCATATAAATCTAGTCGAAAGATCTGAACAGAAAATTGCCAGATGATGCTTATCAGCTATGTCGTAGATATCTCAGCTCCAACAATATACTTTATTGTCGTAAACGCATGCATGAAAACATCGCATGCATGGTTTGTAGTCGTAAACTAATTGAAGTATGTTGCCTCTGTTGCTTTACTTTTTGTCCACTCGATCACTATGTAATTAGTTATGCTTTTAGATTATATACCTTAAGTGAGTTGTAATGATTTTCACAATGAAGTAAATTCAGTAGAGGCAGATTAATCCATCTGACTATGCACACTTACTTCGCTTTCAGTAGGTTTTAGCAGTCTCTTGACAGATGTTTCTGTCACAGTCTCTGCATCTATGTCCTTGAAAAAAGAAATGGACTGGCTTTGCGCATTCTGGTGGTGGAATATCTGGACAGTTAATAAAGGGGCAAACATACCCGTTTGGGCTGCCTGAGGAAAAAAACAAACAAAACAAACAACATAACACACACACACACACACACACACACACACACACACACACATATATATATATATATATATATATATATATATATATATATATATATATATATATATATATATATGGTGATAGTCATGGCGTAATGGTTAAAAAGCTAGGTCATATAATATTATTACACTTGCACAGCATCAGCAAGTATAAACTTCATGCAATCCGTGCAGTAAATGTGACCATATCAATAGTACAAATAAGTCTGAATCTAGAGGTTATGTGATCAAGGCCACACGGGGATGGTGAGATATTTCCCCCAAGCCCTATTTATAATCGAATTTCAAGATTCACAAGAACAATAACAACAAACGTTTGTTCTCAGCTTCGCCATTAGTAACTATTAGTTATAAACAAATCACCTTTTTGATGTTTTTGAGTATAGTTTCTCTGACTCTGACCATGTCTGTTGCAGGTATAAAATAAATGTAGGTTTACTCATACAAATCTACCAAAATGCCTTTTGTATTGATGGAATACTAGTAGATATTATAGTACATGGGAAAAAAAACATCATAACAAAACTCTGATCAAAAAGGCCCTTATTGTTTGAGGAACTATCAACTTTTTGTTTCCGTATGTAAATACACAAAATAAGTAAATACAGAATATCCGCAATTTGGAAACACCTGTACATATTTAGCCCCAAAATTATGAAAATTCCCGCAAACGTCTCAGACTCAGCTAAAAATCCTGAAATCAGTTTGTTCTGTAATTTGATGTTAGCATACCAGATATCAGATTTTTAGTTGAGACTAAGATGAGTAGGAATGTTGTAACATAATCAACGTGGATGGTCACGCTTTCAAAAACTCTTTGAATAGAGTCCATGTTTACCATATATACTCGCACATAGATCGAGTCCAACTGCAAACAACAGAAACCCTGATCTACCGTCGCATAATGCGCCGGCGGACCAGGGTCTATTTTATTTGTTTTACTGCAGAAACCCAGGTCTGCCGGAGCATAATGATCTGGATTTGAGTAGTTTGCATTAGGACTCGACTTATGAACGAGTAATCGACGGTGGCTCGAATTTTCGGACGAAATAATCAAGGCTCACACTAGGAGCATATCATTAAACTTATATGAATTGTAATGTTCAAAAACGATTTGCAATTGAGCTTCATGAAAACTGTATGCGGGGACAAAATGTTGTCTTGTGAACGTGCTCAAGTTGACATGTTATGAAAAAGCTGCCGGTTCAGCCAGGTAATAATGTTTAAAGTTTATTTTTAATGTTATAATTTTGAGAATTATACAGGGAGGGAGGTCACAAAATGTATTATACTTATATTGATGCCGACTGCGGGGATACATGTGCACCAAAGCATTATAGGAGATAATGACACCATCATTTACTTAGACCACCGGAATATATTTCTTATATGACGGTCATTGGAGACGTGTGTGCAGTTAGCATGGGTTCTACTAACCTACGGGTATATCAGAAAGTGTAAGTAAATGGTTGGGATGTTCCATATATCCAGAGAGCACTGAGGTTTGTAAAAGCTTGCACATTTTTATAGGTCTCCACATCACTCGGATTTGGAAGTTTTCTGATACGTTAGAAATGCTAAAATAAGATGCACTACCGCAAACCTTCACAGCTTTGTTTTCCAACACCAGTTTCTTATTTCGACTCTGTAAATCCATTGTGATATTTCATGCATATTATTTTACCTTATATCAACTAAACAAACCAGCGTGTCAAGCTTTGCAATTAAGTGTTTGGAAATATTCCCTGCAGCTTGGACATGATCACAAATGCAACAAAGTCCTTCCAATCTCCTCTTCATACCTAGGATGTGCTAAGAAATGGTTGGACAAATTAGCCGTGTATTTCTTTCCAACTATCACGAATTAGCAAATATAAAAATCCTGCCTGGGCAGGCGACAGGACATCAAAGAAACAATTATAGTTCGTTCCACACAGCATCGCTGATCATATCCATTTCTGTTTCTTGTTGATTTTTTACATCAGCGTCTCGAAATGTAGCTAAAATTACCGAACTCGTTTCGAACACGAATGATTTAAACATAATTTGTATCGACATACAGCGCAACACCATCCATTCGACACATGCTGAAAAAGAGTGGATTTTGTACAGTCATCAGCCATGTTCGTTCTGGAGTTGTGGAAGAGTCCATTTTTGATACAGCTCTGAGACTTATGGGAACCGTCGCGTGCCACAGGTAAACAAACATCATCATCTGCAGCGTCTATAGTTTTATTTCATTACCATTCTACATTCGCTAAAAATGTCAATGTCAAAAAAAATATAAACAAAAATAAATAAAACAACTAAAGAAAAAATTGCCTAAAAATGAATGTCATCAACATTTGAATATAATGTAATGCACATTAAGCAGCTTTGGATACTACTACTACTGCTACTACTACTACTACTACTACTAATAATAATAATAATAATAATGCTCCTGCTGATCTATTTCACCTCTTTCAAATGTTATTTTTAAAACCATTTTAAATGATTACTGAATAGCTTAACTTCAGTGTATTATTTGTGGTTTTTTAAAAGGTAAATCATTTATTTATTTATTTAAATCCATATATTTATTTTCAACACCCATATTTAAGTGCCCAAAATAGCATTACATCAGTCATATAGCCCCTTTATTGTTATTACGCAAGTCCATTATTATCAATGGTTGTCTTTATTTATATAGCTATAATCCAATAATAAATTCAATTTCTTTTTTAAGCAAGGTAAAGCATTATTTTGTAATATACACAAAAGATACAAACTGTGCCTCCTATTTTAATTGAGAATAACCGTGTTGGTTAATATGTTAATTATGTACCTTTCACCATCACCAGATCTTTGACAACAATTTTGTCCATTTGTACATTGTTTTTATTTTAAATGTAACTTACTTTTGCAAGTCTGCCTATAACTATTATGAGTTTGGCATTGGTATGGAGAAAAATCCATCCAATAGGTAGAGGAAAAATATATTGTCTTGAGGGGGAAAAACTGAAAATACATTTTGGTTAAGTAAAAATGATTGGCATTGTCAGAGAGAGGGTTCAATGGTTAAACATTTTATTTTCCTTTTTAACCTTTAATCTATGAATAAGACCTGGACATTACGTACTGCAACTGATATATATTAGAGCATTGCAATACTGACTGATGTACAGTATAAACTACATCCAGAGAACATAAAGTTGAAAAGAAATTGCAATTATTTCACTCTTGCAAATTTTGCAGTATTTAATTCCAAACAATATTTTATTTATTTCCATTACATAAGTTATTTTGTATTCCATAGTGATTTTCTTTATCCAAACACATTGTAAAGTGAGAATATTGATTTCACTTGTGTTCATCGATTCGCCTGTCTTTTGATAAGCCTCGCTATCTATTGTATATGGCTTATGGCTCTATGTCAATAAAATCTAATACAAAAAAGTTTTATTTATCATACCTCAATACAGCATGCTCACAGGCTTACCAAGCAATGGAATAAATATAAATTTTTATATATTTTATGCACAATTTTACATTTAGAAATCAACTTTATATATATATATATATATATATATATATATATATATATATATATATATATATATATATATCATATTTCATCAATATAATTTAATTTAAAGAAAAATATTTATAATATACTTTATGAATTATTTTGTAAAAGTCAAACAATTTGATTAACAATATGTAATTAAAATATTTTTCAGTTGAAACATACATAGGAGGGTGAGGGTCAGAAAAAAAGCAAATTAACATGCAGAATTAAAGCCAAGTTATATAACATAACAATAATATAATTTCCAATTTAATTATAATAGTAATAGATTGCTTCCAATTTTGTAGCTCTGCTGGTCAGAGATGAGTAAAACACTTATTAAATGGCATATTGTATGTCGTCCACACATTAAGAAAGTTTTCAACTGCTTCTCCACGTATAGTTGGTTGTAATTGAAAAGAGTTCAGATTGGATGTCCAACTGGGTCATTTCATGATGTCCAAACATCTATTATTGACTAGATGAATGCCACTCCAATTGAATTCATATAATGCTGAAAAGAACTGCAACAGGTTTTACTCTACTGTAACTGTTTCATATTCTTGAGTTATGGTAGGTTTATAAATGTACAATATTGTTTTCAAACATGTAACATTCACTGCTTACAAAGCATGTAGGGTATATCAAATTTATTACATATCAACTGATGTGTTATCTTTGGCAATTGTAATGTAAAAGCATATATATATATATATATATATATATATATATATATATATATATATATATATAGAGATACACACACACACACATATATATATATATATATATATATATATATATATATATATATATATATATATGCATGTGTGAAAATTATTATATTTTATATTAAATGTATAATGCACCTCAGTCAAAAGACAACGTATATATTAAGTGCTCCATTTACTGTGTTTACATTTTTGGACGAAGTACACTATTTATTTTGCAATGCTCAAATAATTTCTGTTTGTCCCATTTACGTTAGCAGAGAACACAGTTATCATTTTAAAAACCAAAATCAGTTGATTTCCCAAACAAAAGTTTAAATTCAAACGAAGTACAAAAAGCTTAATTTAGATGAATTATTGTATCTTGATTAGTACACACCCATATGTTCAAAGGTAACTAAATCCTTTCCCATAGACCGCAATGTTATTGGGCCATAGACCACAATCTAAATGTTTCTGAAAATGAATTTGTTATCCTTGCAAATTTGACACATATTGTATATAAACTTTGATACAAATAGCATTGACTTACCCTTTTATGCCATCAGTAATACATATTGCACTGTTTTTGTATAGCTAAACTGGGCTGTAATGTCACACCATTAGTCTGCAGAAAGTTAATTCCCCATTTTTACATGTCATATGGGATGTGTAAATTTGGATTAAAAGAAATAAAAATGAACCTAATAACACAGAATCATGTTAGAGAAACTTAATTAGATTGAAACATTTTGCTAGATCGAGCTAGTTAGGATTGGTAATTGTCAGCACTCAATGAATGTTCTTTGCTCACAAATATTTCATAATATTTTCAATAATTATGCAACAACACGGTCAAGATTTTTTGCTATTTATTACAAATGCAACTGTATTATGGATAACTTTGACAGCAGTCATTTATAGTATGTGTTTATCAGGAATTTTATCTTGGACAATATATGAATAACAACTAACTCGATTTTCATTTTAAATGTGAACAGAAACATGGAATCTAACATTAAAACATGGCCTGCACTTTTCAATTGCTCATCACAATTACTGGTATATGTTTTCAATGTGGCATAACCTCCTGTGCCACATTATTATCATAAATGTGATATGCATCAATTCAACTCAGTTTCATATCGAAACACACTTTTAAGTGACCATTGATAAGTACTTTGAAACGAAATCTGTGCCACTATGCCAAAGGACAATTTGCTTATAACGTATTTCACCATCCCTACTGTAAGAAACATGTCATATAGTTACAGCGTACTAAACCTAGTGGGAGACACAGTCGCTGAGTGATTAAGGTTGTGACTCAAGATTGATTTCATATCAAACGAGGAAATGAAGTCATCACAAGGACCAGAGAAAATCCAATTAGTCTTTACAAACCAGGGCATAATCTTGAGTTATCATCACCTTTTCTTTAAGAATCGTTGCTTCTTGGAACAACTGACCTGAAACATGTTTTAAATGAGGCGAATGTAATCCAGACTGTAATGATTTGTCCTTTGAATTATCTCCAGACTGTTAGCAATGTAAACACATCCCAACAATCCTATACGTTTAGATACAAATATGAAAAAAATGGTCATGAAAAGTTCACAAAACAATAGATGACTGTGGATCCAATATATCATGAAGTAAGTATTGCGGGTTTAAATACCAGCAGGATGACTTTCAGGTTCTGAAGTATGAAGCTTTTTTTTCTTTTTAAATCTCCGTTGCAGGCCATTATTGTGTACATGCACTAGTATTAACAAATAACAAAACTTCCACATTCATAATCACATGTTCAGAGGAAGCTTCTGGCAAGTACTTACTACTATAAAATTAACCAGACAAGGAAACTGTACTATAATAGGGTTAATAGAATCTTAATTTTAGATCCATTGAAGAAATCTATATCCAGATATAACAGTTGTATGAGCTGAACATAAAAGAAACATATTTTGGTGACTATTTAAATATCATGGTAATCATACTTTTAAACATAAGTGTCTCTATCACGAATATACGCGATCACTATCCCAATGCTAGCTTATTTTTCACTTTAATTCGCTTACTATATAGTCTCTGCAAAAATAACTTCAGAAGGCAAATAGTAAACATTGAAGCTGATGGCATGCCGGGAAAGTATAGTACAGATCAAAGATTATACTGATTTCTTTCAAAGCGAATTTTTCATTATTATGCTACCAATTAGCATAAATTCGGTAATAAGTTGTCTTAATGCTAAATTACTATACTCTCCAAATACTTCTATAAAGGATGTCGTAGAAATGTATGGATTCGAAAATATGTAACTGCTTGTGAATGATAACTTGAAATGAAATATGTCTTTTATAAACAATTAAAAAAATGACTTAATGTCTGTTTATGCTATGGTTTGTCTGATGAGCTATAAAATATAGATTTCGATTCAAAGAAAAAGACTTGCTGTGAGAAGCATATTGTCTAAAATAGTTTAAGTACATGTACATGTATAGCGATGCAACTGCCAAGAAGTCACAAAGGAGGTAACTACATTATGACCGAAGATAGCTGAACAGGGAAGCTGATCATTCCTTAATAAACAATCGACTCTTCCACAGGTCATGGCGGCGTCGAAGAATTTGATGTAAAGAGACAACCCTGTGTAAGCATGGATTGAATTCGATATGTTACGCTGTATGTCGGTTCGAATGGTGTCAAAATAGTTCGTGCGCGAAACGAATTAGGCAGTTTTAGCTACATTTAAAGACGCTGACCTAAACATTCACTGAGCTACAGACGCGGATATCATTTACGATGCTGTACGGAACGAACTATAGTGTCATTTACCTAACTATGGTTCAGTCAAAATAATGATTAGACCCAGAATAAATTGCAACAGAAATTAAACCAGTTGCATTTGAGTTGTAAGGTTGTATGGATTCACATATAAATAGTCACCCAAATTCCCAGGGATGGAAAATTGGTTAATTAGCCATAGTTAATTAACTAATAAACTATCAGTCACAGTTATATTAATAATGAAGTCTGTGGAAGATACATGGAGCATAACATAGTGTGTGATACATCATTTGAAATTCCATTTCGTTCACTTTCCAATAAAGTTTATATTTTGTTCATAGCATTCTAATTGTCACAGTTATGACAATCCTCAAACTCTATTAAAACGGTGTCTAATTATAATTGCGTTCTTGTGTTACACTCCCGTTTCAATTGCACAACCAAGACATCTGTTGTTTTTATGCAGAAGTTCAAACGTATGAATGGTAGTGCAGCAGTCTCTCACGGTACTGAACTACCTGGGTATAAACAAGGGCATTTTACACATTTTATAGGCGACACTATTGACAATAATCTGGTAGCATTGGATGGTAAGAAAACATTCCATGGAATGGGTATAATTGCTGCCATAACACCAGGGACATAAATCAAATGATATATTCCCAAAGTACAAGTGATTGCAAGGGACATACATGCAGTGGGGTGAAAAATAATGATTTCTATAGGAAGAACAGTATCATGACAGATAAGCTGATCTACGCGGCACCGAAGGCTTTAAATGTGATAGAGCCCACATCATCTTTTGATCTTTTGTTGAAAGTAATATGGCCTCTCAAATCCCCTCGTCTTTTATGATCCAGTATGATGCAGGCAGTTTATCAAGGATTACACCCTGGCATTTTATCAAGGAGAACACCCTGGCAGTTTATCAAGGAGAACACACTGGCAAGACATCAGTTGCATTTTTGCCCATGATAGTTATGGATCCGAATTATATGTCATGTATAACCTCAACCATGAAGTGAGTTTGTAATCAATAAAGAAAGTAGAGCTTTGTACCCATTCTGAACTTTGACTAGACCCTGTGGTGGAAGTCAATGATAATCAAACTAGAAGAAGGAAATGAAGATGGAATTAGAGACATTGCGTTCGAGGTTAGATGGTCTGCATATTATTATGAGCTCTCTTGGAAGCATTGGGTACATCATAGCAGGCTCCGGTTTGCATGAAGTTCTATAAGATGTATATGCCAGTACTGAAGTTGGACAGATATTAAGTGGAAGGGCCATGGCAAAAGGTTTTCGTGCGCATTTTCTTGTGGACACCGTGCTTCATGCATTGTTTGTTCATGATACTTTCAAGGTGCCTTTACCTAATGATGACCATCAAGTCGCAAAAAGTAATGAATCCGCGTTTGAAGTTGATAAAGAGAGCGATAGTGACACCACCTCTGACATGGTAAAGTTAGAAAAGGAAGCTAGAGAAAGTCATAATCAGACTGAGCATGTAGAAACAGAAAATGATATTGACCAAGACATTGGAGAATCCATGAAAATGTCATGGACTATGAAACCAACTGTCTAATTTCTGTCATTTTTTGAGAATTCATCGTAAATTAGAAGACCCAAAACGCTACCAACAAAGTGGAACTGCCACGCTATGGGTAGAATACATGCATATGTTGGACATCCTCCGTCGTTTTAATAAAGCTGAGAGAATGGGCAATTGGCAACTGCACCTGAGCTCTTTCAGTGATGATGCCTTATTTTGCCGCCTCTGGACATAACGCTAGCAACAATATAACACTTTTCATTATAATGCGATTCCAGATATAAGATGGTACCAATATGGACCCTATAACCAAACTGTAAAAAATATATTTACATAAACTAAAATTCTGCATGGACTGTATGTCTAGCTGGTATTTTGTTTATTCCACCCCACCCCCCACCCCCCATCCAGATACACATACATGCATTCACTGATATTTCAATCATTATTGCTATACCACAGTTCGATAGATAACATGGTTAGCACTAATAGACCCCAGCTACCACATTATAACTACAGAGAAATCTATATGTAGATGAAGTGAAGAAACAATCGGTCATTACTGTGTGCATATTCTACACAATCTGCAACTATTTAAAATATGGTAAAAGTCAACCCTAAGAATAACTTGTTCGCACGTTGAATCGGTACAGGCATATGTGATGGATGACCTTCGGAACAAAAGGAGATCTCACAGAATTTACTCAAATTTTGAAGAATATTTTGTCAAATCTCATGCTCTGGTATTCTGGATGTATCACATACTGTCAATGATGTGGTCAGTGATGTCTCCTTCACCAATGGAATAATAATAACCCCTAAACACATGCTCAACAAAAATGGGATCTGCTTATATTATTAATACTCTATTTGAGAAAATTACAGTATGATCTTACGAAGTCAAAAGGAAGAGTTTCTTAATAATAAGAATACAAGCAACGCTTCATAAACTTGCTTAGTGATAACTTACAAAAGAATTACTGTGTTACTCATTATGTAAACGGAGATGCTGACTCCTCATAGTGTTTACTGCAGTAGAAATTGTGACGGTGAACGCAACTGTTGTTGTAAGAGAAGACACATTTAGAAGTACTTCTTGTGCATTACGCTGATCTTACCACCGATATAATCTTCGTAAGGCCTGAACCAAAACCAAGTTCAATAAGAAAAGTAAAAGTCTAGAACATTAAAGTTATAAAGGAAACACTTGGATAAAAACTGTGCACCTTGACACTCCTAATGCATGCACTCCTTGGATGTGACGCAGCATCCAGAATTTTTGGAATAGGAAAAGGTTTAGCTCTACAAAAAGAACAAAAGGATTAAAGTTTCAAGATCTGATTCCTACCTTTACAAATGCCAGTGCAGACATTGTCATTACTGCAGGAGACCATGCCTTTATTTGCATGTTCAGTGAAAAATATGGAGAATGGCTGGACAGTCTCCGTTAGGACAAGTTCTGTGAGAAAGGTGCAAATAGTAGCGGTTCTTTACAGTTACAGAGTTTACCATCAACTGCTGCTGCAGCAAAGTACAACAGTTTAAGAGTGTACTATCAAGTCCAGCAGTGAATGGGTGTTACAAATTTGAATCCAGCAGAATGGGGTTGGAAAATTGATGAGAGTGGGGTGTTACATAAGATGACTTTTTAACTCCAGTACCAAAGGAACTTCTGCAGAGAGTACAATGCAAGTGCCAAAAGGATTATAGTACTTTGAGATGCAGTTGTAACAAACACAATTTAGAATGTTCAACAGCCTGTGGACATGATAGAGGCACAACTTATTTCAACACCACACATTAAACATTGAAAGAAGAAGAAGACGATGATTTTAAAGAAAATATTTATGCTATTTAGACTGGTTTAAAAAAAATGTTTTTAATATCTTCATATATATATCAACGAAACAAGCGTAAAAAATATCTTTACAAAGGTGCATTATATGACCATGTACCTATCATAGTCTTCTTATTATTCGCGCACGCTTGAAAAGTGAGCGTAATTTAATTAGTTAATTAATAATGCAATTTTTAATTAATTTTCCATCATTAGATTTTGGGGGACTTTTTATCTATTGATATATAGACCTTTCCAAGTATAATACGATCAAAATCAATTCAGTTGTAATTTGTCCTAGGTCAAGCCTCTATTTTGAATAAATTTACTGGACTAATATCTAAATACAAATGAAGAACAAGTCGCTCTAATAATACATTTGTTTTAGACCGCCACGAAAACTGATTGCTAGCCAATCAATGTGATATAAAAACGGCAAGGATAAATCTGTAAATCAACTTATTTTCACCACACATAACAAGTAATCAAGCATGATAAACAATTTACTGTGTTGCACGCACACCATTTCAAAACTTAGTGAGAAAAGTTGAGAAAGAACTGGGTAAACGTTACCTTGACAGTTTAACGTATCAACAAAAAATAAAATAATGTTTAAACAGGTTTCATTGTTGTTTCTTCAAGGGGTGTGGTAAATCGACTGTTGAGAATTTTCTTTCTTTCTAATTGGCATGATGATCATATGAAAATATTGTTTGAAAGATACATTTTTATCAATAGTTTACAGCCAAATGAAATAAGATTAGCATCGGAATTTTTCTGAATATTATGAAATTCTCGGTTCATCGCGAGCCGCTCCAAAATCCGATAGGTGGTGTTATGGTTTATGTAACCAACAAGTTAATGTTAACAATATGGTTGGAACACTTAGATACAACTATATAAGGTTTATGGATATAACTGTTTTGCAAAACGTTGTAATTATTTGATATGCGTAGTTTATAGACCTCCATGTATTCACATTTTTTTAAAAATTTGTTGAGATCGATCAGAACGCAGATGTTTTGAACGTACACTCACTTCTACATGAAGGAAGTGAATGATAACGAATACTGAAATCTGAGACAAACTCTGTCACTAAATATAATGCTTAGTTTATCATACTGTTTATAACCGACGAATTTCTCTATTATATTTGCCTATTCATTCTCACATACATATCCTGCTTAAGTTCTTTCACCGTGTGCATTTTGATCAAATATATTCATAGATAACAGTAATAATTCTGGAATGAACATACAATTCTACCAGTGAATGTATATATGGACTTACTACTAGTGAATGTACATATGGGCTCTAAGACGCATGATGCATAACTGATTAATGTAAAGTTGAAAGGCATACATATGTCACAATTCACGACGCATGAGGCATAACTGCTTAATATCAACTTAAAAGTCATAAAGATATCACAATTTATGACTCACGATAATAATTGGTGAAAGGTTTTAAGTTGTTATCTTAAACATGTTTCCTAAGCTCACAAAGTAAAATAATCATTTTCTTTTACGTGAAAAACTAATTACACTTATAATAGTATGTTTATTTTGGAACAATTTATCTTGAATGTCAAAACAATTGTTGTTCATGGTGGGGTCTTGTTAATATCATAAACAGGTATTCTCGCCCCTATATTTGAGCTTTAGTCTCCATTGGTAAGCTCCATTATGTCGATGGTAACACGCAAAAGTGTCAAAAAAATGAAGAGAATTGTGTATGAAGGTCCTACTAGTTACACTAATTGTAAAATAAACAGATGATAAACGCCCGTCTAGCAACATTAAAGTTCCTGATTCGAGACCCAGTTATCGTACCGCCTTTGTTGTAGGCTAGATTGTAATGTCAAACCATATTTGTCATGTACGTTTGTTTGTTAAGCCATATATACTTTGATATTTAAATGTCTCTCAAAGCAACCTTTGCGAGCTACAATTCTTAACTGTCAATGTTTATATAATTAAAATACTAAGATTTGATGTATTTCTGGTCTTGTGTTATAAACACGTTTTAGGATAGAAAGGTACTGTTGTTTCTTAGATCTGTTTATTGCTTTATAGAAATGTAACTTTATGTTTAGAAATCTCAAGCCTTATATGACTAAATTGTGGCAATGAAATGAAGTCATCTTGATATCAGCGCGATGTTATTAGCCGCTAACGTATCGCTTAATACAGCAACATATTTCCGAAGTTAATAATTGTTTCTGAATATGCAGTAGGATAGTAAAGTACGTGAAAATGCAACGTTACAAGTTCAAGACATTATGACACTTTTTTGAAGAGGTAATGCTAACATTTATATAATCAATATTAAAACATGACAGGGGTCACCTTTCAAACTACAAAAATAAAATGAACCCTTACTAGTCCGAACTCAGTCGAATATCTTCAGATTGATGTAGTTAAGAACTCCAAAATCACCAATCAATCTATTAGGAATATTTTGTCAAAACGAAACTCCATGCCGATTGTTTGCGCTAAATATTGAAATGCACCTAATTAAGCGCCTCTTCCTTTTTATACAAGAAGACATACTCTTTCACAAATGTGTCCTGCATTAAAGTAGTTACAGTTTTGTCTCTGAAAAGTTGTAACCTTGTAACAAGTAATTATATGAGCTCACTTATGTTATGTCTTATCCTCTTCCTCCTCGTTTTCCCTCGTTTTGTTCAAATGTATGAAAATTATGGTCTACACACATACATAGTTTACGAAATTGAGCATGCAATCTTTATGTTTTCCAAACACTGAACATAGCAGACGAAAAGTCTCAAATACGAGATACGAAAAGTCATTGCAAATTTTCAATACTGACTTGACTAGCGTTCAAACGAAAATCATCAGATGAAGCAAACAGGTATTAGGGCCTTACTTGCAGTGAAATATTTGCTCGTGGATCTGGATCTGGATGTAACAAGCAAAATGATCCCTACATTTCAGACTGAAATTTGTCTCTTGGAAAGCAGGTGCGTATCTAGTATGTTGGGTTAGTGGGGGCGCACATATTTAAGAGCAACACTTTTTTCAATTCTACATACATGTATAGAGTTTGAGTGATTATTTTGTGTTTTCGTGCAAGATAAGTATTCAACACCGTTCCTTGTTCAAAATATGCATTGTAATAATTCAATAAACTGTGCATCCATGCGATCAACTTCTTCTGCTTCTAGAAAAAAAAGAGTAGTGTCGGGATTCGAACCTCGGTGTCCAGTGAGCAGAACAAGCATAAATACTATTACGCCATGGAGGTTTCATCCCATATTAGCAAGAAATAAATATATTTAATAACAATATAAATGCGCAACGTTAGGAGTCACTTATTTCAATTTTTCAAAACAGAAAATTTTGTACATGGTATAATAGTTTGATCTAAATCTATTATACAGTTTTATTTGGAGAGACATTCTATTCAAAACGTGTAGGCCCGGCTACGGGTTAAACCAACTGAGGACAATGTTACGTCAGTTATTTGCAACCAGTGACATCATTGTGGTCCGCAAAATGCCTTTTTAAACACGTTTCACTATCTGCATTTGCTGTCTGTAATAAGATTATACAGACCTTTTTGCCCGCTCCTATCCTGCAGGACTGAAAAAAAATTCCAGTCTCCGCTGTTCCAATTCCCCACGCTTACAACTCGGATATCCTCAGTAGATTATGGTCATATGTCTAAAACAAAACACCAGGAGAAGAAACAAAATAACGAAAGCATCATCGTGGGTACAGATTGAAAGTGTTGAAAATGGAGAAATAATATACTGGCATTCGCATAGTCTTCAAGCATGGCTGATTATGAAAATAAAGACGTATACTAGATACTAGTCGTCTTTTCAGGCTGTAGTTTAGGGGCTATGGCCTAGCTACACTTGATAAATTGTGTGTGGGGGTGGGGGGGGGGGTGGGCGCCACTTTGCGCTCCACACCCTTGGATCCGCGTATGGAAAGACTTTATACGTTTTAACTTAAATTTCGTTGAGACATAATAAACTATATATTCTTAGCAAAATAAAGAGGCACGCACTCCATATGCTGGTAAAGATCTAATATTTATATTACAATATCAATGAAAATGAGAAGAACGTAAAACATATCTGGAATATATTTGTGTGGACAACTTAATGATGTTTCTAACATATAAATTATAAGTTGAAATGCATTTAAGTTAACTCCACTGTTCAGCCAGTTTTCAGAACTTTAATTCAGTACTTTAGACGGCTTAGATGTTGCCTAGAGAAGGTTTTTGAGGCGGAGAAGATAATGACATTCCAAGAAAAAAAAACTACTGTAGAAAAGCGACTACTTACCCTAGTAAGTATCAGGTAGGGGATTAGAAACCGGGACAAACAGTTGCAATATGAAAAGGGGACGTAACCGCCTCAGTATGTACAGCTACATGATATATTAGCACCTGTTTTGTAGACATGTGAAGAAAACAATGATAACTAAAGTTAGTATCTAATATATTTTGTTCAGTTGGTAATGGGGAATGCTCAAAAATTGGCAATGCGGATAATAATGTTTTACCTTTCCGCATTGTATGAAGGAAACGCATCCCTTCCGAACAATGTGTGAACGCAATGCTTACCTTTGAACACTGCGTGTAGGGAAGATTTACTTTCCAACATTATAGAAAATTCTTACATTAATTTGCACCAATTCGCATAAGGAGTGCTTGCCATCTAAACGTGTAGGAAATTTTCACATACCAACAATGCGTGTAAGAAACGCGTACACACAAAAAGTACCTGTGGAGAGTCACGAAGTGTATTTTCGAACAATGACTGAGCTTAACTGCACAAAATAATCGCAACAAAAACAACAGTCCTCATTATGATGCGCAGATGAAGAAAATTTAAGCAGATTTCTTTCCTCATACTTATGAAGTATTTAGTCCCAGCTTCTGTGTATAATTGAATGTAAACTCAACAACAGAATTACACCATCTGCTTTTTTCTATATCGGAGAAAGGATTGACGTAAATTAGGTATGATGTTGTTTTCCATTTTATCAATAAGCCTTGTTTTGAAACATCGAATTTCAATTTGATTCAGGAGGCTCCATGCATACATAATTTGTAATCTTGATGGGAACATTCTTTAATATTCACACCTTTTTCTATCGTATATATTTTTAGAAATATGTAAGAGTGTAATAATAATGTATCCTTTCTGATGTTTAGAGTAAACTAAAAGAAAATAGCAGTATCATGTAAAAAGTCAAATGTTATCTGAAACATTGTAAAATAGCTTGGGAACGTGAATGTGGAGGAGAAACATAAATATTTTGAAATAGAATAATGAACCTTTGTGTATATTCTTTATATCTATATTCCAAAATAGATAACATTTTATATGATCGTACCTTATTTACAACTCATGGATTTGTGGTGGACATTTCTTCTAGAGAGTAAAAATATGTAAACATATCACGTTGTGTTTTGAAAAGCGCATTTAATGTGTCTTTATGAAGCGACTATCACTATTTTCATCGGCAAAATGTTATCACTTCCCGGAGAGGCAGCAAGAAGTATGTCACACATTCGTTTGGCCAATCTTTCATTCCCATGCTTAACTACTCATTCGGTATACTTTTTGACTTATTATTAAAAAACAAATGAATGGAGCCTGAAATGTGATTCTGTACTTAGCGATAAGACTGGATATGATTCGTTAATTACGTGAAATGTGGGACATTTTTTAGTCTCAAAGAAATGTTGAGTTATTTTTACCACCTGTATATCATTTGTATTTTCTTAAAAAGATATTCCCTGCCCAGTTCCAAGTGATAACGTCTCATAATAATGATACGTCATAACCGATATCAAAGTCTTTTTTTTATATCTTTTTTCATTGTCATGGTGGACTATATTTTCCAGTTTTCCCGGAGACAGCTTTTAGTATATATCCTTGACCTTATATAATGGACCTGATTAAGAAGAGCAGAAAGTGCATTTAATTACCAAACAATATTAATTAGGTTTAAGAAAAACAACTAAAAATGTCATAACGTTTGATTCAAAAGCTTGATTTTCAAATACACGAAATACTCGTTTCCCACAGTCATACTAGCGTCTTTAAAAATGAGCGCACATATTTTTACAAACACAATTTACTCCTTAGTTGATGCAACACACTCTAAATAAACAACATGTTTTAAATACATGTCATTTTATAGGGTGATAAATTGGAGAATCTTTGAATGACCTGATGTTAGGTTTTTATTCATCTCGACTCATGAATTATTTCAAAGCCACAATTCAAAGTCACGGGCAATACTCATTACCGGAATATTTAAATAACTGGACGAATTCAACGTATCTTGATACTACCTTATATAATCGACTTACCTCTTCCCTGAGTGAGGTAGTCGGTTGCATGTGTACCTTCTGGGCTGCTAACGTAGCTGAGACGTCAATTATTAAATCGAATTAATGTTGTTTCTTGTTTTAATTTGTTTATAAAAAAAATAATTTTACACTCACTGTAAGCCGTTCTGTTTTAGTGTGTCTAGCAAGTTGGCGTCATATGTTTTCTAGCTTCTGGATTACAGCTGAATGTTTTGACGATTTCAATCAAATCATTGTCATTAAAAATATGTCTAGAGGATGAGAAATATTGTGCCACCGAGTTTTTATAATTTGTATTTTTTGAGTGGTCAAATAAAACGGAGGGAACATACTCTGTAGGTGATGTGATTGATTGCATTTTCTGTTTTTCATGTAATATTGAAGCTAAAAATATTCAGCCTTTCGCTAGTAACTGTGCTGTAAAATGCTAGTTATAAATACGTGCTGGCACATTTAACACCTATTGACCTTACAGGGTTCTGATACCCGGATTGTTGTTTGGTTAACGGGTGATTTCAGTTTTGCTCTGACTTTCATTCGATCCCTCCTTTTGACATTTCTTTTGATCTAATTTCAAGCGCTTCGTCGTCAGAACACATTTAGACCATTCTTATCGCCTTACTGTACGAAATGTTCTGAAGACAGTGTTTTGCGTGACATACTGATGGGAGGATACATTTATTGTTGTTGTTGGGCTGTTGTAGATGTCTGTGTGAAATTTCTTTTAGTAATATTTGTTGTTGTGTCCAGAAATACGTGGCTGGTTTGGAATGCTAAGCTTTAGACTTGATGGAACAGTGGGAATCGTAAATTTATTTTTTCTATGTTAGTTCCAGATGTATTTCATCGTGTGGTACACAAACAATGTGATAGTAGAACGAGTTTATATTGGTGAGGGATACCAAAAGATTAAATATATCCGGTATTTATGTGCAAAAGGAACATAACTTGATCCTGAATCGAAACTTAGAAGATTTAACTAACTCCAGCGCACCACTCACACGACCCTTTTAATAGCGCCACCTCACTGCGAACCATGTTCTTTGGCTGATCATAAAATAATATCAGCAAATTAAGAGAGCGGTAGATTTGGGATGACATCACTATGTTGCAATAAATTACATTTGTGACATTTTGTAAACCATTTGATGCTATATGACCACCAAAGAAATCGGATTCAGCAATGCATTACACAAGATTTTTTCTTTAAACATTGTTGTTAAAGTACAACGTGGGAGATAACTTCGTGGAGAAGCAAAAGGTGTCGAGTCAAATTTCAACGACAAAAATAATGTCTACGCCTGAAAGGTACTTTCTTTTATTTGTTCTAGTTAAGAAAGTGCTCGTTCTTGCTGCAAGTATAAATTCAGTAGGCACACACAATCAAGCGTCGCAAGGCATGATGGGAAATCTCGTATTTCACATGTAATATATATATATATATATATATATATATATATATATATATATATATATATATATATATATGTATATATATATCTTTGCATGTGTGTGTTTGTGTGTGTGTGGTATTATGTCTACCTGCGCAAACGCAGTTCTCGAAATTAAATGTTTGTACAAAAACCGTTCATGAGGCTTTATTGAAAGTACTGTCTACTTGCTAACTGTATCCCTTAATTGGCAAATAAGATTGATTGGATCAATTTTTATAGCTTTTAAAATTATATTTAAAACAGAATGGCAAAGATCATTTATCTAAGAAGCATACACACTACACGAGACAGGAAACCTATAAAACAAAGGCTGAAATACTAATAATATATATGTATCTGCAATTAGTATAGAGCGCACGATTTTCTTTAATAGGCATTTCTTTTTTAACCCATCAACATGTTTGCAGTTTGAAATTTACGATATTAAAACTCGTGCTGCCGTAGAATCTTGCCATTTTATTTTTCATATTTTTCCTTCATTTGATTCTACTTCGTCTGCTTATTGGTCTTCCCCTCATCTTCTGTAGTAATTTGTAGACGATTGAAAACAATTTGTCATGTAGGTGAATTAATTATTTCATGCTCTGCATCTATTAGTATGCTTCTAGAGTGAAAATCTCACTTGTTTCAAATTTGCCATCCAGTCGCTAATTCCTCGGGGTGGGGAAACATCCCAAACACATGTTGGTCCCATATATTCTATTCATGTAAAAGTCTCATTGGTTATAGGGTGAGATCTTTATACTTTCAAAGATTTGACCGAAAGATCAAATCCAGGAGGGTGCAGTAAACACCATATTGACTAATGTTGGGTATGCATCTTTATCCTGTGACAGTTATTGTTAACTGACATAAATTCATAAGATCTGTGATTATATGATAGGGATCTCAAGAGTTTCACAAATATATCCCTTTGGGTTTTATCCCGTTCATGATCGAAATTCCGAAGTTCCAAATGCAATGACACATTCTACACCAATAATACTATCTCGGATCGAAGTTTAAAGTTTCTATATTAAACAATGTAAGAAACATTTAGGGACACAAAGCACGTACGTAAGCACAAAAAGTGAAATGATAAAAAGCGCGTGTGGATAAGTCATCATGTTGAAAGTCAGACCTACGACATAAATGTTCCTACTTTAAAACAGGCACACACACACACACACACACACACACACACACACATATATATATATATATATATATATATATATATATATATATATATATATATATATATATATATATATATATATATATATATATATATATATATATATTATATGATCCATACATACATAGATTTGTGCCGAAGTAAAATTCATGCTGAATTTTTATTTAATCAAAGATGGTGAAGAATATTTTCTATTTATGTTTTGTTCGTTTCTTACACTTGTATATTCTTCTCCGTTGAGACACTTACATTACTTACCAAATAATGATAAAACTATGCTCATATCAATAACTGTAGTAGAAATATTATTGTAAATTGAAAAACAAAGAATATTTTTTAGACCAATTATATCCATCACAAACAAATTCTTTGTGTTGATTATAGATCATAGTACATTTGGTATTTATTGACAACAACGGTTTTTATAATATTAATGGAGTTAAAGGGATATAAACAATCATAGATTCAATATGGCGAAATATGGGAAAGTGTGATCACTCGCTTTTACTATTTTAATCATTCAACATCTGTCCAACACAATCGTAGCAAAGTTGATTTTATAAAATGTGAGGACATTACTAATAAGTGCTAGCATTTACCATAATGATTTGAAAAAGAATGAAAGACTAAGTAAGTAAAAATCACCATGGCTTTATTTTATTGACAGAGAAGTGATAACGTAGCTCAGTTGGTTCATACATATCTATAGACGAACATCCACTACATGGCATTTTTTTTCGTAAGCCCTGAAACAGAAAAAAGCATGTATCATAATAAAGGGGTGATACATTGTTAAATATGTATGTACGCATATACATTTCCATCCCTATATTTGGGACTTCCATAATGATATTCATGAATATCGTTAATTTTGTCGTATTTTTCCTTAATTGTTTTGTATCATTCCATCACATGGTATAGCTGCATCTGTTCTTACCCAATATAGTGTCATTTTATATTCATGAATCTTCTCCTCCCTCAGCATGTTCTATTTTATTTTATTTTTCCAAATTGGCATTCTGACCAGTATTTCAAATTGTATCTATCAATATTTAAAGAAGTCACCAAAAATCTAGCTAAAAATTGTTTCTGTTCTATTTGAGCTTTATTGATTCTTTCGTCATTCGCTCATTTCTTAATTGGACACGCAGTAGCTTAGTGATTAGCGTGCCGAACTCACACTGAGTGCGAATCCTGCTCAGACCAGCACAGATCGACTACCGTGTCGTGTCCAAAGGCAAGGCACATTGCTCACATCACCTTGATTTCGAATGGCTCATGAGCGGAAAAATATAAATAATTAAAAGATAATTTTAAAAAATCAATCATATTAATTGTGATGGTATGCTTACGTTTATAAACGATTTTAATTCTGAGTCTAGTTCTCAGTAAAAAGAGCAATATTGTATAAATAACCAGAAGCCAGACGTGAATCACATCAGGAGACACAGAACGTGTAACAATATGAGGGCAGCTTAATCCATAAGAGCCCTCACCCGCTTCGAGTGTCCATCAATGTCTAAGATTGATTTGCAATTGATACAGCTAGAGCAGAAATTGCGATTTTGACTAGACTGTGAGACGGATGCCTTTGAAATACTATGAATTAATTTATTTTCTTGAGTATCATTTTAAGTGGTTTTACGAAAAATGAAAATGTTCAGGTACTTAATTTCGTGTTTGTACAAAGGGTCATTTTGTTATCACAGATAAAACACTGTTCATCGTGCTTTAAATTCGTGGTTAGTAGTAACCACAAAATCCCGAAAATATGGTACTCAGCGAAAAATAGTGAATTCACAGCAGTTTCGTAGGTAGCAGTAAACAGTTAGGGCGACGGCTACTTTCGAATATACCTTTCCACCTTTTAAGTCACATGCTATCAAGCATCATAATCATTTAACAGGTATGCATTACCAAATCGTTTGAGAATGAAGAAGCGAAATCATTAACAAGATAAGCACAACAAAGTTGATCATTCCTTTTATTGTTACACCAACTACCCTCCCCGTAACGCCTGAATCGCCGTCAAACTCGTGATTTTCAATCCAGTTTGATATACATGCTAAACAAAACCACGAGATATGTCATATTTAAGGCTGTGACAATTGTGTCTCAAATATAACTTTTTTGAAAAGAAATGTGGACCAGGAATGGACCGCTCTCACTTAAAATCATTGAATATGAAAATTATGTTTAACACCTTAAAACAGAACAATGAAAATGGGCAGCTTCTCATGCACATTGTAGGCCAAAACTTAATCTAGAACCCACCTTGCACAAATGTATTCCTGCACTAGAATCGTTACCTTGTGCATACAACATGACATCACCCATTCTTGATACCACTACAAATAAGAAGGTAAAACATGGAGCTTACGTATAAGTGTCTATTCAATAAAAATTACCCCATGGTCAATTATTTGAAACTGTTTAGTGTTATCTTACTTTCAAATGATTCGACTTCATACTTGGCTCTCCAATGATTGTTATACATAGGCGGCAAATCAAGAGAATAATCTATATGTATGCAGTCTTTATATATCCTTTCTACACAGATTATATGCATCATTGAAACGTGGATCATGTCTTCTTTGATGTATGATGTGGTTCTGACACGTGATGCCATAGCCACTGCAATCTTTGAACATGCGCACCCATAAGTTGAAAGCCATGAAAGGGCGGGGTGATATCATATATATTTTGTCTTAAAACTGTTTAAAAGGCAACCACCCAGAATGTATTGCTGTGCTTAACAAATAATTCTACTAAACAGTCTCTTCTTTCTCTCTTATTGTTTGTTTCCTATTTGTTTGTAGTATCTTTACATAAGAAACATATATAGCTGTGACAACTGTTGCAATTATCTTTACATAAGAAACATATATAGCTGTGACAACTGTTGTAATTATCTTTACATAAGAAACATGTATAGCTGTGAAAACTGTTGCAATTATATTTACATAAGAAACATATATAGCTGTGACAACTGTTGCAATTATCTTTACACAAGAAACATATATAGCTGTGACAACTGTTGCAATTATCTTTACATAAGAAACATGTATAGCTGTGACAACTGTTGCAATTATCTTTACATAAGAAACATGTATAGCTGTGAAAACTGTTGCAATTATCTTTACATAAGAAACATATATAGCTGTGACTACTGTTGCAATTATCTTTATATAAGAAACATGTATAGCTGTGACAACTGTTGCAATTATCATTACATAAGAAATATGTATAGTTGCGACAACTGTTGCAATTCTCAATACATAAGAAATATATATAACTGTGACAACTGTTGCAATTATCTTTACATAAGAAACATGTATAGCTTTGACAACTGTTGCAATTATCTTTACATATGAAACATGTATAGCTGTGACAACTGTTGCAATTATCTTTACATAAGAAACATATATAGCTGTGACTACTGTTCCAATTATCTTTATATAAGAAACATGTATAGCTGTGACAACTGTTGCAATTATCATTACATAAGAAATATGTATAGTTGTAACAACTGTTGCAATTCTCAATACATAAGAAGCATATATAGCTGTAACAACTGTTGCAATTCTCATTACATAAGAAGCATATATAGTTGTGACAACTGTTGCAATTCTCAATACATAAGAAATATGTATAGCTGTAACAACTGTTGCAATTCTCAATACATAAGAAACATGTAGAGCTGTGACAACTGTTGCAATTATCAATACATAAGAAACATCTATAGCTTTGACAACTGTTGCAATTATCAATACATAAGAAACACATATAGCTTTGACACCTGTTGCAGTTATCATTACATAAGAAACATATATAGCTGTGACACTTGTTGCAGTTATCATTACATAAGAAACATATATAGCTCTGACACTTGTTGCAGTTATCATTACAGAAGAAACATTTATAGCTGTGACACTTGTTGCAGTTATCATTAAGTAAGACATATTTACCAGTGCCAGTTGTTGCAGTCAGCATTACATCAGAAAACATATTTACCAGTAATAATTGCTACAGTCATCATTACACAGGGAACATCTTTGCAGGTGACAATTGTTATAGTCATCATTACATATCGAACGTCTTTTGCTGTGACAATTGTTGTAGTCATCATTTAATGGGAATATATTTACCTGTGCTGATTGCTGCAGTCATCATTATATAAGAAACATGTTTAACTGTGACAATTGTTGCAGTCATCATATATAAGGAACATAATTAGCTGTGACAATTTTTGTAACCATCATAACATATGAAAGATATATTAAGCTTTGGGAATTGTTGAAGTCATCATCTTATAGGAAACATATCTAATCGCGATAATTATTGCAGTCAGCAGTATGTAGGGTACATATTTAGCTGTGATAATTTTTGCAGTTATAAGTACGCAGGGAATATTTTTGGCTGTGACAATTGTCGCAGTCATCATCACATACGGAACATATTTAGATGTGCCAAATGTTGCAGACATAATTACATACGTAATTATTTTGCCTGTGCCAATTGTTGCAGTCATCTGCACAGAGGGAACATATTTATTTCTACAAAACAGATACATAGAACTTTATAAATATTGAAAACAATCGTAAATATTTTACTCACTTCAAAAATCTCTGTAATGTTTCCGACAACAATTCCAATCACAACCCCGACAAAGTCGGCGATAAAATATGAAGTATGTTGGTATAGCACATCCAGGAGGAATATCAGTCTCCTCACAGAACAAGAAAGGACAAATCTGCCAGCTACCTATAAAAAGAAGGACGAAGGGTTTGTTTGTTTGGGCATACATCCACGCTTCAATTTTAATAAAGTTATTGTGCTAAGAATTTATTGAAAAACCTAAAGATTGAAGCAAGTTTAGACAAACATTTATAAATGTGGACGTTGTGACAGGATTTCACACATATATGTCAAATATACATATATTTTGTACTACGATATATAATATCCAATTAAAAACGACACCAACAGACAGACTAACGATAATGTTTGAAAAAGCAACTGCAGTAAAAGTATACCAAAATAGATACGATCATTGTACAATATGATAACGGGTACACCGCGAATGTTAATTGTTACTTGTTATTCTTATTTGTCATTTCTTCATATAGGAAACAATTGACGTCAACTTCTATAGCAGAAAACTGTTTTAATATTTTTAAAAAATAATTTATTTGAATATTTTCATTTTTAGTAATGATCCGTTTTATTTCCTGTCGCCATGTAATTACAAAATTCAGTGTATTTCCAGTCTGACTTTTTTAAGGAACTTCTTATACAGTTTTGCACCTCGGTACAAAAAATGTGTAAAGTTACAAAAAAGCTGCAGTGATAGCTTACATGGGAAACACGCTTGCAAAGGCTATCGTAGCTTTGCTTAAACTTGGGTTTCAAAAGAGCAGCTCTCTTAATGCATGATGTCTGGCTCTTACTGTCAGGCTGGTATATGTGACATCATAGAAAGGAGTTACGCTAGCAGTCCAGCTGTATATACAAATGGTTGTACGTTATTTTGCCAAAAGACCTATACGAATTCATATGAAAAGATGTTTGCAAGATCAAATTTGCCATTTTTAAAATTAGGAAGCACAGGTTCAATTGCATTATAGGATTTTAAGATTATAAATATGAAATCTCCCAGTTATTTACATGATCTTCCACACATTTAGCACAATTTACGTCATACAAATACTGCAGACATTCGGAAGGCGAGAACATCAAGGTTTGCGATAATATTTACCCAAGTAAATATTCAGTAACTCTGTACGTGTATTATTGGTATTCTTTGTCTTCTTTTTCTTTTTCTTGTTATTATTATTATTATTATTATTATTATTATTTGAAATCTTGTCCGTTTTCCCGCTATGCCGCTCTTGACATACTTCCTTAGTACCTCCATGCATAACTTTCCCGGGATATAATTTCTTTTGCACATTTTGATGATTGCGTTGATTTTTCGCCCAGCACGGTGTCAGTCCTTTGTTCCCAGCATGGAATTATGTCAAAACACTTTGGTCCTCTGCGTGATACACTTCTTTGCATAGTTTTACACAACTTTGTTCGGCTGATGGCAGCATAACATAGACATGTAGTTTACCCGTTTTATACCGCTTTTTAATTTTGTCTTCTTTCTTTCTTCTATTGTGTATCCTTTGTTTATTTCTCCGTCATTGGAACATGTAGGAGTCAAGAATACTTCTTAGCTTTCGTGTTTAGTGTTTGTTTTGTGGATGTGAATTGTTTCTTCCCCTGAAGAAGAGCTTGTTTAGCTCGAAACGTGGAAAACTGTTTTGTATTTGCGCCGTTATCAATTTTTGTTGCCATATTATATATATATATATATATATATATATATATATATATATATATATATATATATATATATATATATATATATATATATATAAACATGATTCTCAGCATCATCATTAGAACTCATGAATACAACTCATAATTAAAAAAATGCATTGGATATACGCATTTTATTTTTAAAAATACACATGTTCCTTCAGTTTCATTATTTAGTATAGGCCAGGTAGAATAAAGGTATATTCTAGAAAAAAAAATTAAAAGAAATTTTGAAAAAATGATTCACGTATGTAAAACAAAATATAAGATAATTATAGGAAATGATTGGTTGTTTCGTCGGGCTTTAATTCACTTAGTGAAATAAGTTTTTTTTCTCATATATAAGAAACAAATAATTAAAACACCGTACTTGACAAAGGAATATACAATTTCAAAAATATAATATGAATTTTAAGGATGTAAATAATTTCATTCCAATTATATATAACAGTATTCCAATTCATCTGTATGAAACCTATTTCAGATATATGCAACAATATATTTAAAATTCGTTGTTTATATATGCTCAATAATTGTTTTTCTTCTTATATGTAGTTCACATATGTAGACTAAATCCTGTATGCAACAGGAGACACACGCGTAAAATATTGTTCCGCATTTGTGGAAGTAACAATAAGTTCTCATATTTCCTGTCGTACCGTTTGCAATTCAAATAATGATTCCATTTCATAATATGTTATATATATGAAAAACCGTGTCCTCATTTACAAAATATGTTTTCCCAAAGATGAGAAATATATTTCCACATATGCGAAATACAAAATTTATTTTAGCAAATACGGCATATTTTCACATTCATTAAAATGTGTATTGCATATATACAAAAAGGTTATACAATTGCTAACAATACTTAATTACATCTTAAATGTATTTACACATTATAATGTTTTCTTACCTATGTGAAAACAATATTGTTACAGACACGTAAAACCAGTTTTCATACTCGCAGTAGAATTTCATATATTGGCAATTATGTAAAACGGGCCTTTATTAATAAATGTCTTGTTTTTCCAAGCGTGAAATAGTATTTTTACACATGCGAAATATTATTTCCCATGTTGGAAGAAAGGAATAAATACTAAAAAAGGTTTGCCTTATTTCCAGTTATCCCATTGTTCTCTCTAGGTCAGTCTAAGAAACATATTTACATCTAAATATCTGATAAAAAGGATGGTCAAAATCAATTACCCAATAATAGATGATATTTTAAAAAACATTGTGTTTGTTTCAAGCTAACACAAACGGGTATTTCATTAACGCATGTGAGCTAAAGATTACATAGATGGAAATCAGTATAATGAACACTTGACGACCGCTACAATTCTATCCATTTCAGATTCGTTCGACGCATGTCGTTATATGTATGTTCAAGGCGTCTACCTATATGAAGAAAGTTATGTGTAATTTATAAGAAAAAAAATAATATAATCTAAATTGTCGTGAATACCATTTCAATTTCTAATGTCACATAAATGTATGTACTTTATTTACGATATCCACTCTAAATGTCCGTGCAAAGCAGGTTTTCATTTAAATATCACTCCACTTTCAATACTTGAAATAAATTTCATCTGTAGGGAAATATATAACTTAACATATAACTAACATTATTCTCACAAACCTTTAGCTCATGTTATAATGATACTGTCTTATTTTGCTATTTTAATCATGTTCGTGTCGAAAGTGTGTGTCTCCCTGTGGAGTGGCGTTTTGTGTACTGTGCTTTTGTAATACGACGTTGCAATGAATAAAAAATCAATTTTATTTATCTGTGTATAGCTTAATTTTTCAATTTAGTCTGCATGTGCATTAGAAATACAGAACAGAGTGGTGGACTGTATGCGTCAAGTTTCAGGGTTTATGTTTATAGTTTGAATACTAACGTATGAGACATTTTTTTGCTATTGTTACAGACGATTAAGATTCCTATATGTTCGTATTTGTCATTTTCTCTCTGTTGTGTTGAAGAAAATAAAGAAATTAAAGTCGACAAATAGCTTTTATATCGAGAGTGATCTTCTCTTAGATGATAGTGAAGACTACTTACTTTGTAATGACAGCACCTGGCTTGCAACTAGCATTAAGATTGCAAACATAATCCATCTCCTCATCTTGTTGTCGTGTATTATGCACTTGTTTTAACATATGTATTTAAACTAACTCGTGCAAGATATGATCATTCTCACAACCATTGTATAACATTTATCAACCACTTTCAAGATGTTCTGTGAAAAAAAAGTAGAGGTACAATCATAAAAAGAGAAAAATAATAAATCAATATTTACAAAGTAAAAAAGGAGGCGATGCGACATGCGATGTCACTGTGGTAGACACTCATCAGTCAAGTATGCCCTTTACAACATACAGCCACAGAGATCAGAGCAGAGCTTTTGAAAATTTGACTGCATATAGTTTTCATTTTTAGAGCTTGACATTTGTAACGTTTTGAAATTCAAGTAAGATACACTTATTATTTAAAATCATGCCTTTGTGTTGGATATATACAGTGTCGTTATCATACTGACAGCGTCTGAAAACGTAGGTTAATCAATACGGCCTTTTGCATACAGCTTTTTCTGAGCTTTGAGGCATTAACTTGACATCGGGAAGATATCTCGTCAATCAATCTATTTAAAAAGTCATAAGTGATTAAATACTTTGTTGACTAAGTTGCAATAGACATAAAAACAAAACCGTCACAAACTGACGAAATTAAAAAAACTACTTGAAAAAGATTAAACAATAAATCTATGCAGATGTTTAATGTAGAAAAAACTGTCATTGTTTAGATTGTATTTTGTTTCTGAAATAAGTTTGATTCGCCTCATGCGATTTCGCTTGTAGGCAAACAGAGGTTGCTTGAAAAGAATGGTAATTCAATTGATGACATTTTTCTATTTCTTTTAATTGAAAAAAACCTAATGATTTAAAAGTCTGAAAAATAATGTTTTGAAAGAGACTTACTTCTTTCTTATATGTTTATTGTAGAATGATCTAAGAATAACAACCACAATACTCTGGGGGCATTCTGAATTTATTTTTTAAACTATAGCGCTAACTAGTTGGAAAGCCTTAACATATGGATCAAACATAAGCAATTGCTATTTTTATTGTGAGAAAATAGTATCTCCTGGATGAAACTGAAAAAGTCGTTGTCAAACCATCATGAAATACGGGGTCGGTAACTTTCTATATGGATTGTTTACTGAAATACATCGCAATCGTGCTTCGAGCTTACAGCTTACATCTAACCTAGTTATGTCTGTTCACCTTATGCATAACTTTCTTGGTGTGTATATATATATATATATATATATATATATATATATATATATATATATATATACATATAGACGGACATGCCGACGGCAAAGTGTACCTGTGTACCTATGGTACAAGAATCTTGTAATGAAAATGAAATTCTAAGCGCATTAAAAGTTTGGTCTTTTAGTTTCGATTTAAAGTATCTGCAATTTATCCTTTAATTTCGTCCAGAACAGCACGGTGTTCTTCAGGCATTGTTTCCTTTGCTTTATGTCCTTACTGTAGAAACGACAAAACAACGTATATTTATAATATTTGATAGCAGAGTTGTACATACGTATAACCTGACAAAAACATTTATTTTCAAATGTCTACGATTAAATGTTAGTTTAGTCAGGTTACTTGCTTTTTTTTTTAAACCTTCGTCAAGATTCCCAGTCATCAATTAGAAAAAAAAGTATCTGTGTCTTCATAGATATCAACCAGTAACTTTAAACACTTATCTAATTTATCTTCGGGATCTACTACAATCACCTTTTGATATCTTAGTAGCCACGTTTTCTCATAAGTCTTCATCCACACTTACGATTGGCAAATAATAACGACGCACTCGAAAAAGTGTTTGCATTCAGTCTCAATCAGATTTAGTGCAATCATTGTTTTCGCACAATTAGTCAATCCACACATTATCATGTTATGACGTTCATTTATGTAGATTAATTTAGAACCTTTTTTTCTAGCTTATTGTTTGAATGTTAACTTGACCATTTGAAACAAAATATATGTGCATTTTGTGAACATGTGTTTCTTTTTTTCTTTCTATTGATTTAAAACTGGGTACTTGATTGTATTTTGGCTCAGTTAAGAAAGCTACCGTAAAATGTCATCGTTTGTTCTTCTGAAGTCAAGCCAATTGTGAGAAATATAAATGTCAACACTTCCATTATTAATTTCTGTGAGCTTTTATTGTTTATTAAAGTTACTTAGAGGCTTCTGCAAACTGTTGTATCAATTTAAACGCATCGGGATAAAACATGTATTTCAGACCTTCTAATGTCATCAATAACTTTTTTTGTATTCCTAAGTTGAAAATATCCTGTGGATAACTTTCTCTACTTAATTGCACAGTAACAAAATAACCTCAAAATTTGTCCAGGGATAATTATGTGTGGGGTTTGATAACGTTGTTTTGGCTGCAATGTCGATGACTCTCTCCATGGTGATGTAGTCGAAGAAGAAAACAACTCCATTTATGTATCTATAATTAACCGTTTGTACAATTGATTCGAAGGTAACAGTATCGCACTGAAGACAAATATTTTCCAGTCCGTAGTTTTGTTTTCCACCCTCTGTCACTTCAAAGTAGTATTTATAAACGTCTTTCTAGACACAACAAATTGTTCAGCTTCAGTACAACTTGTATAGTAACTTTTTAATGGATCATTCATTATTCCTATGTGTTGAGCTAAAACGACGTATGCTCTTCATTGGTTTTAAAGTGTATGTCACATACACAGTAATACCCATCATTAGTTAAATGACCATGCATCGTATTTTACTTGACGACAGGCAGGTTGATATTAATCACTAAGTTTAGGTTTTCTTTGATTCCAAAATTTTTCATCACTATTAAAATCGAATAAATCATGTCTGCATCACCATGCAAAGACGCATGTAGGGAAAAACATAAGAACAAAAAAAAAAAAAAAAAAAAAGAAAGAAAATAAAAAAAATTCGCCCAGAAGGCAGGATGTTTCAGTATAGAATCATTAAACCGTGTTTTCTCAATCTTCGTGTGTCTTCGGTCTTTTTCATTGAAATCTGAGGGTTTTCTCTGGTACCCTTATAACGCTTTGGTCGTGTTTAACTTGTTTCTTGATAAGCATCAACTAGATCACATAGCCAAGATAGACAGTTGAGTCCGGTAAATGCTAGAACTTTAGTTTTTGCATGTCCATGTATTACTGCTGATGTGGCCATAGAAACAGTTATAGCCTCTCTCTCTCTCTCTCTCTGTGTGTGTGTGTGTGTGTGTGGATTCGTTAATTTATTAACCAATGAGACAGCTTAATGTGAAAGTTTTCGCTTCTACTTCTTTATGAATGAGTCTGTATTGGTTCTAAATATTTGCATCAGATAGGTTAATCTTTGTTGAAAAGTTTCGATTGCCTACTTTTAGATCTACAAAGTAACCTCTTACATCGTTTTGATCTTACCGCTGAAATAGATAAATCGTAAGTTGTGTTCATAGATCTAACAGTGTTTTCATTCACATTCGTCTAATATTTGTTGTCGTCACGCTGTTCAGTTATCCCTGCTACATTAGTCATTTCTCTGCAACTCTGAATGTGTATTAGTTTTAGGCGTTCTCTTATTCTTCGGGTCCCTAATTATGTGCCACAATCTTTGATTACATTGTCAATTTTGTTTATCCTTCTCTTGGATTTCTTTACCAAATTCTCTATGTAATTATTCCAGTTGAGATTGTAAAGTCCCATAACGTTTCAGAGACATTATTTCAATTTTCGCCATATCACTCTCCAAAGTTTCATCCTCACTGTTCATACTGCGCTCGATTGCATCCACAGGAATATAGATCAATAGCAGTAGATAAGTTACAAAATCTCTGAACAATTCTTGTGCGTCTAAAATCGTATTACACTGATCAGCGATCTGTTTTGAGGCTCTCAGATTTTGTTAGCTGTTTCATCACCGCTCTCTTAAATAGCATCTAATGTATTTTTTATTTTCCCTCAGTGTTTATGTATTTGTGTATGAACTCGTTTTCTTGTAAAAACAATATATGATCGGAATCCTTTTTTTTTTTTTTTTGTTTTGTTTCTTCTTCTACTGGATCTGCTAGATTGTTAATACGGTTTTTGCTGGCGTTTAAACGATTCTTAAGTGTTTAACCTAGTGCTGTGAGAATTTACCATCTTTTTCCACGACGCTTATATTCAATATGTTGATTGTACTCCTCTGCATTTGTTTGTAATGATCATTAACATTTTATCTAACAGTGTCGCAGCAATAGGCATAGTAATTACGAATAATAGTCTTGTGTTAAAATAGTTTTTGGTGTTACGGATTTTCTCGATTAAAAAAAAGTATTTTGATTTCAAAAGGCCGCAAATAGTATCAGACTCAGTGGATACCTGTGTAGCTCTGAGTCTGTTGAATATTAACAATTTAGTATTGTAGTCGTTATTATATACTGCGTAATCGTCATTCAGTGAAAGTTTAACTTTTGAGTTGTGTTTCAAACATTAGATATCACATCTTTCTTCATCATTTGTACTTATTCCCTCGTGGACTTTTTTCAAACGCATTTCAAGGTTGTACAAACCAACATATTTCAAACGGCCAATGTTTCACTCTTTTTATTGTTGCAGTAGAAGATGGTCATTTTGATTTCATCTGCAACTGTGTAATACTCAACACAAATATTTATTCTCTCTAATGGAATAAACAACCTGCCATATCTGATGTCAATTGTATGTGGAGTGACCGTAGATTGCAATTTACACGTCCATTTGTGTAGGAAATACTGGCGCCACCAGCACAAAACTCTTATATTTAAATTTAATTTTTCTCAAAGTGCATCTTGATGTTTCTGAAAGTTTCTCCAAAATCTCATTCTCTTAAGATTAAGAGAAAAAAGAATAATTAGCTTTACCTTTGCTTAAATATTCATGTTTGATTGTGGACATATTGAGATCTTCAACAACTGCTTTAAAAGCCTTATGTGTGCAAACATGGGAGCAAACATAAGTGTTGCATGGTAAAAAGAATTAATAATGTTGTTTGTTTCACTATACATTTGTATGTAGGTAATTTATTCCTTGAAAAGTCAAGCCACTTTAGGAATTGGGGCATAATGATAATTGTTTCTAGGAACACAAACCTGCGTTGTTACGAGCTTTACGTATGACTCTGTCCTTTTCATGTTCAGAGAGTGTATTTCGTGTTACTGATACATTCAATCCTTTTAGGCAAGTCATTCTCATTTTTAGTTTGACAGATGCCAATTCAACACAGCTTCGTAGCAGCAGGTGCATCTAGCATGTGTTGCATATATATTTCATTAATTTTAAATTTTGATTCGTTTCAACTAATTTATTTTAAATAGCCGTAGAACAATGTATTTACAATATGAACTATAAATCGTTTGTCATCATGACACGATAAGCCAACTTTGTTCATTTTGGTCGTATACATGTCACGATTGTATGATCCTAATGGATGCCTATTTGGATAATTTTACCCATGACTAAACATGCATTACTTAATCATATAAAATCGATCATTTTTGTTTAATCATGCATTTTGTTTTAATTCTCCTCTTTTAGCATGATACATTTTTAACAAATAAAGTTTATCAAAAAGAAATTGTGGTCAATCACTTTACTATGTGCAAATGCGAAATCTTTTTGATGTTTTGTGTATCTTATATCATCTGTACATTATTTATGCTGCGGTTCTTTCTTCTCCAATTTTCCATGTCTATTCAAATAAAAAGGGTATTTATAAATCCAACAACAACAACAATAACAAACAATTAACAAATCCTTGTTTGCTTTTTGTTTCAATCAAGTACTGAGCTCGATATATGTCTTTAGCCATATTTATTTAGTTTGTTATGAAGACAGCTAGTCTGTGTATTTGTGTCAATTTTAAGTTCAGTTCTGTTCTTAAAAGTACGGAACAGCTCCTGATCCCGTTGCCTATTTCTCTTTGATGAATTTCCTTTAAACTTTAATGTTTCATCTAGCAGATTTTGTTTTCCTTTGGTGGATCAGGATAGTTTTTAAAACAATCATGAATAAGTTCTTTAATCTATCAATCCACATTAAATATATAACCAATATCATTGCCATCAGGAATTTTCCAAAGGTTTTCATTTGCCCATTCAATTTCTTAATTTGCCACAACACCAAAAATTCTTTCCTAGCATTTATTGCGAAATTGTCTGCTCATATGGGTTTCTGTTATCCAGACACATTATGAAGGACTCTAGTTTTGACTTATCAGACTCATTTCCATTTTCTTATTGTTCCCTTTACCATTGGAACATAATTTGTGGTACAATTTGGCATATATGTTAGGGATAATGCTACTTTCTTCACGTACATCCGATACAATCAGCATGAGCATATCAGAGTATGTTTGCTGCTTTATTTCAACCCCAGAAATCGTCAACAACATATCGTTAGCCAGTCTTGGCCCATCGTCGTAGTGGACGGTGTCTAGCTGCTAATAAAATACACAGACTCTTGGAAGCTTCAAGATATCACATACTATTAAGGTCTCCTTTATGACCTAGTAGTTATGAAGATCACCTAATCTCTTAATTTAAATTCATTCATTACACCAAACAAACGTATCTATAATTTTCACCTTGAAAATTGCAGAGTATAATTTTTCTTTATCGTGATTCGATGTTTAATGGAACTTTCTAATCGAATCAAGCAAATCGTAGTGATATGGGTATACATCGTTTCGTAAGATCTTTGTTTGCATATTTTCGAAATGTCTAGTGGTCTCCATACATGTTTTATTAAATAAACGTTTAGCTAGAGATTGAAGGGATTGTCCCGTGAATCTATAACTCTCAACAAATCGAAACATTTTTTTTCGTTTGAATCTCTATTCATTAATTCACGAAGCTATCCACCTTATTATCAGGGTCTTGTCTTGGCGACCCTGAAATGAAGAAGTGTATATCGTACCGTGGCAAGTTGTTGATGAACACACGAATGGATTTAGCTTTTAGTAAATTTAAGTTGCAATCATTATGCTGAAACTCTATACAGTCCATCAAGCGGCAATGATCACTAACGTTGTATTTGGTAATTTTTCTCACATATATGATAGATATCTGTGGAATCTGAATTCCTTGTGTCTTTATCAGTGAAGACCATAAGTGTTGCATTCTTTGATCTTAATTCCTTGTTTACGATTTTTTTATATCCTAGCCAACCAAAACAACAACAAAAATTTACACAATCCGCACCTCTGTAAACGATTGGCTTGTGAGCCTTGTGTATTGCCTTCAGGTAGAAACTAATCCTGATGGCACGTGTTTAGATTTTCCTCTGTCCAAGATTTTGTCGTACATTTTAAGCGTGGCTTGCACTGAAGTTTGAATTACACCATGGTTAGTTTTGACGGAAACAGATTCTGCGCAACTATAAGGAACATACGAATCCTTTAAATAATGTCGATAATGTTTGTTTCTAAATTGTACGATGACAACCGCATTACCTTCTTTGGATGTTGTGCTTTTGGTGTGAGACAGATTTAATCACATATGTTTCTAATGTTCCATCCAGAGTGTCGTCCTTTTAGAAGCTCTTTTTGATCCTTATGTATAAATGTGAGATGCACAGTTTTAATCCTATTTGCAATACATGCAGATACATGCAGAGGAAACGGTTTATGATACATTTTGAAGTGAAATGGGTCTTCAATTTGAAATACACTGTTTAGGTTTATCACCTTCTGGTATACATCTAGTACCTCTTTCTGAGTGGAAGATAACCCACAAAGTTCATACCAGACGTGAATGGCCCTTACTAGAAACTGTCCAATATCTTATCTTTCCTAGAAAAAAGTATACAATTCTATCTTGAATCCATCAGATTATGTGCTTCTTTCATTAGGCATCTTTAAAAACATTTGCAGCTCCTGTGTATGCTATTTTATCATTTAAGGAATGTTAATGTAAATCATTCAATCTAGGAATGTCTGGCTAATAATGGAACATTTCAAGATCAACAGGATCTAATTCATGCTTTTAATAAACATTTGTGAAAATAATTTTGCTTGATCATCCCAAAATGTCTTGCTGACTGTCATTTAAAGAAGCACTGCCGTTAACAAGAGGCGACATCATTTTACTTATATGACTTCAATTTCATAAATTACAGAAGTATTTGGTCACTTTCTCTCCTTCTTTAAACCATGTAGCTCTAGAAACATCTGTTTCTTCCTAAAATCCTCCAACTCTTCTTTTTTCCCTTCTAAATTGCTTATATCTGCGGTTTTCCTGTTGATCTTGGGTTTGTTCGTAAGAGATGCATAATATGAAACTGTTGTTCTTCTAATTTATAATCAAGCGTTTTAAAAAAAGAAGAGTTGATCATTTATTACACGATTAAAATCAAATAAAAGGATGTCTCAAAAGTATATATTTGTTCAGCACATACATATCGATCTTCAACTGTAGTTTCTTTTACTCTTCTAACATATTCCGTGTATTTTAATTATGAATTTTTAGAATGTTTTCCTTTTAATTTCCTTTTGGAAAGCCATCTTTGTTTTTGCAAGAGAATAATCAGTGCCATATCATAGTCAAACATTTACATTTGTAATAATTGTAAATATATTTTTGAAAACAAGACAAAAGTCCAGTCTGACTAGTTTTTCAGGATTACTTTTCTTTCCGGCATCCCTATGGATACATATGTTATGTTCCCTCTATACCTGTACTAAATTATAACCTGCATATATATCTAAGACAACTTCTCTTGGTCTTGGATTATTTAGATCATTATAATTATATATATATATATATATATATATATATATATATATATATATATATATATATATATATATATTTATATATGTGTGTGTGTGTGTGTGTTTATGGATACATCACAAGATTGAAATCTCCCCCAATTATAACATAATCATTTTAAAAATGCAATATATCTTTTTTATCTCAAAGTAAAAATCTAAACTATTTGGTTCAAAAAGATTAAAAAGTGAACACCATAGTTTCCAATGGTCACGTCTATGCTAAGTTAATGGATTGTATTATTGTTCTTTATTCTATTGAAGGTGAGCTGGAAATTATTATCCAATAATATAGCTACACATCTTGAATTAGTAGAAAATGAACTAACAAGAGATTTATACTTCCAAGTAGACCGTATGCAATTTTCCCATTTTTCAATAAAGTGTATATCTCAAAGAAAGTATTCTGAATATTTTGTATTTTTTAGAAAATTTTAAACATTTCTTCTTTTCTTAAGATTGCCTCATCCCCTGACGTCAAAAAGGAAGACTTATATATATATGGTGATACGCCAACTTGACATCTGTGTAGAAAATCTCATCCAGCTAAGATAGCAGAATAGTCTAGAACAATTACTGCCAATTACTGTGTATCGTTTCGTTTAAGTGTAATTTGCAGTAGAGAAATGAACATTTGAATTCTTTTGAGGGAGACAAAGTTTATTTTAGTCTTTTCCTTGATAAAGCTATACATATATTGGCATTATGGTTTTACGTATAACTTTCTTTTACTCCTTCTTTAACGAAAAATAATTAAAAATGTAAATGAGCAAATGATTCAGGCGTAACGACAAAAATGTTTATTTGACATTTCCACTGACCATTTTAAGTTATTTCTTGTTAGAAACGCAATCCTTTTAAATTACACATTTGGCATCTTATTAATATGTATGCTCAACAGGAAATTATATTATGTTGCCCGATTTCAAATTTCTAAATTAAGATTTAAACCTTTACACAATTCTTCAATGCAATTAAGAACTTAAAAAACGTAACAATATCGATATATTAAACTTAAATTTTTGATAGATGAAATCACAAGACAAGCACCGCTTTAAGAATAATAGCTCGCCTCATCGCTGTCGCACCTGAAAGAAGACAAAATTATCTTAATCTATTTAAGTTGGACCAAGGTGTACGAAGACGATAAACGGAAAGTATATATTTACTGATCTGTCCATGGTTAGAATGTAAAGCATTTCAAAATTTTTACCCTTATCATTGTTTTTTTCTTTAATTTCATGTGATTACAGTGTGAATGTCATGCAAAACAAGCAAACGTTATAAGTCTATCAAATTGGTGTTTTGAAAAGAATCCCAAACCCATTTATCAGTAATTTTCAAAAGTAAAACTGTCTCCGACTGAATCTCCTTGTCAAAAGTATAAACAACCCCAACCAATTCTCATTGTCAAAAGTATAACTATCTTCCATTCAAGTCTCAGTGTCTACATCATAACTATCTATCACACAATGCTCATTATCAAAAGTATAAATATATCCCACCTGATTCTCATTGTCAAAGATTTTTCTATCTCCCATCTGATTCCCATTGTCAAAGTAGACGTATCTCCCACCTCATTCTTATTGTCACAAGAATAACTATCTCCCACCCGATTCTCATTTTCAAAAGTATATATATATATCCCACCCCAAATATTGTATAACAATCTCTGACCAGGTTGTCGTTGTCAAAAGTATAACTTGCTCCCACCCAATCCTCAATGTCAAATGTGTAACAATAATCAAATGCAAATACTGACAAATACAATAAATCACGCTATTTTCGCTCTCGTGTGCAGTGTCACATGAGTATCAGAGCAATAGAGCGATAGGGTGCTGATTTTTGTTCGAAGATGCGAGGACCTTGTAAAATGAATGTTTGTTTGTGTCACGATTCGATGTATTTTTTATTTTTATGTTTCTGCTTATGTATTGTTTCGTGAGCTTGTGCATTGATATAATCGCTGTGTGTGTGTATGTGTGTGTGTGTGTGTGTGTGTGTGTGTGTGTGTGTGTGTGTGTTTGTGACTGTAAGGGAGCATACTAGATTTGCGAAGTCGTTGGGCATACTGAATGCATGTTTGTGTACATGTTTTTGCTCCTTTAGTTTATCTGCACTATGGATTTGCATTAGTGTTGTGTCGTATTTGTCACTGAAAGGAAATGATTTTCCAAACAGAAGAAATCACGAAGTGGTGTTTGTCAATACAAAGAGGCTTACACGATAGATTTTGTCCTCATATAGATTCATTAAATACATTAATGTAACTTTGTTATTTGCAAAACATTGGGAGATCGTTTTCGGCAAAGTGGCTGCATTTAGACGCTCTTGTGTATCCAATGTCATTCTAATTCTAAAAGACGTTCTAAGGAGAATTATGTGACTGATACATAATGACTTTGATGAATATTATTGCTTTTCAGTGACAAATTCAGGAACTGGGGCTAAGGGTTAGGGAAGGGGCAGTGAGGGTGTCAATGTTGCTTCAAACTTATTGCGAACCTTGCCTGCAACAATATGTTTCTAAACCAAAGATTTGTATCCACTACCTATTCTAAGCATATGCGAATTAGAATAAGTCTTATATCATGAGCAAAAGGGTGACTATAGACGGATACTAGAAAATAAATGATGACAAACGCTAATAACAAAAAGTAATGATTTTCCGAATAGAAGAAAGTACGCAGTGCTCTATTTCTACATTAATAATCATATGCGAAATGATGCTCGTATATATGCATAGTTCTCATCCTGCTGTCCTAACTACATTGAAATGTAACCTACTCTGGGCATTTTGCAACTTTGTGTATAATGATAACATATGAAAATTTACAAAAGTGTAATTTAAAATTATGCCTATTTTCGAACCATTTTATATAGTGGTAAACAGTGCGAGTCCTCAAATTATATCAAATAATCCGCATAGAAATAAATATACACTGGAATAGCTTTTTCACCTGAAGGAAATGCGACATGTCCAACATTGATAGGCGAACGCATGCCAATAGACGCACAAACAAGAAGGAGAAGAGTAAAGGTGCAAATGATTTACCTTGGTGTCTAATTTCAATGGTAAATGGGACAGCAGATATATTTCGCTCTGGGTGTAGGATAAAAAGATTTACAAAAAGCCACTATTCGCTCATGTTTTCCACAAAACTTTTTGCAATCGCAGGAACCACCTAATAATAATAATAATAATAATAATAATAATAATTATTATTATTATTATTATTATTATTATTATTATAACAATCATCGTTATCAGTTTTGCATTTATTAGTACTTTTTCATATAAAGGAGGGGAGAAGCAAATTAGAGGTACAAAGTAATACATTTAGAACAATACATGCAGTTTATAAGATAACAAAATATGAAATAAAGCAAAAATAAGCATCATGCGCATCTAATGGACGATACTATATACAAAAGAAGCGCGACTTAGACAAACTTTTTATTAATATTAGTTTTTTTAAATTTAAAATGAATAAGCACTTTTTTGTTTGAAGATATTATATAAGTAACTTTTACTTAAAGATCGTTTACTAGAATAAATAGTATTTAACACTCATTACCGTTAATGATTTGGAGAATCGTACATGGATCATGTCGTATGGAGAACTTGACAAATGGAGAAAGTGACCAGTGTAACAAAAAATATTAACTTAAGTGTCAATCATTATAGATGATACATGTTTATTTTCTTTACAACTTTTTCTTCATGCTATGTTTTCTGCCACATTGGTTAAGATAGTTGCAATATTGTTCATGCTAATGATCTTCTTTAACATTCTGTGTCACACTCATGAAGACAATGATATTAAAGAACATTTATTAGAACGACAACTGTAATGATGATAATGACGACGAAGATAACACTATGATGGTTAGTTTCACAATAACATTGCATGTGACGATTACGGTAATACAAACCCCGTGCGGTTGTCTGTGAGATAACCAGTAGGCCAAAGACAATAAAGAAGATGAGTGCCTTTGATATCTTTGCCATTATATATACTTGACTAGTCAGGTCTTTCAGTTTACAACCGTTCGGATGAAAGCTTTATATACCAATAGGCCCGGAAAATCTCAGTATAAACAAATTACAACATAATAAGAGGTTCTCAAATATATGGTTTGGTAGAAGTCAATAAATAACAAAAAAATATGATTGATAGCCATCTTCGGTACAATATGTCATGTGATATAATCATCCATCAATGTTAAAGTTTGTTAATTGATATTCCGGCATCATTAAAATGAATTTTTACTTTAATAATGCTCAGTGTACATGGTGATGAAACGATGTAAATATTTTGATGCATTGTTGTGACTTAACAGTTTTATGAGGTAATTAGTTGTCGTCTATTTACCATACTACATTTAGCACATCCTATTTCATCTTGACAGCTAACAGAAAATGCATATGGAGTACGCATATTGCCTCATACATCTAGCAACATGTTGGGCTTTACAATGCATGTGAAGAGCAAAGATCCTAATGGGTTAGATGAATTAAACTGAATTAAATTCTGTACTGAAGCCTTTGTCTCAGCCTGAAGAGACACCAGAGAAAATGTAACAGCTTGAAATAACAAAAGTTGGTTACGGAAAGTGAAACCAAAGCTGAAAAGACAATTTCTGCAGAGGGAACGTACAATTTGATTTCAGATGAATATACAATTTTGAATGGTAAAGTGAAGGCTTGCATGGTAAGATTGATATTTAGGAGGAAGTGTGAGAAAATTACTTGCAATGGATAAGATACACAATTACGAGTAAGAGGAGCACATATGAATCGGGAAATGAACTAATGAGTGAGGAAAACCGCATTATGAAAAGAATCAAGGAAGGTAAAAATCAATGTCATGGTCGATATATATTTTCATGATTTTTACAATCTTCCGTGTCATTAAAAATGTAGGGCCGAAGCCTAAAGCAGTTGAAACCAAAATAGAACAACCGAAAATTGAACCCAAATTAAACAATTTCACCAATCATTTACCATAACAATTGCATTCCCTAGATGTTATGAGATGTTAGAGTTGTTTTTTGATTTGTTTAAATATATAACTGAAATGAAAAACATCAGCCTCTTATATCATGCAGCAAATAATACCTCTTTTATTGTTTCATACAGTATTTCCATACACATAATCTTAAGATTTAAGACTGAGCAGCCTTACAGAGGTACTTTCGAAGAAATGTTAAAGTTAATTGTTCCATTATGTTTGTTTGAATTGACCAATTACTATCTAGTCGGTAGTGGCGAGGCGTATGATAGGATTGTGCCATATATATATATATATATATATATATATATATATATATATATATATATATATATATATATATATATATATATTAAGTATCGACTTCATCGTCTCACACTTATGCGCATCATGATAGTAGTAACGAATCTGAGATTGTTCTGTATCATTCATATAGTTTTAAGACATAATCTCGTGTGGGGGTACAAGAATATCACTAGTGCAAGGTTATTACAGTTTAAACTTTCAGCTAGGGAAAGAGTGAGTGAGCGGCTATAACATCTTTCAAATTTTATATTTTGGTCTTTTTTCAAGAGCATTTTAACAATTGAAAAGTCAATGAAAAAAATAGCGAGTTTGTTATTGTCCTCGCACTCTATATTAGTTAAGGAAAACATACAAAAATAGTGTATCACTAAATCATGTTGATGTGGACATTAAATTGGGAGTTTTGGAGATCTTTGCAACCGCAGAAACCTTTTTCCTCTCCGTGATACAGATGGCAAACCTGACATTGGATTTTCGTATGTAGTGCAGATTTACATAACGGTTTCAAAATTCTAATTTGACCCCTGGTTCCTCGCAGAGAAGAAGGGATCAAAGGGGGTCAAAGACTAATAGATCACCAAAGCATGTTTTCATGGGTGTTAGCTTGATCGACTTTGTGAATATGCCATCATATATTAGACTCTAATCCTCGAAGTAGCATGGATCAAAATTAAAAAATAGGATGTCTTAAAATAGGATGTCCTGACAATCGGTCTCTAGGATTTGTTACCAGTCGATGAAATATATCCATTATTCATTCGATTCAAGCGAATATCCTCTATATCTCTCATATATCTATCATATACGGGTGCTAATGTTGTAGAAAACTAACTCCTACCCGATTCCCATACTAACACCGAGCGGTTGTCAAATATATGGTTTAGCAGAAGACAATATTTGTTTTTAAATAT
Organism: Margaritifera margaritifera; assembly: GCA_029931535.1. NCBI lineage: Eukaryota > Metazoa > Mollusca > Bivalvia > Unionida > Margaritiferidae > Margaritifera > Margaritifera margaritifera. The sequence continues at coordinate 127,845 of JAQPZY010000620.1, forward strand.
GATTAATATGTATCATACATTAAGCACCATATGTCATATCATATAATCATCCATCAATGTTATGTTTGTAAATCGACATTCAGGCAAGATCAAAATACTTTTTCTTTACTTCTATACTGCCAAGTGTACATGGTGATGAAATGATGTAACTATTTTCATGGATTTAAGTGACTTAACATTCAAAAATCATAATAATTATCCGTGTGTTGTACCTGCAAGTATCGTTAGAAAAGTAAATAAAATATGACATGAACTGTTTACATATGCTCGATTTTATATTATTGATGATGATGAGGAGGATGATAATGATGATGATGATGATGGAAATTATTATTATTATTATTGTTATTATCAGTTACATAATCTTGAAAACATACGAGTGTGACAGTGTTAATGGTGCATTCTGTTGTAGTAGTCAATGCTATTGTCATTACTGGCGCTAATATTATGATTTTTTTAAGGACATTATCTTCTACACTCTTGCCTTTCATTAAACATGTATTGTTAATGCATGCAACCGGATACCTTTTTTGATCTACGTTTCATGCTCCAATGACCCTTTTCAGGTTTCGCCTTTAGGTTTGTATCGTATACATTCTGGCGCAGTCTCTACCAATTCTCAGGTATTAAAGATATGTCGATCCAGGACCTCTAATATAATACTGGAATGACGGTTCAAGGTCATTTGTAAGTTGTACTTTATTATTACCATCTAGTTTAAGGGAATTAGAAAACCCAAAACAACTTTAAAATTTTAAAATTATTGCAATTATCAATACATAAGAAACATGTTTAGCTGTGACACCTGTTGCAATGATCAATGCATAAGAAAGATGTATAGCTGTGACAACTGTTGGAATTATCAATACGTAAGAAAGAATTATAGCTGTGAAAATTGTTGCAATTATCAATGCATAAGAAACATTTATAGCTGCGACAATTCTTGCAATTATCAATACATAACAAACATGTATAGCTGTAATAATTGTTGCAATTATAAATAAGAAACATGACAATTGTTGCAATTATCAATACATAAGAAACATATATAGATGTGACACTTGTTGAAGCTATCATTAGTAAGAAACTTATATAGCTGTAACACTTCTTGCAGTTATCATTGCATAAGAAACATTTATAGCCATGAAACACGTTGCAGTTATCATCACATTAGAAACATATATAGTTGTGACACTTGTTGCAGTTATCATTGCATAAGAAACATATATAGATGTGACACTTGTTGAAGTTATGATTACATAAGAAACATATATAGCTTTGACACTTATTGCAGTTATCATTACATAAGAAACATATATAGATGTGACACCTGTTGAAGTTATGATTACATAAGAAACATATATAGCTGTGACACTTGTTGCAGTTATCATTACGTAAGAAACATATAGATGTGACACTTGCTGCAGTTATTATTACGTAAGAAACATATATAGCTGTGACACTTGTTGCAGTTATCATTACATGAGAAACATATATAGCCCTGACAGGTGTCATCATTACATAAGAAACTTATATAGCTTTGTCACTTGTTGCAGCTAAGAAACATATATAACTGATACTTGTTGCAGCTATCATTACATAAGACACATATAGATGTGACACTTGTTGCAGTTATCATTACATAAGCAGCATTTATAGCTGTGACACTTGTTACAGTAATCATTACATGAGAAACATATATAGCTGTGACAATTGTTGCAGTTATCAGTGCGTATGGAAGATGTTTGGCTGTAGCATATGTTGCAGTCATCATTACATAAGGAACATATTTGCCTGTGCCAGTTGCTGCAGTCAGCATTACATAAGAAAACATATTTACCTGTAACAATTGCTGCAGTTTTCATTACACAGGGAACATATTTGCCGGTGACAATTGGTATAGTCATCATTACATAGGGAACATATTTAGCTGTGATAATTGTTGTAACCATCATAACATATGAAAGATATTTAGCTGTGGGAATTGTTGAAGTCATCATCTTATAGGAAGCATATCTAGTCGCGATAATTATTGCAGTCAGCAGTATATATGAACATATTTAGCTGTGATCATTGTTGCAGTTATATGTACGCAGGGAATAGTTTTGGCTGTGAAAATTGTTGCAGTCATCATTACATACGGAAGATCTTTAGCTGTGCTAAATGTTGCAGTCATGATTATATACATAATTGTTTTACCTGTGCCAATTGTTGCAGTCATCATTACATAGGGAACATATTTAGCTGTGCGAATTGTGTAGTCATCTGCATATAGGGACCATACATTTGTTTAGCTGTGACAATTTTTGTAATCATCGTTACACAGGAACCATATTTACCTGTGCCAGTTCTTGTTGTCATCAATTCATAGGGAACATATTTACCAGTGAGAGTTATTGCAGTTATCTACAAAATAGATACACAGACCTTTATAAATATTTAAAGCAATCGTAAATAGTTTACTCACTTCAAAAATCTCTATTGTTTCAGACAACAATTCCTATCACAAATGGTTGTACGTGATTTTGCCAAAACACCTATACGAATTCATATGAAAAGATGTTTGCAAGATCAAATTTGCCATTTCTAAGATTAGGAAGCCTAGGTTCAATTGCACTATAGGACTTTAAGATTATAAAAATGAAATCATCATCATAGTTATTTACATGATCGTCCACACATTTAGCAAAATTTACGTCATACAAGTTCTTCAAAAGTTCCGAAGGTGAGAACATCAAGGTTTGCGATATTTACCCAATTATTGGTATTCTTTGTCTTCATCTTCTTCTTCGTCTTGTTATTATTATTATTATTATTATTATCATTTGAACTCTTCTCCATTATCCCGCTATACCGCTCTTGACATATATCCTTAGTACCTCCATGCATAACTTTACCGGGATATAATTTCTTTTGCACATTTTGATGATTGCGTTAATTTTTCGCCCAGCATGGTGTCAGTCCTTTGTTCCTAGCATGGAATTATGTCAAAACACTTTGGTCCTCTGCGTGATACGCATGAACGATAAACACTTCTTTGCATAGTTTTACACAACTTTGTTCGGCTGATGGTAGCATAACATAGATATGTAGTTTACCCTTTTTAAACCGTTTGTTAATTTTGTCTTCTTTCTTTCTTCTATTGTGTATCCTTTGTTTATTTCTCCGTCATTGAAAAATGTAGGAGTCAAGAAGTCTTTTTGGCTTTTGTGTTTAATGTTTGTTGTGTGTATGTGAATTGTTTCTTCCCCTGAAGAAGAGCTTGTTTAGCTCGAAACGTGGAAAACTGTTTTGTATTTGCGCCGTTATAAATGTTGTGTGCTATTATATACATTATATATATATATATATATATATATATATATATATATATATATATATATATATATATATATATATATATTGTTACGACTCTATGGTCTAAGAAAAATGTAACAGAAAGAAAGTGAAACCAACAAATCATGTAAAAAATCAACAAGCAATTTATTACTAGATAAATAAAATGAAAAATCAAAAAGTCACTTACAGTAATGTGTTTTGAAATCCTAATAATCCAATAAGAATGATTGTTCTAATCACAAGTCCTAAATATAGAATGGTTAGAATTCACGGCTGTGTCCTTGAATGTTATTATGTGCCAATGGTCTCCAAAGTCCTGATGTACTAGAAATCTTGATGTGCTGATGTCAAAATGAAGTATTCCAAAATCTTTGAATAAGTTCACATAAATTCCAAAATCATCAATTAAAAATCCAAAATCCAAAAGTTTGTGAGCACTGTTATAATCCAATGAATATTTAAAATAATTCCTCTCTTAGAATTTGGAATGAATTTTCACAACTGTAATAGCTCTTTACAAGACTGATGGTAATGTCAAAACTGAATAAATGTCCACCAAACATGGCATATATAAAGATTGGTCACATGACAGAATGTTCTAGAACATGTGTCATCTTAATGTAATTTTACTTGTAAACAAAATTCAACCTTGACCTTCAAATTGAGAAAACATATTGATCAAAACAACCTAATTGAAGGACACTAGTTAAACATGTTTTTCCTGATAACATTAAGATTTAAGCAAATATTAAAGTGAAGAAACATTTATAATTTCCTAAAATATTTATAATATTATATAAACATCATACATAACACCTCCCCTCATAAAGAAAAAGAAAGATTTATATAATAAAGCTTTCTTTTGAATATACATCTAATACTATAATAACCAAAATTACATAAGAACATGTTTTATGATACTGGACTTAATTACATCAAGCAATATTACATTTCTAGGCACGTGAGAGTGCATCTGCAATCACATTGTCTTTTCCCCTGATGTGTTTGATGTCAATGTTATATTCTTGCAATATCAAACTCCATCTCAACAATCTCCGATTTTTATCTTTCATTTTGTTGATGAAAGTAAGGGGATTGTGATCACTGTACACAATAATTGGAGAAAGAGCTGAGGTAACATACACTTCAAAATGTTGTAAAGCCAATATCAAAGCCAAACATTCTTTCTCAATTGTGGAATAATTTTTCTGGTGCTTGTTTAGTTTTTTAGAAAAATAACACACAGGGTGATCCACACCACTTTTGTCTTCCTGAATCAATACTCCACCAACCCCTACATCACTTGCATCAACAGATAATTTAAATGATTGGCTAAAATTTGGTGCAGAAAGAAATGGTGCATTCTTAAGCATGGCCTTTAACTTGTCAAAAGATTCCTGACACTTGTCAGACCAATGAAATTTGGTTTTCTTACTCAATAAACTTGTCAAAGGTTCAGCAATTTTGGAAAAATTGGAACAAAATTTCCGATAATATCCAGCCATACCTAGAAATCGCATCAGTTGCTTTTTACAAATTGGAACTTGAAATTCAGAGATAGCTTTGACCTTAGCTTCTATAGGTTTAACTTGACCTTGTCCCACTCACTTTTGCTCAAATTAATTGTCAGATTCGCATCACTGAGTCGATCGAAGAATTTTCAAATGGTTTCCAAATGATCTTCCCAGGTGTTGTTGTAGATAATGACGTCATCGATATAAGCGTCACAATTATCAAGACCAAATGTTATCATGTTCATCAGACGTTGAAACGTTGGAGGCGAATTTTTCATTCCAAACGGCATGATTTTATATTGATAAAGTCCATCTGGAGTTGCAAATGCTGAAATTTCTTTTGCCCTTTCCGTCAGTGGAATTTGCCAGAATCCTTTTAAAAGGTCAAACTTGGTGACATATTCCGCATTTCCAATTTTATCAATGCAATCGTCCATTCTTGGGATTGGAAATGAATCAGTTTTGGTGACACTGTTGAGTTTTCTATAGTCAGTACACATACGGAATGTATTATCTGGCTTGGAAACAAGAATACATGGTGAACTCCAGTTACTTTTACTTGGTTCTATGAAATCATTCTCCAGTAAATACTGAATTTCTTTCTTCAGATAGTTCTGTTTGAGAGGATTCATCCTATAAGGATGCTGTTTCACAGGCGCAGAATCTACAATGTCAACGTCATGATAAATTTTACTTGTTCGTGTTGGAACATCAGGAAACAAGTGCTCATAGTCATGTAATAGCTGTTTTAGTTCATTTCTTTCCTGTTGTTGTAGATGTGAAAGTTTCTGGTCTAGGTTGTTCAAGATTTCTGAATTCCGAAGATTGATTATACCAGAGTCACTATAGTCTGATCGTACTCCATCGTTGATATCTTCACTGTGTGGGACAGGTACAACTAAATTAACTAAATAATTAGCTGAGCTATCTCTGTCAAAATATTCCTTTAACATATTTATATGACAAAGTTGTTTCTGTTTCCGTCTCCCAGGAGTGTTAATGATATAATTTAAGTCATTTACTTTCTTTTCAACAGTATAAGGACCATAAAATTTAGCCTGAAGAGGATTTTGAGGTATGGGAAAGAGAGCCAGAACTTTGTTACCAGGTTTAAAACTCCTTTCCTGTGTATTTCTGTCATACCTTAATTTCATTTTTGACTGGGTAGTGTGAAGATTAGTTCTTGCTACTTCACAGGCCTTTGACAACTTGTATTTGAAATCAGAAACATAATCAAGAAGATTAATCTTTGAATCTTCATTTGAAAGAAGTTTCTCTTTCAATAATTTCAATGGTCCACGGACAGTATGACCAAAAACTAGTTCAAAGGGACTAAAACCCAACGACTCTTGAACTGATTCCCTAACAGCAAACAACAACAAATGAACACCCTCATCCCAATCCTTTTCTGTATCAAAGCAATATGATCGAATCATATTCTTCAAAGTTTGATGAAATCTTTCCAAAGCACCTTGACTTTCAGGGTGATAGGCAGAAGATTTAAACTGTTGGATGCCTAATTCATGCATAACTTGTTGGAAAATTCCAGACATAAAATTTGACCCTTGATCTGACTGGACAGATTTGGGAAGGCCAACAAGTGTAAAAAACTTCACCAAAGCTTTCACAATAGTTTTAGTTTTTATATTTCTCAGAGGAATTGCCTCTGGAAATCTTGTAGATGTACACATGATGGTCAACAAGTATTGGTTGCCTGACTTGGTTTTAGGTAAAGGACCAACACAGTCTACTATTATTCTACTAAATGGTTCATCAAATGCAGGAATAGGTTGCAGATGAGCCTTAGGTATCTTCTGATTGGGTTTTCCTACCATTTGACAAGTGTGACAAGATCTGCAGTATTTAGAAACATCACTTTTGAGTTTCGGCCAATAAAAATCATTCAAGATCTTGTGATAAGTCTTACGGACTCCTAAATGACCAGCCAAAGGAGTTTCAATTTATTACTAGATAATTAAAATGTGTTATGTATGACGTTTATATAATATTATAAATATTTTAGGAAATTATAAATGTTTCTTCACTTTAATATTTGCTTAAATCTTAATGTTATCAGGAAAAACATGTTTAACTAGTGTCCTTCAATTAGGTTGTTTTGATCAATATGTTTTCTCAATTTGAAGGTCAAGGTTGAATTTTGTTTACAAGTAAAATTACATTAAGATGACACATGTTCTAGAACATTCTGTCATGTGACCAATCTTTATATATGCCATGTTTGGTGGACATTTATTCAGTTTTGACATTACCATCAGTCTTGTAAAGAGCTATTACAGTTGTGAAAATTCATTCCAAATTCTAAGAGAGGAATTATTTTAAATATTCATTGGATTATAACAGTGCTCACAAACTTTTGGATTTTGGATTTTTAATTGATGATTTTGGAATTTATGTGAACTTATTCAAAGATTTTGGAATACTTCATTTTGACATCAGCACTTCAAGATTTCTAGTACATCAGGACTTTGGAGACCATTGGCACATAATAACATTCAAGGACACAGCCGTGAATTCTAAACATTCTATATTTAGGACTTGTGATTAGAACAATCATTCTTATTGGATTATTAGGATTTCAAAACACATTACTGTAAGTGACTTTTTGATTTTTCATTTTATTTATCTAGTAATAAATTACTCACCCCAACTGCTGATTAGACAATATTTTTGGAAAATGATTGTTTTAAGAACAATAAGAAAGTCACATTTGGGTCATTTTCACAATGGTCAGCTCATATTGTTGCTGAAGCTGCTATTTAGAGAAGTTTGTTTTGCTAGTGATTGTAACATGCCTAGAATCAAATCCAAAGCACAAAAAATCATTCAAACAAAATCAGGAGAGGAGAAAAATAAAATTTAAAAAGGGACATCCATTTCACACAACTCACCAAAGCTCCAATGAAGTTGATGTGGATACTCCTGTGAAAACTCCACAGCAACTGGTGCGGCAGACACCCGAGGAAATCTGTGATGTTGTCCAGGCCAGCAGTATCACTTCGGCAGGTGTGCTACCATACACCTTATGGCCTACAAGGAAAGAAAACCCAGAACTTTAAAAATGCAGTCAGTCATCAGAAGACTCAGATGAAAATTTAATTATTAATTAAAAAAACTATCACATTTGTTTGAAGTTTTTCAACCCCATATGTGTGATTAATTTTTCTGGTTTGTGTAATTCAGCCACTCATTCATCTTCACTCAGATCTGGTCAGTCTACCATTCATTTGGCAAAATACATAGGAATTCAAGTTAAATCTCATGATCCATTGTATCAGCAATTAAACAAAACTGATACAAAGGCAAAAGATGACAGTTAGAGGCAAATGACTTTTCAGTACAAAAGAAATAGATACTTTCTTCGCAAGAAGAAAAACAATCAAACAATCTATAAGAACTCTGTTTTCTCTGAAAGACTTCAAGAGATTGCAGAGGAACATGAATATAGTTTAAATACAACAACATAAACAGAACAGTACCTAAAATAGAAAAACTGCAAATAATTTGTAATTATTACCTTACACTGTGCACTTTGGAAAGCTATAATGTCCTGTGCACTTGCCGGTGTTGCAACAAATTTGGCGTTTATTATTAACCGATGTTGTTTCCAAAGATAAATGTGAAATCTCTATTGAAGTTTTATTGTGGCAAATATGGGACACATGTAGATTGTTTTAGATGAACACATTAGGATGGTGCAAGAAAAATAGCCGACGTGTTCTAATTTTTATTCGCTTCCCTCTGAAATGTGTACGAATCATTCCATACCATGTTGAAGGTTTTGGTCCAAGCCAAATTGTACATGTGTCCGATTTTTGAGTTTTATTGCTTAAAATAACATGAAATTGCTGCTTTTCAGCAAGTGTTAGATTGGTGGTGTATATATAGGCTATTATAACTGAAATGTCTGTAAATAAGATGAAATCTATGCATTGAAATATTATATCATGAGTAGATAAGAATATAAAGGCATGCAATTAAAGCAATCATCATTAAATTAAGAAATATATAGAAAGTATGTACTGTAAATATTGATAAACTGAATAAGGAAATGAAATACTTCAATTAAACCACCTTGTATTAAAGTTATAAGGTTTTGTTCATTACCAGAATGGATCAGAAGAGATAGGTGTTAACTCTGACAGTGCTGACTTAGGTCCCTTTTTCTATTATGATGTATTATATATCAAATCTATAGGGAGTGTGTGTTTGGAATACCTTACTGTGTCAGTTTCAAGACACAGAGGTAATAAGGAAATGATTTTTGGCACAGCTAATAAGATTTGACAAGATTTTAAAAATGGCATCAGTTCTTAAGGTCCCACTATCGTCCCACACCCTATTTTGATGCTACCCTATTTTGACGCAGTGTCATAAACTCCCAGTTTTCGAGAGAACGCATCATGATGTCACAAGCACAACATTAATGTACACTGATCATCATCGAGTCACACAGACAGAAAAATTTGTAGAAAATCCTTATCGGTTGCAAAATGAAACAAAGACACATACCATGAAAAAAACGCCATTTCACTATTTCTCTTTTTTTCAACCAGCAAGTCCTCATTAAAATCCTTACTAACTATTCTGATGGGGCAAATCAATTTGCCGCCATAATAGGGATCCAGTCTGCTACTCAACATGTGTTAGCAATGTGACTCACAGCTAATAACTGCATCAGTAACACTGTTTAGAAAGGTGTACAATGTTATAGTTTCATGTGGATCTGTCACAACTGATTTTCATAGGTGGTTATTTGTTATTATAATTTGTGGAAATTTACAAGAAACAAATACTTTTACAATATATTTCATAATTAAATTAGTATCCTTTACATTTTTTCTTATTTAAATCAAAGTATTAGGATTTTTTATCTGATAATTAAGCAATTTTAATTTAACAGTAAATTTTCAATAATCTTTTAAGACATTCTTGATATTTAACTTGTTTTGAGCAATTTATTTTTTAAAGATTTGTTTGATAATGGCACGAATGATAAATAATGAAAATAAAACCTTCTCCTGTAATTTTATGTCTTCTGTCTTTGATTATTTGCATTCTGGATAAATAAGTTGTGAAGGTTGCAAAACAGTTTAGATGTTCCAAAAACAGTACATTCAAAGATTGAGGTGCTGCATGTTCACAATGCCAATTAAGTATTGGGAAAAAGGTCACATGCTGAATCTAATTATTTTATAATTATAACCACACAATTTTACATTAATACCATCATGATTTTTCCAAATTTGATTCTTTTTCCTTTCGAGACAAAATCTGTACCAAAACCAAATTAATGATAAATGTACGAAAAGTTAAGGAATGCTAAGTTAAATTTCTGTCCGTAATTTTTCCCATAAACTTGAGTTTTCTATGTCCTATTGATGTTCCTCTGTAATATAGTTTTTTTCCCGCTTATATGTACAATGGTGTCACTAATAGAATAGACTTCTGTGAAGTGCGTCATAATGGGTGACGTAATACACAAACTTTCCAACGAGGGGTCATCTGGTTGAAAGCAATCAAGGAAGAGTATTAGGGAATATATCATTGTCATTTTTAATGCATGCTTTGCTAAAATAACTGATGTTTCTATACTAATGAGAGGTATCACTATGAAAGGAGTATATTTCTGAAAAGGTGAAAGTAAGTTCTTAAGTGCGTCAAAATAGGGGAGTCCAGGATACAGTTGTTTTGGTGAATTTTCATCTGACAATGACATATTGCAGAAAAATGAGAATAATTTTACATGGAAGATACAAATAAAAACTAGCCAATAATTTTTGTGGAAAGCATGTTTGTAAGATTTTGACTGAGGTATTCAACTGATGGCTTTTATACTAAACCGACACTACCACCAACCCCTCTTGTCTACATTCATTTTTGACAGCAAAGAGCTATTTTGAATATTTTCCTGCAAAAAGGAGGCTCAAAGAATCAGTATGCGCCTTCTGTATGATTAAAGTTCACTGGTATCATAAAAAATTAACATACTTCTCATCATCCCTTAACCATCTCGATTTTGAGATACTTACCGCTGCAGCAGACATACATAAATGCGTAAGCCAAGTTGGCTGTTCATTTGCAGCCCAAGTTACGCATTTGATCTCCAATGCTAGTCTAACTGGTATCACGGTACCAATTGTTTTTCCATAGACCTTAATGTTGACATTTGGTGAAATAAATATACCTTCTCTCCTACTTTAGCATGCATGTCACACACTGTCATAGAGAGCAATGTTAGATTGTCAATTTGACAGTGATAGAACCAGGTACTCCATTGCATTTAAGAGAGATAACTCTGCTGGAACTAGACAGGGGTAAGAGTTGTCCAGTCACAACAGACACATTTTCAGTGATGTGTATCACATTTTTAAAAAATCATAAAAAATGCAAAACATGATCTACATATGAATTAACATAATCTCACATGTTGCTAAGAGACTCAACTTTTTTTTAAAGCCAGAGAGAAACTACAACTCTTACATAATACACCAATCACAGCTAGTTTTGTTGTTTATTTCTGAATACAATGTTCCCTACACCTTAAGCTCCACCCCCTGGGCTTGCGCAATTGGTACCGTGATACCTAAAGCCAACCCTAATTTTTTCAATAATCTGTGATATAGCTCGGGACTGTACAAGTAACAAGTGTACTTAGTCTCGCTTGTCAAAAACAATTGTATGAGGCACCAAGCTATGTTTTATATTGATGTCTTTGGAAATGTCATGGAGCTGTTTCAACTACTGTTTTCACACTTGTGCTCTACTACCAAACTATTTTTTGGGAATAAAATGAATTGTTTTAACTATGAGTTGTGTTTTATTCATATCATCACTTATTGAACTTTACATGGGTGATATGGGATAAATCACATTATGTCATATTATGTAATAACTAGGTCAAAGGTCAATGTACTAATTAGTATGTAAACTCCTACTTCAAAATGGAGAATTCATCTAAAATAAAGGACTTTATATTTGTTTAGTAGACAAAGAACTTGACACCAGAGACAGGTGGACATGAATCAATCTTATTATAAAGTATAAGCTTTCAACACTTTACACCAACTGCAGATACATGAGGTCACTAACCCCTAGTCCTTGCACAAAGGTCAGCCTACCCATCATCTCTGTAACTCAAATAGAAAGCTTTCCTCCATTTTGTAGTGAATAAAACTCATGCCATAAGCCAATCTGTCACCAAATGTAGCAGATCCCAGCTTCTAAGTACTTATTTTTGATTTGGGGTGAAATTTGGGGAATAAAATACAGAAAGATGCCAAGGAAAAACAATAAGTACAGCAAGTCAAATTTAGTTTTAAACAGGAGGAAAGTGTACATATAAAAGGGACATGTAGCTTATAATAAAGGAATCAAAAGAGACAACCACAACATAGAAAAAAAAATGAGAAGGAAAAGTTTGATTGCCTTACCTTAGCGAAATATATGAAGGCAATGCCACATTGGTCCAAGGACAGTCCCGAGGCATCAGTACTATTACATCCCTCATAAGCACAAAAACTTCATGTGAAGGAGTGTGCATTCTCATCTGAAATTAAAGGGTAAATAATTTTAATCATATAGATGCATATAATTTATATTGGTCCTACACATACATGTACACTTAAAAAAAATTGGCTTAAATAAGGCACAAGCAAAAAAAAAAAAAAAAAATCTGTGTCTGTTTTTCAACCTTTTAAATTTTGCTGTAAGAAATTATTAAATCAGTTGTACTTACACTTGCATAAAGATTGAGGGCTAGTATAATATTTCACACTAAATTTTTCCTATATTTTCATAAACACATACTGAAAATGTGAGTTTTTATTTCTTCAAATGTCATGTATGGTGTAAGGGAGATAACTGAATGAAATACATAAGTTGTGGTATTTTTATTTCCGCCAATATATTATCCATGTAATATAAATTAGTTCATGAAAACCTGTGTTAACATGCATGCAACTAAATTATCCAAAAATAAATTATTGATAAAGTGTAGAACCTAAAATTGAGGCTTATGTATGTAGTGGAGACCTTGAAAGTGATTTAATTTTGTTCTCAGAGATGAGGAGGCTGCCTCATATCGAATAGTTTATGTTCTCTAGAATGCCGGTATATGGATTGCAACCTTGCGTAAACATGCCAATATGATCCCAAGCTATTCTGGATTCTTGCGATGCGACCCAAAGTTTGAAGAACAGTGTGGACTTGAATGGAAGGAATGGGGAATATGTGACTAATGTGGTTACCACTCAGAAAAATTTGGCCTTATATGAGGAAATTCCAAAAGAAACAGTTGGACAGAAATAAATATGATTAATTGAAAGTCAATAAAGGATTATAAATGGGCACGTGCAAATGTCAATGGGAAATGCTAACTTAAAGAAATGGCTCTTGTCTGATGATATTCCTGCTACTTCTACAAAAGGAAATGCAACAGAACTTATCTTTATATATTGCATGAAGAATTTCAAGACAAGAAAGTGTACAAAAAGGGACAATTATTGCATGACAATAAAAAGAAAGTGGGAAGGAAGACCATATCTATAATAAGTTACCTAAAATTACTCATGCCAGCATATCCTATATGATACAAAGTGATCTACAACAACTGAAGCACCTTCTTTGAACCCTATTGTGTTCTCTATCCTGTTTTATGGCATGCATTTCAAGAAGTAGATATTTACTGTTTATACATGATTTATCCTGATATGCAGGTAAAAATGTTAATATTTGGCCAAAAATCATCCACATTGTGTTTACATAACTTATTTTGTTGCATGTATGACAATCTCTGAGCTGACTCCACTGATATAAAACCATCAGGCCATACAAATCTCTATCTGCCATAGCCATCTTTATCAAGTGCCTTCTCCGATGCCAACATGTGTTATTTTCTGAAGATTTTATACATTTTCTAGTTAAAAGCCTGTCAATATTTGACCCAAACTTCTCAATATCCATTGTTTTTGCCAAATGACACCATGATAGTTTATAAATGGCACGTACATGGTCATGTTACCATGAATACACTGCGATGCTGGTATTCCATTTAGCTATCACGGTACCAATTGTTTTTCCATAGACCTTAATGTTAACATTTGGTGAAATAAATATACCTTCTCTCCTACTTTAGCATGCATGTCACACACTGTCATAGAGAGCAATGTTAGATTGTCAATTTGACAGTGATAGAACCAGGTACTCCATTGCATTTAAGAGAGATAACTCTGCTGGAACTAGACAGGGGTAAGAGTTGTCCAGTCACAACAGACACATTTTCAGTGATGTGTATCACATTTTTAAAAAATCATAAAAAATGCAAAACATGATCTACATATGAATTAACATAATCTCACATGTTGCTAAGAGACTCAACTTTTTTTTTAAAGCCAGAGAGAAACTACAACTCTTACATAATACACCAATCACAGCTAGTTTTGTTGTTTATTTCTGAATACAATGTTCCTACACCTTAAGCTCCACCCCCTGGGCTTGCGCAATTGGTACCGTGATAACAACTATGACATGCAGTCACCAAACAAGTCAACCCATTTTCGAGCCTAACTCGAAATAAATGTAAACCATATTACATATTTAGCTTCTGTGTTAATTTATAAACACTAGGCTTAAGCTAATTAGGCTCATGCCTTCTACCTTAAAAATTGGGGGTGGGGGTCAAAATACTAAACTATACGGTGAGACCAAATGAATATTGAAGATAGGAAAATTAAATTTAAAGTAAGTTATAAAAATTGTCAAGCACGTTTGTTTGCTTGCATAATTTTACTTTCAACTGCAGTTCTTACGTCAGAAAATTTTCAGTTAAAAAAATATATATCCTTAAAGAAAATTGCATGTTTTAAAATGGTATACAAAATTTGAAAAAATATTTGCAAAAATTGTCCTGTAAAGCCAGATTGACCAACATCACTGCATGCTGCTATACCACCGACTGAGAAAAAAATCCAGTTCTACACAACTGCACGTCTGATTGGGCTTCAGTATGAAAGGGTTAGCTGGGATTCTTCAATGGATTGGAAATGCATGCAAATAGCTAATAAAAAGTGACATGATACACACGCTCATACTACTTAGTTTGAAATGGGCTCGTTATTGAGTTGTTGTGTTTGGTGTGACACAATCATACAGTGAATGCACGTGCAATCATTCAAATATAAGAAAAAGTTGCATTACCAAAAAATTTGTACCGAATTTCTAACGTGACAATATCTTCAATGGCAGCATACTAATTCCAAGTCAATGTATAAATCATTTAAGATACTCACTTGTAACAAAATCCTGCCACAGCCCTAAAAAAGAAATTCCTAAGATGTCCGCCTGCGTTGTGTACGATTGAATCAAATACATAGGCTGGTAACTTTTGGCGGAAACTGGTCTCGTGACTATTTACTGTAGCACAGAACTTTCGTAGAACTGTTCCTATAAATTGGCTAATTACTCGGGCTGGGAAATATTTCCCAACACCGACTTCCCATAATCAAACAACTAATCACTAAAATCTAACGAACCTATAAATGGAGACGTAAATACAAATGGAACATACCCAAATTTATTACAATATTAAGAACTTGTTATTTAAAAAAAAAAAAACCCTGCTTCTATACCAAGAACACAAGAGCAACAGAAATGTCTACTACCGCTATTATTTAAAAAGGCAACTTTTCTACAAAACGAGAACCAAATTTTATAAGTAATTTTGGTTTACAATATTATTTTTTAAATCTGCTATATAGAGACATATACAAATAAATTGCAACAAAAATTATGAGTGACGAGGGTTAGGAGGTCATAAACAATAAGCCTATGGGTTAAAAATTCCCCAAAATACTGGCTTCACGATGAAAAGTTTCCACTTTTATTGCTGGAATCATACCTGTAATGTTAACATTGTTTATATTTGTCATACAAAATTTGTTTAAAGAACATTTTAGTGTGATTCATTTTCTGGTAAAGGTCTATATTATGCAATGGAATGTTTACAATATTAAACATAGATTAAAAATACTGGAAAACCAGTAATGTCTCCCTTGTTCATAAATAGTATATTGGTATACCCTGGGGTTAAAAGGGCCCATCGGTGGGAATTAACACTACGGTCGCGATATATAAAGTACGGGAATCTGGGGTTAATGGGAATTCCATGTAAAATGTCCCGGGCTTAACATGTGAGTATGAGTCTGGGGTCACTCGGTTTTAACATTATAAAATAAGCATGACATTTTCCCTTCACCAAATAAAATGTTTTTAATTTAGATACAAAATGGTACTCTGGGGTCAAGGGAAAAGATAATGTTAAAAATGTTCATAGGATTAACTTGTTAGTGGGAATCTGGAGTCAAAGGGAATTCTATGTTAAAATGTCCATAGGTGAGTGGGAGGTTGTGGAACAAGGGGAATTTAACATGAACTTTGGACTCTAACGAAAATGCAATGTGAAAAAGATTCACCATGTTACTAATCTACACGCCGTTTGACTGAACATCAACGACACCTACTAACCAATAAACCGTTTGACTGACCAGGGGCGCTGGTGGCCGAGTGGTCTAAGCCGCGAGCCTTTACATATCACTCACATCTCACTACTGTCGCGTGGGTTTAAGTCCCGACTCGGCGAACGTGGGTATGTGAGAAAGCTTGCAATTAGCTTCCCGTGAGTCGATGGTTCTTCCCGGGTTCTTCCTCCACCAAAATATTCAGGATTAGTACTTGGGGAGGGGGAGTACTGGGGAATTAATATTAGCCCGTAGGTTAACATGGGGGGGGGGGGGGGGCATTTGGGGGCAGAAGTGTTTATATAGCCGAAATGTTTGTAGGGCAGACGTGTTTATAGGGCAGAAGTTTTTATGGGGAAGAAAGTATTTATGTGGTAGAAGTGTTTATGGGGTAAAAGTGTTTATGGGGCAGAAGTATTGTATGCGGACAGAATAGACAAATACACCCAACAAACACACAAACATAGAAACATAGAAACACCATTGGCAATGTTTTTGATTGTTTCTTTTCTAAAAGATGTGGGTGGCCCTGAAAAGGGCCGTTTGTTTTAACTTTGACCTCCCTGACCACCATTTCTTCAGGAAGCCTAGGATGTTCGTCTTCTTCTTAGGCGGATCAGGGATTCAGTCCGGTTGACCCAATCTCCTGAATTTCTCCTGGACCTTGATCCAATGAGCGGTGGAAGTCCCTTTCTCTCTTCTCCTGCTTATTCACCATTCTTTCCTGAGCCCAAACCTTCTTGATCTTCACCACCTCCTTCTCAATGACTTCTCTAACAACACCCTTGGCTGTGAGCAGGGCAGCCTCTTCCCTCCTCACACTACTGAGGGGTTGATAAAACCAAAAGTCTTCATGCACCCTATCTAGGAAGTACTCCACCTCTTCCATCAAACCCAAGGCTTTCTTTAACTTTCCCACTTGACAGGGTGCAACTACCGAGGACACCTTCATCTTCATCGCTTCCTCCTCCATGACGTCATGGACAAGACCTTTGGCTCTTGTAAGGGCTGACACTTGCCTTGTCACATAGTGTGGGGTGACTGAATAAAGCCAATAACACTGTATCTTTTCAAGCAGATACTCCACTCCCAGCATCCAAGCCTAGGCTTCATGCAAATTCTCCACTGTTGTCATTCTTGTCTTCTTTTCAGTTGACTACGAATGGCGCAAATGGTGAATGCGTCGCTTTATATGCTGGAAGTACGGACGTGAAGGAAAACATCCCCAAAAAATAAAAATAAAGCTCTTACACACAAAACACACCAAGTGCGCGGACCTAAAGGAAAGTATTTTTAAGATAGGAAGGGCAAGGGAGTGTTTATATACACACTCTACACAAACAAACTCCATACAAACACATGAGGGAAAGGGATTTTTTGTTTTTTTAAAAAGACAGACACAAACACACACCCAACATACAAACACAAATTTTGTAGGCAAATAAGATTTTTTTTCTTGGTAATTGTTGTGGCTCTGAAAAGTTCCGTTTGGTTTTTGTTTTTGTTCACCTAGAGATGTGGACACCTCCCCGGTCTGGCCCCACAGGCAGCACATCTCCCACTCCATCGATCTCTACCCCAGGGATTGATGGAGATGGGAAAAGAGGACGGGGGTTGAGTGGCTTCGCCGTCCCAATTCTCTGTTGCAGGGACCGTGAATATTGTCTGCTGTGGTTGCTGACGTTGCTGCTGCTGCTGTGTTTGCTGTCGCTGCTGTTGTTACTACTGCTGCGGTGTTTGCTGTCGCTGCTGTTGTTACTACTGCTGCTGTGGTTGCTGTCGCTGCTGTTGTTACTACTGCTGCTGTGGTTGCTGACGCTGCTGCTGATGCTGCTGTGGTTGCTGTCGCTGCTGTTGTTACTACTGCTGCTGTGTTTGCTGTCGCTGCTGCTGCGTCCTCACCATTGGTTTGACAGCACAGTTGAGACGTATCTTTAACTTCTTTTCTTTCTCTCAATTTTTTCTGTCCTCTATCACTTCTTCCTTCAAAGATGCCACGATCAGTTGATTGGAAAATTTTAAGTTTATTATCTTCCTCAGGAATATTTTCCTGTCTGGATCTAGCTCCTCGAGGTCATCGAGGAGGCGATGAACATGCTCTAGGTGAACTAAGACTTGGCTAAGTTTTTCTGCCCTATTACTACTCATTCTTCTTCTTTGTTGATGAGTCAACGATGGAGGGTCCGACTGATTGATTGATATTTGAATTAAAGTCGTGGCATGTACGACTATGTACCACTAGTGCGTGCGAAGCACGCACTAGGGGAATTTCATAACACACCACAAAAGTTCATTTTCTTCTTTCTTTCAGTCTTTCTCTTATGAATTTCTTTACTGGCATGGGTACCTCTTCTACTTTAGTTTCTTCTACTCATCCTGCCTTCATGAATTTCTTTACGCGTGTATGTTCTTCTTTTTTCTTCTTCTTCTTTTTTTTAATCTGCTGCTTCTGAATAACGCTCTTTCTCCTTATTCTCTTTTTGTTGGGACACTCTGAAGACCAATGCCCTTTTTTGCCATTGACAACAGGTATCTTTACTTTTTTATCTTGTTCCCTGTCTTTGTGGTTCCTTTTCGTTGTGGACATTCTGGAACCCAATGTCCTTTCTCTTGACGGACATAGCAGGTATCTTGACTTTTATCTCGAGTGGAGTAGTCCGAAGTTTTATTGGAAGTATACTTTCGAATGACTCTCTGTAAATCTCTGACGAGAAGTGCGATCTGTTGAGACTCTTCCATCTTCACAGATTGAAAACTGAATGAGTATATTCTCTAAGGATGAGGGGTCTCTTTTTTACAGAGAAAGAGTGTGTACCCTAGTCAAATCAAATTGAGAATTTAGATGAAACGATCACACTTTGCTGAGGAGAAACCAGACGAAGCAAAGAGACCACGACGACTTTCAATGTCACCTTATACGCTAAGTGAAGTATTAGCAGTATGTTCATGCGAGTGATTTTTAAGATGATATGAGCTAGCCTGAGTCAGCTCCTCCACTACAAGACCAAGAAAATCAAGATCAGCCAAGAAAGAAAGTCGTTCGGTAGCTCCTGAAGATTATTTTCATATTCGAGAGACCCAAAAAGTAACTTCCAGAAACTTTCGAACGACGGCTTACACATACACCGTGAAATTTAAAGATTTCAAGTCTCAATTTCCACCAGAGAAAGCAGCGGGTTTCATTACAAATTTATGGGAATCATTGTTAGCGACATTCAAACGACATTGCCAAGCTAAAGATGACGATGGTTTGCGACTATCCATCAATCACGACAGTTTGAAGTGTCCTGTTTGGGTCCAGTTTAGTAAGCCGACAGAATTAACACCATCCAAAATTATTGACAAAATTCAACATTTTAAAAAGTCAAACGATGACTTTGACATAACCGATAGAAAAGCCACTCTTCACATGACCCACGTTTCACCACCAATAGATAGTGGACGGCGCAAAGTTTTATTGGTGGATGAACTTTGCAGTACCAAAATAAGTATCAACCAAATTAACAATGACCAAGATCAAATGTGTTTAGCCCATGCCATCGTAGTCGGTCGAACGTATGCCGAGAAGAATAATACAGTGGAATGAAAACGATTATGATGGAGGATTAAGACGATCGGAGAGACCCCAACAACGGAGAGAAGCAGAACTCCTTTTACAGCAACCAGGTATTCCTAAAGAAGCTTCAAGATGTATTGGCACCTCGTTATACGTTGAAAGTATATCCTCAAGTCGTTCGTGGAGCTCTTGTGTTTCGAAGACCAGATTTCAGAGATGGAAAATACATTCATCACCAAGAGCATTTCGACGCTATTATACGTATCACAGGATTTCTCAGATGCGAATACTTTTGCAAGAAATGTGACTAAGGATTTAGCCATCGAGACCAACATATTCATTGTGGAGAGAGATGTCGTTAGTGTTTAGCTTTCAAACCTTGCATTCCTTAAGGAAAAGGAAGAATTCATCGTTCTACTTGCAAGCGCACCTTTGTCAGTGCAACTTGTTACGAAAAACATCACATGAAACAATTCAAACAACAACAGAAAAGTGCTTGCGAATAATTGAGAGTGTGCTCCATTTGCGCACATCTTGTTCAAACTAATAACAAAAAACACCACACGTTTGTCCAGGAAAGAAAGATGTCGTTTTGTGACCAAGCTGTGAACTTTAATCAGTAGTGTCACATTCAAAGATATGAGAATGAACTCCGGGAAGTATTAAATGACGACCAGAACAAGAATAATAAGAAAGGTTTGGATTTTATCTGTTTTGACTTTGAATGTTCACAAGAGACTGGAATTCACATCAATAATTTTTGTGTAGCTCATCGTGCTTGTGACAAGTGTCTACAAGAACCTTTATTTTGTCACTGTCCAAATTATAATGTGATTCCAGGAGAACGAGAAAAAATCTTTTGGGGCTCTCATACTCTTGCTGACTTTTGATTTTAGACCCCACCGACGACACTTGGAGGGAAGAGGAATCCAGCATTACGGGAACTGTCATCGATATGCAACAGTCATGGATCACAACATCTCCGGATACGACTGACAATTTCTTTCGAAATATTATTCAGAACAACGCACCGAATTTCTAACAGTGACCTGAACAATCCTTTGTTAGAGTTCACCATGGAAGAATTGTACGACCAAACATACCAGCGACGCCAACATTTTGAAAGTCAAGGATACCAAGTGACAGAAATGTAGGAACACCTTTACGATTGGCATTTCAAAAACAGATCTAGAAAATTTAGGCGCATCGTCGAAGAGTACGACGTGGTGGATATCGAACCTTTGAATACACGCGACAGTTGTTTTGGAGGACGAACCAATGCGACACGCTTGTTTTACGACGTGGACGAATATCAAGGAGAGCAAATCAAATACATCTTTGTATGTCTTTGTATCCTTGGGTGTGCAATATGCTCGATTCAATATCGGTCATCATGAAATGTTGACAGAACACATCGACGTAAAACACATTCAATAATACGAAGGTTTGATCAAATACAACGTGTTGCCACCGAGGAACGTGTACCATCCTGTTTTACCTCATTATTGCCAGGGAAAACGGATGTTTCTTTTATGCCATACGTGTGCTGTAACATGTAATCAAGACCAAACTTGTCGCCAGGGTGATCAAGAACGATACTTGACAGGAACGTGGGTGAGTGTCGAATGGTTTCATGTTCTCGATCGTGGATACCAACTGTTAAAAGCGGACGAATTTTGGCGTTTTTCTACCACAGAAAATACCAACAAGATGATGACGACGACTCACGTGAAGGATTTTTTTCAGGCTACATCAACGAATTTCTAAAACTGAAGCAAGAAGCTAACTGCTATCCTTCTTGCTGTCTGACTCCAGAAAGCAAAGAGGTATTAAAAGAACAGTACTTATTATTAGAAGGCATCACTTTGGAACACTTGGAGAAGAACGAAGGAAGACGATTGTTTGCACAAGTTATGCTGAAATGATGGAGTCTCAGAATTCTAAACACAATTGTTGTTCTGGCTGCATCCTCCGTTCTCAAAGTGATTGACTAAAAGTCAGATCGTCAAAGTTGTGAGGCACTGTGCCTTCGCCATCACTTTAACATGTTTACTGCTGACCAATTGGTTCAGGCCAAACCGATTTTGTCAAATGTTTGATCGAACACAAATCACAAGTGTTCGATCATCCTCCACAAAGTATCGTGTGGTGTTACAAAGAGTGGTAATCGGTTTACATGTCACTCCAAGAAAGTCAAGGAGAATCCATTTACTTTGTAGAAGGAATTCCTTGAGAAGACGATGGGATCGTGTCTGACTTTATTCGAACACATCTTGTCATATTCGACATTTTAGGAGAAAAAAAAGATAAATTAAACTTTGGTTTACACGAAAAAAGCATCATCGTAATGCCAGTATTATTTACATTACTCAAAATTTATTTCAACAAAGTAAAGCGCATCGCACCATCAGTCTCAATTCATATTATGTAGTGTTGTTTAAAAGTCCAAGAGACAAATCTCAAGTTCAAGTGTTAGCCAAACAGTTAGGAACACCTTTCCTAAATTATGCGTATGACGTTATTTGAGATTTCGTACAAATTTGTTTCAAGATTGGTGCCAAGAAGGAGGTCCCGTCGTTTACACTTCACTTCCGTACTCTTTCTAAAAAAAATATATATAAAAACATCATTCACTTCTTTTCTGTCTAACAGCATTTAACATTATTTCCGTTCAATCTCATCCTCCTACCAAATTGATTTTGCACTGTATGCCATCAGTCGCGAAAAAAATATAAAAGTTCGTTCACATTTGTTAGAAGCTAGTCTCAAAGAAGTGTTAAGATAGTTTACTTTAACAGCACGTCAATTACTTCAAGGCATTATTCACATACCACATCAAACAAAACGTTTTTTTTTTTTTTTCTTTGTTTTTTTTTTTTTTTTCTTTTAATTGTGAAATAGCATAAAGTAGCTTTGTCACAACTGGCTGATCCAAGAATCAATTCTGAAACCAGAAACCAAATCAATTTGAAACCAGGTGGAAGTGAATCTTTAGGAGGTGTCATTATTCGTTCACTTTTAAAATGGGATCCTACTGCCAAAACTAAAAAAGCCAAATCACCTAAAAAACAAAAGATCAAAAAGAAGAGAGGTGGTGCAGCAAGTTCACACTCTGACAAAAGAAGTAGACAAAAAATCACAAGAAAAGTCCCAAGAAAATAAAAAAATGTCCTGCAAGAAAGAAAGGTAATGCCGCTAGAACGCGTACGTACTCACGAAAACTTAACTCTGTGACGGTTTTTTCTACCACTTCTTCTTTTCCGTTCATGACGATGCCTGCCAAAAACCTGATTTAAGACCAGTGTTTCCCAATTTGATGAAAAAATGGAAACCCATTTCTAAAGGAACTTCTACTTCTCCGTCAATGACGGCTTCTTCTACTGCTCTAGCTGCTGCTGCTGCAGCGAAAAAAGTGGCGTCTCCTAAGACAAAAGTACAAAACAGATCAAGTGTGTTACAAAGTGTGCTGCATTTATCCAAACACGAACTGGCACGATTTATTGACGACAAACAGTGGAGACGAATTCAAGTGTAAAAAAGGAAGAAGTGTTGGATGAGATTCTCTTCAGTTTTTTGGTCTTGAAACAAAGATGTCACGAAGTTCACACCATCATCATCGACCACGGCCAAAGAAACTTTCATCCAGAAAAGGAAAAAAGGACTCCCTCCTCATTTAGCCAAACATTGGGATGTCTTGTCGGTTCTGACCAAATCCAGAGCTCCGATACCAAAACAAATCATTCGAAAAGTACCTAAAGAAAGCACCCTGTGTTGAATGCTTGTTTAAACGTTTTGAAAGGAACGGTGACTTCGATCAAGATACAGAAACAACGATAGTCACATTCTTCGCCAAATGGTGAAAAATAAAACATCGTCAACGTCTTCGCCAAATGTGAAAAATAAAATACCCATTAGTCAAAAGAAAAAATGCTCGTACAACGAGGATAATTTCTTTCCACCCATGCTGATAGGACGGTTGTTAAAAGTGGCTGCTTCTTTGTTAGGAGAAGTGATGAGATAAGGAAGAAGAAGATAAGGTGACACACTTTTCTGGAATAACATCACACTTGTACCCTTGGATCTTATAGATGGACGCAAATTAACATTAGTTCCTTACAAACGACGGATGGAACTCCATCATTGGTACAAACAACGGACACCCAATTTACCTCCTAATCCTAATCTCACTGAGATGTCACACTTACAACAAGAATTACAATCGTTGATGGATTAAACAGATGTGTTGGAAACAGAAAAATCGCCGCAACAGTACGGACAATTATTGCAGCATCTTTAACTGTTTCTCCAGAAAGCTTTAGACGAAATAGCTAAACCTTCTCTGAGAAATTTCAAGAATGTAATGAAAACCAAAGAAAAACAAAAGTCAATCAAAGCAATGACAGACACAACCACAGGGATTGAGTAAGAAGAGAAAGAAACAAGAGAAGTGTTTCAAACTCCGTCTGTTCAAACACTTAGTAAGACAGCCTCTTTTATGGAGCCTTCACCTACTATCAGACGAGAAGAAATCGAAGATTGGGTTTAAAAAAAAAGATGTCGACATCGTCTTCAAGAGATGGAAAAAAGAATGAAATGAAGGCAGAAGTGAAAAAAGACATCAAGACAAAAGTAACCAAACAACCGATAACTACTTCTACTGCTATTGCTCGTCGGACAGGTTAAGCATTGTCGCAATCCAAAAACAAAATACCACACAAACAACTTAAGAGCAGTATCGAACAGTGGGTGATTTACTGAGGAGCAGCAAGAAAACAGCAAACCACAGCATGGATACACTTTTAGCCAGAATTCACAACAGGCTTGTTCATATTGTTGGCTACAGAGGAATTCAAAAACTGTATCGTACCGCTAAAACCCAGCTCAAAGTTTACCTCTGCAAGATATACGACAAGAACAATTTTACAAGAACAATCGACGTACATATTACACAAACCCCTTTCCACGAAAGATTTTCCAGAAGTCAAACGAAAGTTGCAGGCATCAATTATCAACGGCAAGCAGATTTAGCATATGTCTCTCACTTAGCGTCGTCAGTCGATGTTACAAATATTTGTTTTGGGTCATCGACGTGTTTTCAAAATGAGATTGAGTAGTTCATATCACTTCTAAAACAGGTTTAGAGTTAGTGCGAGCTTTAAAACTGCTCTTAAAACAAAGTGGACAACAGCCTCTACGATGGAAAACAGACAATTACACCTAATTTCTGAACCAAACTTTTTTTTAAAAAAGATGAAAAAAGACATATTCATTTTGTCACCACTGAAAATGCTAATAAAAGCTAGCGTCGTGGAAAGTTTTAAAAGAATTTTGAAACAACGTATGTGGAAATATAGTACACATCAACATACTCTCAAATACATCGACGTTTTACCACGTTTAATCAAAGCTTACAATCAACCGTAGCATCGGATGTGCACTAGAAGAAGTGACACCTCAAAATGAAGTAATGGTGTTTGACCGATTGTTTGGAACGTTAAAAACCAGAAAAAGAAATAAGTGTTAAACACCGGAGATTGAGTTCGCATTGGAAAACTAAAACGCACTTTTGAGAAAGGTTATTAACCAAACAGGACGACAAATTTGTTTCGTGTCACTGGACAAGTGCGTTGACGTGATCCTTCTTTATATAAATTGGAAGATATAAACGGAGAATTTTTCAAAGGTATATTTTACTTGCCCGAGTTACAACGAGTGACCAAGCAAGAAGAAGACGTGTACGATATCTAAAGCATTCTCGTTAGAAAAACAAATAAGGTAGAGAAACGTCGACTTCAAGAAGTGAATGTTCGTTGGAAAGGATATCCACCCAGTTTCGATTCTTGGATTGCAGCTTCACAAATCACCGACTATAAAAAGAGGTAGAAGCTACCACCATGCCGTTAACCACAGCAGCTACATATCCTTCTCAAAGTTGCTCCCTCCAGGTAAGCTCGGTAAGGGTAAGTGTCTATGCTGCTGCTGACTAGTTCGTTATTCAAGTACAAATCCACTTCAATGAACAACGAAGACATGAAATTGTTGACGGGAGCTACTCTAGCATCTTCCCCTGGATTGGTGTTGTCTGTTTTGAGAACGTTGACTTTCAGGTACAACAGATAGATGTAATCTTTGGTTTGTCCTTTGATTTCAAATTCGATATGCACTGAAGTGGTCAACGACGACACGGGATGAAATTGTACCGACTGGGATGCTTGCATCGTCATCATTGTCGATGGCATGGTGAACATATTGAGTTAGGACTTATAACATTCGCAAGATCCTCGGTGCATCATTTTCCTTAATCAATTAGTAACCAGAAAAAACCTGTTCTCCATTTCTTATTCTTTTTCTTTACGTGTCAATGAGGTCTGAAGGATTTTCGACGTCTCTTTCTGCGTTTTACTTGCTGTGGCGTAGAGGAAGAAGTAATGCCTTGGCCAGAAGTGTGAAGCCAATTTATACATTTGTCTAGGCGCTCTAGGTCTTTTCCAGTTTGAAGCAACATATTTTTCTTGCTGTCATGAAAGCTTGTTTATGACTTTGTTTTTCGATTAGTACGTTTTGGAGAAATTATTTTACTTATGTCAAAGCTGCATCTTTTACAGCATGTAATTCTCGAGTCACCATCGGTTTAAGATGGGTGCTACCATACGAAAAGCGGATTTTAACAGCTCCAATCTCCTAAACCATGTCCTCCTTGTCGAGCGACTCCTTGGTACACATGATACATCTGTTACAATTCACTGGATATTCATTTTCGAAAATGTAGTTTCACGGTGACTTTTCCTTTGGAGAATAGAATAGTTTGTCCAAGATCTTCTTTTATATTAATATTGACACTTTCAAAATACGATTTACTGACAGGAAGATATTGAGGATGTACAAATTCTCGTGTTTCCTCCTCCATCGTAAGCAACAATGGCAGAATCCACTTTGAAAGGAATGAAACAAAGGAACAGAATATACAAACATAAAATTTAGTCCTTCGTTTAATTGATAGGGTAGCGAAAATATTTCTAAAATCGATCGTTGTTGTGAATGTCTTTCATATGAGCGAGAGAGGTGTAACCACACATAATAGCAAACAAACCGGGAGAAAACGAAATGGACAGTGTTTTTGCCGTCAGCAAAACACATTTTAAGACGACGAGAAACGGCATGGTATTCGATCCGTACACTTCGGCGAGTTTTCTCCAGTGCTTTGCCAAACTGGTTGTTGAAAATAGCTAAAATCGTTTTAACGAGATGTTGAGCACTGAAATAAGATCCTGTATGAATTCATATGGTCCATAAATTCAGTTGAGGATTGGTTAGTGATGGCATTTGGATTCATAACAGCCAGGATCATTTTTGTCCAACTGTTCTTGTTCCTTGAGAATATCCTTGAGAATATCGATGACGAAAGTGTTATGGCTTTCGTTGATATTGATGACTTGAGTACGATGAATGATTTCCACCAAAGCAACTTTCCAATGAGCTTTGTTACGACTAGGGGTAAATGTAACAAAAGAAAAGACTCAAACAAGCTTTCAAGATTTAAAATACAAATATTTAATTTCCTAAAATATTAACATATTTCAACAAACAATCAAAGTGAAAGAATTAAAAATAACTTACAGTATAGAATATCCTTAAAAGTCCTTAATTGTTCTAAAGTTCACGGATCCGGAAGTTAATCCAAATATGTACTAAAAAGAATCAGTTATGTCCAAGGGTTATAAATTACAAATAGTCCTTGTGAATATGAAATGCTAGAAATGTTTCCGATAATTTCACGGAGCTGTATAATTATTAAAGTTTAAGAAACAGTACTAAATCCGAAATGTACTGTATTTATATATATATATATATATATATATATATATATATATATATATATATATATATATATATATATATATATATCACTGAAGTAGAATATCCACACACAAAATGAACCAGTCTCGTTTTATGACCTCTCAGGCTGAACGAACTATGAACTAATGCCTAAACACAGCAATACATCATATATATATATATATATATATATATATATATATATATATATATATATATATATATATAGCGGGGTTTTGTCGGCACCTCCTAAGCCCCATCCCAGCATATATTGCTGGTTAAGGCTCAAGAGATGTCGCCTCGTGGTATCTAAAGGTAAATGGTTTATTGTGTATTTTCCTTGTCCATCCCTTGTGTTGTGTTTTTGTGTATCAAAAATAATAAATTTATGAGATTTTTTAATTTAATATTTTTGCACGAGGTTGATCTTTGTTGGTTCTGTCAAATTTCTTGAGTTTCTTTATTTTCCCTTTTGTATATGAGAACTTTGGCTCGTACTGTCCTCCCTACAGGCACGTTATCCTGAGGGTGGAGGTCCTTGCCTTTTCCCCACTTTGAGTTGCTATAATCATTGATACCTCTGCCCTTGAGGTTTAGTTTTATTTTGTCCCATTGTGTGGTGCTATAAGTGTGTGTTTGTTGAGGTGTATATTTTGACCCATTTCTATGTTAGGGACGGGCCTATCTAGATCAGATTCTTTATAGTTTCTTTTTCTATCTATGTCCTAAGAATAAGAATATAATAGTATTAATAAAATAAGTAAGCAGAGAATTATTATTGATTTATTTATTTACTATTAAAAAAAAAAAAAAAAAAAAAAAAAAAGTTTATTTGATAAGATAAAAATTGATGATTTATTTATATATTTATGAAATAAAGTAATAAAGTGTTTACAAAGCATATGTTTTTGTTTTTGCGTGCATGTTTGTTCTTCTCTCTTTCTCCTTCTCTCTCTCTATATTTTGTTGATCACAATTTGGGTATGTTGTTGAGTTCAAGGTCGTAAGTAGGATTGAAATGCTTTCTTACGCGGACGTAAAGGAAAACATGGTTGTAGTTTGTTATTGCCAAGTTGTTATTATTTATATCATTCTCTATTAGACTTTCAGAATGCATGTTTTCATCTTTGGACATAGTTTGATTGTTGGATTGGGTCGTTTAAGAAACGAGTTGTGTCGAGGTGTTGTTCATCAAATCAGTTTTCGTGGATTTCCTGGTGGACGTGTTAGTACACTTATTGCTGATTTTAACCATTGGACTTATGTTCCTGATGCAGTTTTTCTTCAAATTGGGGAAAAAGAAGTTGGAGAAGTGCGTCCCGAAGAGATTGTAGAATCTATTTCTTTGTTATGTCGAGTGATGAGTGATGCTGGAGTAAGGATTATTCTCTTTTCTGCGATCCAAAATGAATAATAATTTGGATTATTATACACCTTCAGGGTTGAGAGTCCGGCCCTTTTATTTATTTTTTTTTTTTTTTGTGGACCCCTCTTGGACCTCTAGTTTTGTCGGCACCTCCTGAGCCCCATCCCAGCATATATTGCTGGTTAGCGCCCAAGAGATGTCGCCTCGTGTTGTCTAAATGTTAATACTTTTTTTATTGTGGGTTTTTCCTTGTCCATCCCTTGTAATGTGTTTTTGTGTATCAAAAATAATAAATATAGGATACTTTTGGGTTTAAGATTTTTGTACGAGGTTGATCTTTGTTAGTTCTGTCAAATTTTTTGAGTTTCTTTATTTCCCTTTTGTATATGAGAACTTTGGCTTGTACTGTCCCTCCTACAGGCACTTATCCTGAGGGTGGAGGTCCTTGCCTTTTCCCCATTTTGAGTTGTTATAATCATTTGATACCTCTGCCCTTGAGGTCTAGTTTTTATTTTGTCCCATTGTGTGGTGCTATAAGTGTGTGTTTGTTGTTTGTTGAGGTGTATATTTTGACCCATTTCTATGTTAGGGACGGGCCTATCTAGATCATATTCTTTGTAGTTTCTTTTTCTATCTATATCCTATGAATAAAAGTATAATAGTATTGATAAAATAAAATTAGTATTGATTTTTGAAATAAGAAAAAAAAAAAAAAAAAATTATGATTTATTATGAAAAAAAGGTAATAAAGTGTTTAAAATGCATATGTTTTTGTTTTTGCGTGCATGTTTGTTTTTCTCTCTTTCTCCTTCTCTCTCTCTATGTTTTGTTGAAAAAAAAAAAAAAAAAAAAAAAAAAAAAATTTCTTCGAAAAGAATCTTGCTCAAAAAGTTGCCAAATATTTTAATTAATAATAGTTACACTTTTAGGGTTGAAGTTCTAGCTCCTTACAGGCACTCTCTCTAAGAGAGAATTTGTCCTTCGCTTCTTCCCGCCAGTGCTTTTGTACTTGCAAATGCAATGTAATGTATTGGTTTTGAAAGTTTTGAGCATAAATATTTTAATCAATTTTTTGTCAATTTTAAAAATTTTTGAAGTTTCTTTTAGAGTGTACTTTATTTTTGAATATAGTCTTGAGTTTTTTTGTATTTTCTCTACTCATTAGTCATAATTATGGCCTAATGGTAGATTTGAATAATTTTTTTGTTATATTATACACTTTTCAGGAATAGAGGGTCTGGCTCCTTAAAGGCACTCCCTTTAAGAGGGAATATGTCCTTCGCCTCTATCCCGCTAGTGTTTTCTTATATTTTAGAAGTTTCTTATAATTTGTTTAGGTTTTGAGTTTTTTGTTGTTGTTGTTATGTTTGTTTTTGAATGGAAGGAGGGGGTTGTTGTATGTTGTATATATTGTTTTTGTTTTTGTTTTGAAATGTGATGTGATGTGTTGAAACATGTTCAAATTTTCATTGGCTTTCCCATGGGCCTGATTATCTCGCGTGGCGCCACATAATATGGCCCCATAGGGTCATTGCTTTTTACTTTTGAAACATGCTCATGTATTGTGTGTCCATATGTTTTGATTTCTTGTCTCTATTATAAAATTTATGTATTTTACCAATTTTTTGTAGTTTTCTTTTGTCTTTATGTTTGCTGTGTACAATAGGGTGTGTGTTTTATTTAATAAGGTTTCATTTTCTTGTCCAATTTCTTGTAAAACTTTTATTCTTTCTTTTTCTGTGGCTTTACATTTTAGTATGAGATGTTTTTTATTGTCTACTTCTGTTTTGCATATTGGACATGGGGGTACCCATTGAATTATTTTTCTTATGTAGGCCCTTTCCCCAGTCCACCATGCATCATGTAGGTATAATAGTAATCTTGTTTGGAGTTTTGTTTTTTTAATTGTTTGTGTGTTATTCCAAATTTGCTTCCAGTTAAGTTGTGGGTTTTCTTTTTCTACTTGGGGTTTGTGTTTATACCCTTTTGTATTTTTTGTTAGTATGTGTTGATATATTTTTTCATCATCATCTAATTCCCATAACTCTGTGTCATTTTTGTTATCTTTTATGGTTCTTGTTATTTGGAATAATCTGTGTGGTGGTTTTAAGACTTTTGTAATTTTGTTATTGTGATATATATTGGGTTGGTTAGTTAACATAAATCCAAACCAATATTTATATAGGGCTTTCCATGGGTGTTGATTCTTATGATTGATATTTCTTAATCTATTTATTTGGATTGCTTCTTGTTTGTATATTAAGTTTGGTAGGTTGGCTCCTCCTTCTGTTTTATTTCTATATAAAGTTTGTTTATTTAGTTGGTGTACTTTATCATTCCATATAAAATTTATAATCAGTTTCTCTATCTGTTGTAGGTGGTATTTATCAAAGTCTATGGTGTTAAGTTCATACCATATACTTCCATATAGGTATGTCTTTGCAATTTGTATTCTATCTAGGAGATTTATATATCTATTTTTCCAGTTTTGTATATGTTTTTTTAGTTTATTTATGACATTCATATAGTTTGCATGTTTATTATTTTGTCCATATATAATTCCTAATGTTTTAATTTGTTTTTTTATTTTTTCTGTAGGTAAATTTTTTTGATTTCCTCTCCATTGTCCTACTAAAAGGATTTCTGTTTTATCATGATTAATTTTGGAGCCTGATGCTTTACTAAAATATTCATATTCTTTCATAAGTTCAGGATATGAATTTGCTTCTCTTATAAAGTTTGTACAATCATCTGCGTGTTGCACCATTTTGCTTTCTTTAGTTAAGTTAGGAATTTGTATTCCCTTGATGTTATTGTTATTTTGTATATTTATGCTTAATATTTCTATACCTATTACATATAACAGCATAGACAGGGCACAGCCCTGTCTTACTGATCTGTTTATTGAAAATTCTTCTGTTTTAGTACCATTCATTTTTATACATGATGTTATATTTTGGTATAGAATTTTTACCCATTTTTTGAAATCTTCCTGGAAACCAAATTTTGCTAAAATTGATTGAATGTAGTTATGTTCTATTCTATCAAAAGCCTTCTCTTGGTCTATTAAAATAATTGCTGCTAGTTCTTTTTTAGTTTCTATTATGTCAATTATTGATTTGATGGATAAAGTGTTATTTAGGATGTTTCGTCCTTTTTCTCCACAGCTTTGGTTTATGTTTATAATTTCTCCCATTGCCTTTTGAATTCTATTGGCTAGTATTTTACTTAAGATTTTGTAGTCATTATTTAGGAGGGATATAGGCCTCCAGTTTTTTAGATCCGTTTTTTGTCCTTTATTTTTATATAGTAGAGTTATCATTCCTTCTTTCATTGTTTTAGTCATCGATCCATTATAAAATATCGTGTTGTACAGGTTTGTTAATATAGGTATTATTGTTGTTTGGAATGTTTTATAAAATTCAGTTGTCAGACCATCTGATCCAGGTGATTTATTCTTATTTAATTGTAGAATTGCTTTTTCTACTTCTTTTTCATATATTAGTTGGTCACATGTTTGTTTGCTCTCCATAGTTATTTCTGGAAAGTTTGTTTTATTTATATATTCATTTATTTCTTGTTGTGGTATGTTTTGCGATGTATATAGGTTTGTGTAATATGTTGTGATTTCTTCCAAGATTTCTTCTTTTTTTTCAGTGATTCCTTGATCTGTTTGTAGTTTTGTTATACTTCTTTCACTTCCTCTTCTTATTTCTTCTCTTCTGTATATGTTCTTTCCTTGCATATATATATGGTCAAATTTTCCAGCTCTCAGCTGTATTCCTTTATTTTGGGTGTCTTGAATGTTTTTCAGGTGTTCTTTTGCATGTTCTTTGTGTTCTTGATTTTCTTCTATTCTGTCTTTTTGTATGGTCAGTATACATTCTTTCTCTTGCATTTTCTTCACTTTTGCTTGTGTTATAGCAAATTGGATTGAGACTGTTTTGATGTTTTTTTTGATTTCTTCCCATTTTTCTAGGGGTCCTTGGTCTTCTTCAAAATATTCTTCTAAAATTTGTGTTATTTTGTTTTGGTATTCCTTGTCCCTTAATAGGTTGTTATTTAATTTCCATTCTCCTCTTCCCCACTTGTATGGATCTTTATTTTCATATACCAAGTCTATCGCATTGTGGTCTGCTATTCTCGTTGTTAGAATTTGTGCTTGTTTTATCTGTTGTGTGTATTCCTTATTTATGTATAATTTGTCTAGTCTGGAACCATAGTTGTGTCTTGTGTAGGTGTATTCTTGTTTGGTTGCATTTTTTTCTCTGTATGTGTCATTTAGATTGTTTTCATGTATTAATTTTTGTATGTATTTTTGAATTCGTTTATCTTCTGTATTGAGTCCTCCTAATTTATCAATGTCCTCTACCATAGAGTTGAAATCTCCTCCTAATATTAACTTTTCTGTATTAAAATTTTTTATGTATTCATTCAAATGTTTTAAAAATATTCTTTTTGGCAGACTTTGGGCTGGGACATATATACTCATAACATTTAATTTATTGATATTTATATGTGCCAGTCTTCCTTTAAAATATTCTGGAACTTGTATTATTTCCCAGTTCATGTTTTGAATTTTTTCATTTATTATAATACCTACACCGGATCTTCGGCTTATTACATCCTTTTTGTTAATAAATATTGCTTTTAGTTCATCTTCTATATATGTGATTATTCTATTGTCTACATTGTGTATTTCTTGTAATAAGGTTATGTCATAGTTTTTACTTAGGTTAATTAAATCTTTTGCCTTTTTATAGTCTATTCCATTTATGTTAGTACAGACTACTTTTAGGGGATCCATTTTTATTTATTCAGGGTTCCTTTTGTTTATTGTTCTTATTATATAGTGTTTATTTCTTGTTGGTTTTTTATTTTGATTTGTGTCTGTTTTGTCTTCTTGGTGATTTTTTTTGTTGTTGTGGTTGTTGTGATTGTTTTTGTTGTTGTTTGTTTGATTGTTTTGGTTGTTGTGTTGGTTCTTGTTTTTGTTGGTTTTCATTTGGTTGTTGTGTTTGTGTGTGTTG
The DNA here is from genome assembly GCA_029931535.1 of Margaritifera margaritifera. Lineage (NCBI taxonomy): Eukaryota > Metazoa > Mollusca > Bivalvia > Unionida > Margaritiferidae > Margaritifera > Margaritifera margaritifera. The sequence goes on from JAQPZY010000620.1 coordinate 162,020, forward strand.
TGTTTCTTGTTGAATGTTTTCCATGTCTAGCTTTTTTGGTAGTAAGCTTCTGGACATGTCTTTTATGTGCGTGGGAATGTCTTTTGTTGTTTTCTTGTGTCCCTCTGTGTCTAAGACCATCTTTTTTTGTGGCTGTGGAGATGGAGTGTTTGCTTCTGCCTTAGGGTTTGGCGTGTTGTTGTTGTTGGCACTTTTCTTGGACCTCTAGCTATGTTAAGCTTACCCTTTTAAGGTACTCGCTATAAGAGTGAGTTTGTCCTTTCCGTCTTCCCTGACTGAATTTGAATTATAGACGTGTGCGACGAATCTCGTCATGTACGTCTGTTCCGTCTTCCCGCTGGTGTTTTTTATTTTGTACTTGAAAAGTCTGCCATAACGTATGGTTTGTTGTAAATAAGAAGTGTTATTTTAAAACTTTCTGGATAAAAGAGGAAAAATTTTTGATTTTTTTCCAGAATGCACTGTGTTTTTGTTTACACACTATGTTTTTGTGTTTGATATGTACTATATATTGAGTATTTCGAATTTTCATCAGCTCTTTCTGCAAGTCCGTCTATTTCGCGTAGCGCCATATAGCATGGCATTGCGAAGTTATTGCTTTTTACTCTCGATCTACTCATTTCCCTGTCCTTTTGTTTGTATTTCCCTGTTTTATTTTTAGGTGCATTCTTGGATTATTGCCTTTGGGGGAAACCAACGTAATCCTTCTAGAAAACAACCTTCTCCAAACCAATCAGAAACTAGGTTATGCGTGACACCACTAAAGTACCTATGCACTAACATATTTACCAGTCAATAAAGTATTGACTCTTAAATGAATCATAGAATCTAGGTCAAAGTTCAACCCACCCTCTAAACAACGTGATATACTAATGTTACAAGCGACAATATTTCCCAAATCCAATGTACTCAATCACATTGAAATACCGTATATGTACTTTCTGCAAGACGACAGCTGTTAGACTATTATGCAGAGATCATATACCTATACTTTTATTTAAAAAACGAAATAATACATAATTCCGTAACACCTTCCTGATCCAATTGTATGGATGGAGGTGATTTGGCTGTGAAACACCATAAGGTGTCCTTGGGAAAGACAAAATTGATTATTCATAGTTCGATGGTTCTGGTCTCTGAGGAGTCACTCGTTGTCAAAGGAGAATACTTTTCCAAATATTCCAAAATAAGATTTCACATTTTTATTAAGATGGCGCAAGACCTCATGGAAGAAGTCCTGTGAGGGGAAATGAAAATATAAAAAAAAGCAAAGGAGACAAGTGATTTTAGGTTCGCTGTTAAAAAGAGGCGTCCTTGTTGCGTCGTGAGGTCTATGATGAAACCTAATCGTCCTGGATATCGTTGTTTTCAGGGCCATTCACATCTCTTAGAAAAGAGAAATTGGTCAAATCATTGCCAATATCTGTTTGTATGTTTGCGTATGTCTTAGTCTTCCGCACACAGAAAACTAAAACTTAAAAACCATTTCTACCTCAGTGTGGTAGTGTGTATGTAGGTACAGTGTGTGTGCATAAACACTCCCTAACCTTGCCCAATGTTAAACCTATGTAACAAATCAGAAGAATAGTTTAGGACTGCGCGATTTCTCTCGACTTGTATTATGTAATACATCTACATATGTTTTCCTTCACGTCTGTGTACCGAATCGGAGAGATGTTTTCCTTCACAGCCATACTTAAAGAATACAGCGGTGAATTTGAGAGTCTTGCCATTCATCGTCAATCCTATGTAAAAGAAGAATGGCTAGCCAGCACTGTAAAGTCAGTAACCTTACCACTACTATGAGTCTGTTGGACAGAGTGCAACACCTCCTGGATCGGGTGAAAGATAGAAAGATGTGTTGGATAGAATCTAAAAATGTCAACAGTACATTTCCCGTAGAGTCCTAGAACATTTTTAAAATGGAAATGGACTATAACGTAATGTTGATTCTCAGTAAACACCAAGTGTGTCCCCCAGTGTCAAATTCCCGTAGAGACCCAGAGTAGCCCACAATGCTAATTTCCCGTAGACACCCAGTGACCAACAATCTTAATTTCCTGTATACACCCATAGTGTCACCTAATGTTAATTTCCCGTAGACACTAAAAAAGTATTCAATATGGAAACAGTCTATAATGTATTGTTCATTTCCCGTAGACACTCAGTGTGTCAATAATGGTAAATTCCCGTACATACCCAGAGTGACGCACAATGTTAATGTAGACACCCAGAGTGACGGCTAATGTAAAACCTACGGCGTAATGTTGATTCCCATAGACACCCAGAGTGACATATATATATATATATATATATATATATATATATATATATATATATATATATATATATATATATATATATAGGTTTCCTTCAGCTGTACTTAATTAATATTCCTTCCCAAAAATGTGGATCCTACTGCAGTCTTTGCAATGCCTAATAATAGACTTTACTTCACAAATTGCTTTCACTTTCCTGCATAGGTGCGTTCCTAAGAGCTTTATTTTAATTATCTTTTTTTTTTATCCACGTCAATGAGTCAAGTAGTCATCTGTTATCTGTCACAGCCATATAAATTACCAGTGCATTAAAACAGTTCTGTGTCAAAATTAATGATCATCCTTGGAGATTTACTCAATTTTCAAAACTCCAATTCCTCGGTAACTAGTGATGCCACTTAGAATAAATTTTCTTACCTCAAAATTTTTCTAAATCTGGTGAAACATCCATGATTGAGAAGTGTAGCTTTTTTTTCTTTTCTTTACTTTTTATTTGTTTGAAAATTTCGTGTTTACAATCGATTGAGAGAAGGAATTTTTTTGGAGCGTCACATTTTTTTTTTTTATCAAAGTTTATCATCCAGGGTTCTGTGCAAGAATGCTGACATTGCCTTGCACTATAACCAAGTTGTTAAACTATTATGCCCAACAATGCGAAGTAAATGTAAACTGTAATAATTTAGATATATGAGCGTTTTCCCTTGGCTCGTACCGCACGCAAACTGTTTTTCAAAATGGAAGAGTAGCTTTTTGCAAAGAGGTGTATTAAATCATGGACATATACGTGCTTCCTCACATAGCCTGCATATGACTATAATTTGAGCGCGGCTTAATTTGAAATGTAAAACCACCAACATAATGGTTGCGGTAATAATAATGGATCAATTCTTGAGCCGTCGGAGAGATGACTCATTGACCACTGACACAGGTACTACTTTCACACGAGTTATAACTTTATTTTAGCAAAATATTTAGGGTTTATATGCATTCAGTTTTCGATAAGTAAGAAAGGAGTAGTGGCAGAACAACGAGCAGATCCAGCCCGGATATCGCAACGATAGGGTACAATTACCACACACCCAAATCAGGATATCACAACGATGGGGTACGATTATCACACATCCAAAAGCAGGGTATCACAACGATGGGGTACAATTACCACACACCCAAACTAAGATATCATAACGATGGGGTACAATTACCACGCACCCAAACCAGGATATCACAACGATGGGGTACAATAACTACACACCCAAACCAGGATATCATATTGATGGGGTGCAATTACCACTCATGTGAGTATAACTTTTAAGTAATAATAATTCCATTTTAAAAAATGTGTTATTTATTTACAACCCTCACAAACCACGCAGTCTGCGTAGTCAACAATAAGCAGAAAGCAGACTTTACCTCTAAAAATATAAGCATTATTTTTCAATTTGAAACTCCCCTGCAAAAATATGCCACTCGAAAAAAGTTTTAAAAATGAAAGGACGCCTTTTCATGTCTGACAGTAGTATATATATATATATATATATATATATATATATATATATATATATATATATATATATATATATATATATATATTAGCAGATATGCTACCATTCGGCGACACACAAGCAACCTTTGGGCGACAGCGGTCACCAAGAGGATATATCTAGGGTCACCAAAGAAATAAAACAATAATCCTTACTATTTATGTTAAAAGAAAAGCGTATTAGCTATTTCAGAATTATGAATAAGATAGTAATAAGGCTAAACCTTACTTTAAAACCAAGAACGGATTCGTAGATTTTTACATTTTACGATTTTGATATATATATACGCGGTGCAACATTCCGGTGACATCACGTATACAATGGATATCTCTGTTGATAGGATGTATATTTACATTACTAAATTAGGTTTTAAAATGCATCTTTATCATCATCGTTGTTACGTATCGAACCGTTATCATAAATAATGTTAAAGTTAAAACCCAACCTTTTAGCTAAGTTTAGTCCCACTTCTAAGCTTAACCGCTTTGGTCATACATTCTAATGTGATGCGCATGAATATAGTCAGCTTCCAGACAAGCATCCTGGATATTATTCGCAATAAGAGCTGGCTTTACCATTAAGGGGGCGCTCTACAGATAACACGTGCTTCTGAGAGAATGACAGGTGTAAGATGAAGTTGTTTCCGTTTGCAACATGCACAATGGAGAGAATGTTGGCATACCTCTATGCTACTTTCATGTACTGTCGCTGAATGGCATACCTCTATGCTACTTTCATGTACTGTCGCTGAAATTTCTTAAAATATTGTATTTGTTGAAATTTGACATGATCTAAGCACACAACAGACAAAAATGGCAGCTCCAAAGTACTCTAAAAATCAGCCTGAATTAGTAAAAAATACACTATTTTCAGCAGTTATTAAAATAGGGAAACAAATGTTGCCAGAGTAGCAACACCAGCTTCTGAAAATACAATGAATGAATTATAAAATATATAAAAAAAAAGTAAAAAAAGTTATCGGCTCTTTTTTTAAATTTTATTTATTTACCTTCGAAGTCCAGGAAGTGAAAATGACCAAGCGGAGCTAGCAGTTTTTTGAGAGGTGCACATCTTAAGTAAGACCAAGCTGTATACTCTACAACCCAAATTACACCGTCAATCATACACCAAAATAAAGGGAATTCAAAGTTCTTTTAACAATACCTAAGATATACATAGTCTTTTTTAAATAGCCAGGAAAACCAGTGAGGAAAACCTGGGTAATTTTTTTTCTTTAAAAATCAAACCCTATGCAAAGTACGAAAATGGAGAGTGTCTCCTTAAGACAAATATGAAAGTTTGTGCAATTGCTTTTCTCTTTCTCATATAATCATGTATGCTTTTCTCAACAAAATGGTAAATTAGCATTGATGTTATGCATTAAAATAAGCTAATTATGCCTGTTTTGCTCTTGCTAACAATATGCCTTGTGGCAGTATTTTGTGTGCAATGACCTCAATTATGGGGAAATAAGGAGTCTTAGAACAGAGGAGTAAAGTCAACTTAAATATAAAACTGTTGTATTAAGTGAAAGAAAAATATAGAAAAAAATGTTTCTTTCATTCGCTTCTAAAAAATTCTGGAAAATAATGATAATAAAGAAGATTCGCTTTCTTCCATATACTAGTGTTAGAAGAATTAGCAAACTTTGTACCTTTTGACCTATGACCTCTGTGAACCTGAACTCTTCCATCCCTGTTCAAACTGTACATTTTATTAGTGACATCTCAGGAATAATTGTGGCAAGTTTCATGTTCCTGTCTTTTACCAAAACATTGGTTGCTATGTTGAGAAAATGCAAGGTGTGTTTTTAAAATAGCCCACTTTTCATCATAGGGGTGGGAGTGGGGGCTGGGCTTGTGTGGGACTCTGCTACTAATGAATACTGTTCTGTGGAAAAAATACATGAGAATTATTCAAAAGGACTGTTTAGATGCTTGCGACTTAAATGTTTCAGCTATACAGCCAAAATTAAATCATATAATAATAATACAGATATGTGGTCCTTATGACAAATATGAAAATTTGTGCAATTGTTTTTCTCTTTCCCATATAATCATGTATACTTTTCTCAACTTAATGGTATGTTAACATTGATGTTATGCATGAAAATAAGATAATTATGCCTGTTTTGCTCTTGCTTACACAATATGCCTTGTGGCAGTATTTTGTGTGCAATGAACTCAATTATGGGGAAATTAGAAGTCTTAGAACAGAGGAGTAAACTCAACTTAAATTTAAAACTGTTGTATTAAGTGAAAGAAAAATATAGCAAAAAATGTTTCTTTTCATTCGGTTGAAATAAAATTAAGGAAAATAATGATGATAAAGAAGATTCGCTTTCTTCCATATACTAGTGTTAGAAGAATTAAAAAACTTTGTACACTTTGACCTTTGACCTCTGTGAACCTGAACTGTTCAAACTCTACATTTTATTAGTGACATCTCAGGAATAATTGTGGCAAGTTTCATGTTCCTGAAAATTTGGAAAAACGTTGAACAAAATACAAAGGATGTAAGAACTGCTCCAACATCACATACAGGGTCGTGGATATTACTATTACATTATCTGAAATCATTTATGGTGAAGGGTTTAAATGTAATTGAGGCCCGATGATAAAAGTTAATTCATTTTATGAACGTTGCAAAAGAAAAGTACACTAAAGGTATTCGTAAGCAAAGTCGAAATAAATAGAAAAGGAAAGAAACTATTAGAAGAGTAAAAGAAACGAGAGTAAAAGTGTTATCTTCAATAATTGTGATGATGTATGCAAATTGGTGATAATTAAATAAGCAACAGACATCTAAGAGGTTTTCGTGACTTTGGTTTCAGTTCAGATGAGATAGATGTAACACTTGGTCAGTCAATTGACAATGACTTAAACTTGAATAACAACAGCATTACGCATTCTGTACCTAAATCCGATACATCTAACAGAGAGTTTACAATGAAACGTATTGATGTTTAAATACGTAATAGTCTAGAGCAGTGGTGTCCAACCTGTGGGCCCTGGGGGACGCGTGGTTATTCCAAGGGGTTTGCGAATTCACATAGCTTCGCAGAGAGTATTGCTCCTCCAGTCAGCTCTTGCTTTCCTGTTATCCCCGCCGTTGCGAGCAAATCATGTTCGAATTTAGCGCGCCAAGCTGATAAATATTTATCCCCGCCACAGCCTAAAAGTACAAATATTAGCATGTGGGGGTCCGTGGAATTTTTTGAGGTTATAAAGGGGTCCTCATACTCAAAAAGGTTGTGAACCACTGGTCTAGAGTCAATGCAATGCATGGTATCAAAACATGCAAAGAAGATGTAGACAATAAATTAACATGTATTGAACAGAATGGTAATGAGAGAGAAAACATAATTCAAGAGTTTCAACAATATACTGCTAACAACAGAAGAGAAAAATGAGTTCAGATGCACAGAACTGCTTTAAATATAGGTTCAACGCGATATCTGATGCAAACAACACAAACCGGAAGAGAAAGAACTGATCAAATACCAGACATTCAACAGTTTTTGCCACCTGTTGAACACGTGAGAAACTCGGAGGTAGATGCGTTACAGAGTAAAATTAAAAGATCTCCATGAATGGTTGTAGTACCAGTAATACTAACTTCAACAACAAGGTGTCTGCTAAAACTTTGCCAGAACTGCAGAAAAGTGAATGATTAGCAACAATACCCCAAAATTAAAAGACAATAAAAACAAAATAAATGTGAATAAAATTGTGATAAGCAGAATAAGAACAAATATAAGTTGTATATTAGTGATTTAAAGAACAAAATCAAAATGTTAAATGTTCAGACCTTACCAACTGTCAAAGATAAAGTTACTGCTGGAATATAACTATAAAATGGGCTACAACTGAATATTTTGACAGAGATCTGGTTATTAATATTTGTGTGTTACTGAGTAGTATTGACGAATTTGACAAAATGATAAACTTGCGACAAAAGATTTATTAATTTAGAATTTCAAAATTTAAACTGGTGCATTCAAAGCTAAAATGGCTTTTAAAAAAGATTCTTTCATTAAGTATATTAAAAGAGCAAATTTATAAATACAACCAGGAGCTGTATAATAAAACCAATCTAATTATTCATGGCTTGGTGGTGTTTGGCGGCATTTTCAACACATTATTCTTATATTATGTCGAGAAAATGGGAACTAAGCGCCTTTCCCAAGAACACACTTAGACAGCTAAACCGGGCTGGCCAGGTGGGTATAGAACCACAACTCTAGGATTAAAAGCATGATGCTCTATTAAGTGAACTACTGCAGCTTCCCCCGAAGTAATGTCCAATGTATAGTGCTTTTTAAAATGATGTGAATCCAGATGGTATTGATACAATATTGTTTACTGAAAAATGATTAACCGGGAAAAAATAGGGATGCCAGGTTCATCAGTAAATTATAGGATAACGAGCCCCTTTGTGAATTAATGTACGAAGATGGCGAGTTAATATATAGAACATAATACTGATATGGAACAGTTATCTGTATATTCGTAGATATATCACATATTATAAGATATATCCCCAAAAAGGGTTCTTGAATTTTTTTACGGCTGAATTCCGTTTTACCCACTGGTTAGTATTTTTGTGCCTAACTATCGATCACTGCTGAATACAAAGGAGATTATTATGGTAAGTGTATTTGCTTCGGCAGTGAGCTCTCCAGTTTGTAGATATCCTAATGAAATGGTATATTATGTACTAAAACCATATACAGTGATGCCCTTTTGATGCTTGCAGTGAACGGAATGATTGATTTACAGATTTATTGGACTATACTCGTGAAGATAATTTTGATCTGTGTTCGATGCAGATTTTTCCTGTTATGGTACAAAGTACTGAAGTTAGGGATTAGAGGACATATTTTTAATATTATGCATTCTACGTATGCATTCTCTGTATGCGTGCAGCTTGGGTACGGTAAGATGACTGTTTAACACCTCTTTTATTTGTTATGTTTAATAACGATTTTGAAGTGAAATTTTCAGAAAATGAGGTTCCGTGGATAGATTTAATTACGTTGCAGTTGTTTTTGATTTTTTATGCAGATGATATAGTAATTTTGTTTCCGAAATAAAAGGTTTTCAAATTTGTTTTGGATACTCTTGGATACTAATGGTAACTATTGGTATAAATGGCGTTTAAAAGTAAATACAAACAGGTCACAAATTATGTTAGTTTAAAGGGCTAGAAATATAGTAGATAATGCTAAGATTCGTTTATAGGCTATGAACCAAGAAACTAATAAAACAAAAATTCTTTGCATAGATTTTATGTTGTAGATTTATATCGGATTTTTAAAAAAAATTACACACACACACACACACACACACACACACACACACACACACATATATATATATATATATATATATATATATATATATATATATATATATATATATATATCTATATATATATATATATATATATATATATATATATATAAAAGGTGCACGTGGACTAAATGAATAAAGTCTTCTCCCAGGTGGATAAGGCAGATATGCAGCTGTAATAATGTATATAGATACCACCCAAGTTTTTTTTTTCTTCTGTGCCACCTTCCGAATTCCTGTATTATATTATGTACTTGCCATGGTTTGGTTATTGACTTTATGCAATAAACTGTATTCGTTCATGGATTCACCTGGTAATGATGACTTTTCTGTACTACGTAACACGAAATATTTTTTTAAACCTATAATAATTTCAGTTTTTTCTTTGTACAATTGTGCACAACTTTTAACATACGTGTAAAGTTGGTTATATAACGTGTATTACAAAATAATAGCTGCAATATAGCAGATTATGTGGTAGCGTGAACAGAGTGAACCGAGTTGTTTCCCTTTATTACAAATTTGGACTAGTTGGTTACAGAATCGCCAACCAAGGATTGTCGGATTTGTACCAAGTTAGCTTTCAGTGTTAGGTACTATGGGACAGATGTGTTTGCAAACGACATAGCCACCTTTAACTCCTCCTAGTTCGTTAGCATATTCATTTTTATTTTTGTTAAAATTTGTTGAATTTTTCAAGCATAATAGTATATATAAAACTGATTACAACCTATGAATTTTGTAAAATTCGGCCTTTAATTTTTGTAAGATATTTATATTAAAAAATTACTATTTAATTCAACTAAAACATGATCAGTTGTCTAACTGTCTAAGGTGCTCGCAGTTAATTAGGTCTGATCAGCAATCATTGATGACATGTGATTGGTCAGTTCTTAGGTGTGGCAGACAGATGGGGGGGGGTGTCGGTAGGTTTTAATTGTCAAAAAGTATGATTTTATCGTCAAAGATTTCAGAGAAAGTACAAGGTTCCTTCTTGCCTTCTATTCGAAAGACAAGAAAGTATTAGAAACCATGTTTGAAGAAAATCCTGTTTTACCTGATTGTATGAAGGGACAGATAGTATATACCTTCTGTACTGGCGTATAAGATGGGTCCAATTGCAGTTATTAACATTATTGCAAAAATTAAAGGTCCAATTATCTGACAGCAGATCTAGGTCGATGTAGTTTGCAGTTGGGTTCGATTTATAGGCTATCATACTCTTAAACACAAGGAAAGAACAAACTTATAACGAAACAATTTTTTTTATTTGACTACAAGGTGATTGAATACATCCATAGAGCAATGTGTTTATTTTATCCATTAAATATTTATTATTTTCACAACAAGACATTATTATATTATTCGTCTTGATTCTGCAACTCTGATGATCATATGATCTCAGGAAGTTGATCGCTTGATATTTCTGGGTATAATTAAAGAAACAGTTTTGGTGCATCTCGTATTGTAAATTCTTGTTGACTACATACTTTTTTATACATTTGCATGCGTCCTTTTCTCTGTTTGTTTGTGACTATGTCGTAGTTAAGAACTCGTACATGAACCATTTGGATAACTTGAGCACAGGAGAACTTCAATGAACATTTTATTTTGTTGTAATGCATTCATGGAGTTTATTTCATTCGTCAGATCTATTTGGAATCTACACGTCAAAATAAAAGCCGTTATTGATTGAAGTTAACTCTATTAAAAAAAAACAAAAACAAAAAAAAAAAAAACAAGAGAAACAGATGCTACACAAATGGTTCCTAGTCCAAAGGGAGAAACTGATTCAAACAGAAGAATAAACAATTGCACCCTAAGGTGACAAGAAAAACATTTATATCGGACAGCGAATTACCATTTCAAATTTCAAATATCACGCGTAACGTTTACAGAAATTGCTTGCATCACTCTCTCTCTCTCTCTCTCTCTCTCTCTCTCTCTCTCTCTCTCTCTCTCTCTCTCTCTCTCTCTCTCTCTCTCTCTCTCTCTAAAGTTAGTATCTCCTGATGAGTTTCCTTTGTATTCATTACCAAATAAATTTTAGAAATGTATGCCGCTATTATAATAATATCTTCGTATCGTATCTTCCTCATACTGATCAGCCAGCACACCCATTTCCTGTTACTTCAGCCAGTCGTAGGAATAGAAGTATGGTAAAATGTCAAATATTTTAAATATCATATATCGGTGTATCGAATATATCACTTTTAAAAAACCAAAAGCAAACTGAGAGCCATTGATAACAGTAGACGCAATAAAATAGAATAACAACCCTTGCTATACTAATGGAAATAAATCGGCACAGAGCTTTCTTGAAGAAATAGACAAATAAAACCTATTTTACATCGGAATTCGCCACCTGTGTGGAAAATTCCATGAAGTGGCGTTCTTTTTAGGGCGGGTGTATTTATGCGGTCTCCAATAATGGGTCCACAATTGGCAACCTTTTATTATTATACTCCGACTATAGTGCAATCAATGATACTCTTTCATTTATACCTTGTAACTGGCTATTATACATTTTTTGAAGGCATCAATAGCAGATTACGAATTTGGCAGGAGTTACGCCACTTATAATGACCTCACGCCTAAAAATAGCTTCGCATGGATGGTGCCTTAGTACCTGCCGAAATTTTCTGCCTTTAGGTATACAGGGAACCAGACTGGATTCCGGTCTGATCTAGTATGGACGATTTCCACCTATTATTTAGTCGGTCGTTTAACTAGCAACAGGGGATGATTTTTTTTCAGAATTATAGAATCGACAAAAATTGAATGTTTTCTGCATAATTTGAGTGTGCAGATTTCAAAAATGAACCCATCATTATGATATCTTTTCACATAAATTGACAGGAAGCATTCAAACACATGTACCGTCTACCATTTTTAATATTGGTCTTTGGCACTTTTTGCAAATTCTAGACCTCATGATATTTCAAGCTGTAATTTGCATATTTCTTACATATGTTTATATAGAAATGTTTTGTGAACATTCAGCTTTAAGAATAAATTGACTTTTACTATGTTCCAGGTAATTCAGAAGCCCCCCTGTGCTATTTGATCAAGCACCCCCCCCAACATTTTTGCATGAAATACTATATTTTTGAGTCATGCACAAGTTGAAATTATATGTTGCTCTTAAAATCAAATGTTTTATGCATAATTTGAGTGTGCATTATTCAAAAATGAACCCATCTTTATGATATTTTTTCAAACAAATTCACAGGAAGCATTCAAACACAGGAGCTATCCACCATTGTTAATATTGGTCTTTGGTTACTTTTTGCAAATTCTTGACATCATGTTATTTCATGCTCAAAGTTGCATATTTCTTACAATATACATATGGTTATTTATAAATGTTTTGTGAACATTCAGCTCCAAAAATAAATTAACTTTCTATGTTCCATGTACTTCTGAAGCCTTTCTGTTCCTTTTTATCATGAGTACCCATAATATTTTTGCATGAAATACCATAATCATTAGTCATACAAAAGTTTAAATTGTATGTTACTCTTAAAAGCAATAGTGCAAATGCATTACAGTGTTCTTGTAGATATATACATTGATCTGAAATAACAATTATTAAATAACAATTGCCATTTTAGAATTTAGTTATGATAAGATATTTTTCGTCAGTTTTCATATCTATAAAATAAAATCAATGACAAAAAAAAAAACAAAAAAAAAAACATAAAAAACTTACTTTGAATACTTTCACAATTCTACTTCTGGTACTGAGTTGGTTGTCAAGAAATAGTTATGATTATGTTTTTGTATAAATAGAGAAATGCTAGAGATCGATTTTCTGTTCTTTATGATGACAATATTCATATTGATATTCACAAAAAATGTCATGAAATGAATTTTTCATTCTTCAAAATTCTGAAAAATAGTTTAACTTTTACCTCTTTTTCGCCCCTACTAAACATTAATGTTTTAATTTGAATACCATTGTCTCTAGATAAGAATCGTACCTTGAACAGATGATCTGACATTGATAATCTAAGTGATCACAATCGCATACATATTATCAATATCATTATAACCCGTCGAGTATCTAACCTCGAAAATACATTACACAACAAAATTTGTACCAATGTTTTGTAATAAATTTGGTATAATAAAATGACAATACGTTTGTATAATCCGATTCCTTGGTATAAACGTCTGCCCTTTCATAAAATCAAGTTTTCGTGTTTGAACTCAATTTATCTCGTATTGTTGCTTTGTTTACATTTTGTGCGTACCCATGTGCCGGGAAGAGTTACCGTTCGGGCTGGCATGGATCACCTTTAAAAAAGACGTAATTCGTGGGTTTTCCGCAAATATTAGCACACATTTTACCGGTATTCTCGTAAAAAGAACTCCATAGTATTTGAAAAGTAGGCGTAGGTGAGCGTATATGTTCGTTTGTTTAGTTTTTCTGCGTTTTGAAAAATTCGGTTTTCGTTTATTTCCGCCGAATATATTGTAGAAAAGGCCCAATGTCATATGCGCTAAATATAGACATTTGACCTTTCAACCATGAATACATTCGGATATAATAATGTTGGGTTTTTACATGCAAAAGCGGAGAAAGTACCAGGTGTAATGAGGTTGACCTTTTGAGAAAATGTTAATCTTGATCGCCAGTGCCCTCTAGCGGCGGCGCCTGTTGCTAGTTAAATGAATATATCTCATACATCTCGCTCATGCTTCACGTGCACATGAGTAAATGTACTTTTTTGTTTCTCGTAACAATGGGACACACTCTTTGTTGTTGTACGTTTCAATTACACGATTGCCTGGTTAGTCGATCACGTGGTTTTAGGTGGTATAATACTCGGTCAGTTTATGATTTCGTTGGATTTCAAGTTCTGAGCTGGTGAGTAAGCATGTTTATTTTGGTATGCCAATGTAGAACCGAAATGGCTAGAACATATATAGGATTTAGCGTATAATATTTACTGGGGTAGGGGTATTTCTGCCAATGGTATTGAATAATAATAATAATAATAATAATAATAATGACTATTTAGGGAAGGTAATTTTGTTAGTACAGGATCTAATCTACCACAAGGCCTTCGGTTATTTACGATATTTAAAGCATATACAGCACAATGTGACAAAATTTTGCTTAACACTAAAGAACTGAGTTATTCTGAAAATCTAACAAAATTTAAAGACTGTAGCACGCGCACAAGTATCTGTGAGCACAAAAATAAAAAAAATATTGTATTGAAAAATTGATACGTGAAAGAGATCTATAAGCAAAGAAAAACAGGAGGTATTTATATTAGAACTGTTTGACCGTCTTAAGATCTCATCCATTTAAGACATTTATTATGAAAAGAAGAAATGCCAGGAGCCTGCTTTGTATCACTGGGGATGGTGTTCCATACCAGTGGATCAGTATATTGAAAGTTCTTTTTAAACAATTCCATCATTGGCTTTGGTATAATGTAATTTTTACTTCCAACAGACCTTAAATTTGGATTACCATCAGCATCTCTTTGTTGAAAGATATTGCTGAGATAGACCAAACTTGCTTTTCTGCACACTTTATACATGAACTTAGCCTTTCTAAAGAATATTCTTTCATATATTTGTAAAATGTTTATACAATTCATTGTCCTCAAAATTGTCTATACATTGCTCTAAAATTAAATGGCATTTTGGAGTCTTGAAAGTTTTGTTATGCTTGAATTGGAGGAATTATATGTACCCCAAATTACATTACAATAGTCCAAATATGGATGAATTTAACTTCAATAAGAAAATGGTGCTGAAATGACCTCCAATATGGCAGCCATCACAGCCATCTTGAAATCTTGTTATAGCTACTCCTCCTGAACAGAAATTCATAATGGGATGGGGTTTTACCAGAAGACTTCTTATATGTCTATTTGGTCCTAGGCTATTTATGATGTTTAGTTGATCCCAAATGAAAATTTAGCCACAGTGGCCATCTTGAAAATCTTGTTATTGCTATACCTCATTGGATTGTCATATTGACATGGGTTTCACAAAAAAGACTTATTGTGATGTCTAGTTGAACATAAATAAAAAAAAGTACCAATCAGACATCCAATATTGCCAGCATAGCTGTATTGTTGAAAATCTTGTTAAAGCTTTTTCTGCTCAACAGGAAGTCACATTGACATGGGCTTTCCACCAGACTCCACATCTAGTTTCTCACTATCCCTATGCCCATACATCTGTACCATGTCATTCTGTCCATCCCAAGAAAACCGTTAACAGACAAAAAAGATTTTTTGAAACAAATATTTGAGCTTTTTGGACTTTATATCTTTGGGAATGGGTGGGTGTGTGAAAGCCTTGCTGGCACAATTGTGCAAAAATCACTTGACACAGACAAATGAGATTAGGCCGGCGGCCCGGCCCCCTTAGGAAAAAGAACTGGTCAGTTTCCATTGTTTTACCATTTAAAGTGCATTGAAAGACCATTAAAATGTAAAAATCCATTGATATCCCATTTTTCTGACTACACATTTCTGATTACCATTTTTCTGACCAACATTGAAACTCCATTTTTTAAAAAAAAAATGGCATTTAGCTACCATTGGAATTCCATTCAATTTTAGCCATGATGTTTCAATGGTCTTGTTTTACAAGAAGTTCCATTTAAATCCCA
This sequence comes from Margaritifera margaritifera, assembly GCA_029931535.1. NCBI lineage: Eukaryota > Metazoa > Mollusca > Bivalvia > Unionida > Margaritiferidae > Margaritifera > Margaritifera margaritifera. Next base: position 177,837 of record JAQPZY010000620.1, read on the forward strand.
TTGAACTTCCATTTCTTTTCTAAGGCCATTGATGAGTTAGATATCCCTTAAGAAAAATTCAGTTGAGGTGAATGAATTGTTGAATCATTTTTAGCAGATCATTTTGATTTACCATTGAAAACTCAATGTTTCAACTATCTTTCCATGGAGATCGGAACACGAAGTTATTCTGATGACTATAAATACACACACACACACAGACATATATATATATATATATATATATATATATATATATATATAGATATATAGCTGATATACATGCTGATATACATATAATTTGCTTATACATTCTACTAATTGTAGACATTTGACATGTTTAAGAGCAGAATATATATGTTGAAACAACACAAATATTATTGTACTTTAATTAAATACTAAAATGCATTTTCAAAGTGTATACAAGTGTCAAAGGGCATCAATCAAGGTAAACTTGGCTTAACATGGATTCTGTTCACACCTGTGCCAGTAGATGATAACTTGTATCACTCATTAGGTCACCATTGATCATTGATTGACAATTAATTATGTAGGCTTGGACTACAGAATACCTTTGATCAGACCATTACGGGTCAGTAATCATGCTTATTCCTAGGCAAATAATCAGTATTTTAGATTTCATATGTATAACACCGCAGGTTTAGTATAACGTCAGCGATATAATTAGTTTTGACCCATGAGTAAACTACCGTTGTGTGTGTGTGTTTGAACAAGATTTTTAAAAATTGGCATCGTCAAATGGGCCCATGCATATATGGACCTTATACACTTAAATTAGGTCTACATAAGTCATAAAAACTAATATATACTGACGCCATGTGTTTTTATTTTTAAATACGGTCCGTGTCGTGTTTTGTTCCTTGGTTCCATCAGAGTTGTTGATTTGTTTTTCTAAAGAAAAAATTTTCAAATGACGCGCGGTTGTCTAATGTGAATTTGCCCAACAGCTGACGATCTAATTCACTATAGTGCGCAAGGACGAAAACAGTTTTATATCGCGTGATCAACATGTACATGCGAGAGTAGGGATGCTGGCGCTTCTTTGATTGGCTGATTTACAGGATGAGAGGGAAACTCCAAGTTGAAAGATGGCGGTCGAATAACGACCGGCTTCGAAAGTGTGTTCTATGGATAGTTTCCACTTTGTAGTTTTCTTCCAGTATGATAACAGTTTACAATGTTTACCGAAGCCTGTCAAATCACAACTGGTTTCGAAAGTGTGTTCTATGGATAGTTCCCATTTTGTAGTTTTCTTCCAGTATGACAACGGTTTACAATGTTTACCGAAGACGGTCAAATCACAACTGGTTTCAAAAGTGTGTTTCATGGATAGTTCCCACTTTATAGTTTTCTTCCAGTATGATAACAGTTTATCAAATTTCCCGCATGATTTGGCCAAGTGAACGTGATAGCACACGGGTATCTGTTACATTTATAACTTCTCTGCTAGACGAAGAGGGATTGGAACAGATAATTGATCATCCCTAGCCTAGGGCCTAGGTTGGGTGGGTCTTTTTTTCAGGTAGTAAGTACTTAATTTATTATTATTATTCTTAGTAGTAGTACTATTTTTATTATTAATTGATAGTTTTAAACATTCTTGTTCTGCATTCCGTATTCCCCCCACCCACCAGAAAGAAAAAATGTGTCAGTCGTTCATAATTTCCCATACAAATATAGTAAACCTGTGCAGATAAAGGTCCAACCATTTTTTGGGGTGGGGGTGTGCTTGAATGTCTCTTTTGAGCCTAGAGATTTTCTTGTATCTCATGAGAATTTATTATTTTCAACTAATATAATGGATATAATAGGATTTTTCTTTCTTGTTGCTATGAATCGGAGCAAGAGAATTTTATTCAAGGTATTTGAGAGCTGGAATTTGTTTCATCCAAAAATCAATTCCCCACCCCATGCACCCCCGTAAATGGTTGGTCCCTAAATACCAAATGCAAAATTGGAAATCAAAGACATACTCAAAAGCCTAAACTTTCAAAACTTTAAATTGAGAAGCTATACATTGTCGGAGCTGTCTGTAGTGAGAGTCCGGATGTGCTGGTCTGCTTCGAGGATCCCCCTCTTTGTGAATATGGACACTTGATCATTTTCCCAAATTTGATAAAACGTTTTCTTCATTTAAGTGTTCATTTTAGAAATGTAGCTTAGATCCCAACTTTAGATTCAAAATCCTATAGAGAGCTCATACTACAGAAAATGTACAGCACATAATTTGTATTTCCTAGATTTAGAGGACAAAATAAAAACTAAGAATCATATATACTGCTAAAAAGAAAATTATGCTTTGAAAATTAGAAGTCTGGGAGTTCTATAAATAGAATGTTATATGTGTCGCAAATCTGCTCAAAATTGACAGTTTTCTCCAAATTGTGATGGACAATCAAGCAACATTTCTTTTCTTGTACATGGTTTGCTGTTAATGCCCTTTTGACTCCGTGCTGATAGTCTAATTACAAATAGATTCTTAATGTACTCATCAGATTAGAAACAATATGATCCTTTTATTAATGCACTAATTATAGATATAAATTTGGCAAATCATAATTCAGTTAAAACGATTTCATTTTACACTGAAGCCCTCGTGATAAAATTAATTTGCAAGATTGTATTAAAGCTGATTATGCTGTACATGTTATACATTTTGTTGTTATCTATCCATGGGTTACAATATATTAAAAAACAAACACTTGATTTGTTTTGAATTTCAAGGATTTCATACTTGTGTTGTTGAATGCAGTTTGTTTCAAAAATGTATTGTCTTGTTTAATTTTTCTGCTGTTTAAAATGTATTCATTGAATCAGATCGCTGCAGTTAATTATAGTCTTTATATTGCCATTGCAGCCCATTGATTGCCATTTTTTAACCATTTTTTTTACATCATTAAATAGGTAAATCATTATTTACACATCGGCCAGGCCAACCATTTATATTCCATGTTTTGTTTCATAGTTATGACATCATTTCAATATTCTTTGAGTGTTTCTTATTATCCATTGATTTTCCCATTTTTTACCATTTGTATGACATCCAATAAATGGTCCATCTCATTAGCATATTTTGCCTCAAATCAATGGTTTTTCATTGCTTTTCTAATGAAGTTTCAATGGTTTTTTAATGGAATTTCAATGGTTTTCTGCATTCTTTGTTACACGGACAAATCTGAGCCAAAAAATGGTGAATCCATGGATTTTCAATGGCAAGAATTTAAATGGAAGTACAATGACATTTCAATGCATTTCATTTTGCTAATAGGGAAGCATATCTGCCAGAGTCCCAGAAAATGTTTTCATGCCCCAAGGGAAGTCCATGGATGTGATCCCAAAAATGCAGCGTCGTGAGAATAAGATATCTTTTTATCTGAGTCTATATAAAATGACTGAAATTCAAATTTGAAATAAAAGAAAATAACATTGGTTTTCTTCAAAGCAGTTACATGTAATACACTTGCAAACAAAAAATAGTTGGTAGACGTCACATTGTCAAATGTCTTCACCACACACACACATGTATGCGAACACACTCATATAATCACAACCACACAGACATTAAATAAGAAAACACACAAAGTTTCTGTCTTTAACATCCATTGCATTGTGGAATAAAGGCAGTCTTTGCTGCTCTTGGTAGTTCAGTTGTGGGTTTGAAGGCAATGCAAGTGGCATTTGTGTTCATCTCAATAAAGACTATGGGACTGTTATTAAAACTTCCCCAAAGATCTTGTTGAATTTTTCTCAGCATAGAAAATGATATTTCTGCATCTGCACTGTTGTGGTGCAGTGTCAAACATGCAGTGGCCACCCAAGTTAGATTATCATATCTTGGTTTTCCTGAAGGGTGATGACAAACTTTATTCATGGCATGGTCATACACCGGGGTCAAAAATAGCGATGGTCTTGTCACCTCCATTGTCTTTAGATTCATCAATCAGGACTGAGTATTTGTTATTTTGGCATAACTCAGTTACTTGATTGTCCAACATTGGTGCAATTGGATTATTTATGCAATTCATTGCTTTTGTCCTTTTACAACTGCATTTGCTAGCAATATTGCTATCCAGGAACATTTCCTTAAACAGGTCTGAAAAATGATTTGCAACTGAAAACAAACAGATCGTGCTCTGGAACAAATTTGCAGCAAAGTACTTAAATTCTTGTGACATCTTATGCTGATTGTTTAAACCTGTAACTTGCTTTGGGATTGAGCTGTACATTCATGCATTGTCTCAATGTTAGTTGTAGTTGCTATGTGGAAGGATGTCATACATTTCAAAATGATCAATGTCTATATGGTGTTTGCAGTATGTGCAAAGCAGAATGGCTAATGCCAATATGGTGTTTGCAGTATGTGCCAAGCAGAATGACTAATGCCGATATGGTGTTTGCAGTATGTGCAAAGCAGAATGGCTAATGTCGATATGGTGTTTGCAATATTTGTAAAGAATAAGATGCTTTCTTCCCGCTGCACTTCACAAAGTCAAACTTTGTCAACCAGGAGTTCTGAAATTTAGTTTTGCTGGGCTATTCTTGCTTCACAAATGGCTTTTCCTTCCCTGAATCACAGGTGCATTTCGACCTTTTGCCTTAAAAGATGAATCGCTAGTCTTGTACACTATTCTGACTACCAAAATAATCAGGTTTTGCATTTTATATATGGAATAAACTCTGACTTCAATGAAATGTTGCCTTTGATCATGAACTTGCCAAAAATATTTAATAAAGATGGTTTAAACATTCTCATTCAAGGCAATGATGTGTAAAAACTTGTTATTCAACACACATCTCTTTGATTTAATACTGGACTTCAAACAAATTGGGTTGTTCCACTTAGTGTACTTTAGCTATGCAAATTAGCAATGAGTTCTCCCACAGCAGTGTTCAAAGGACTGAATATAATATCACCTTAGCTATTATCAGCCAATTAAGTAATCTTGTGAAATGGTGGCTGTTCATCTCTGACCACTTGCCTTTTAATTGCCTCCATGAAAATAGCTGAAGATAGTTTTACTGAGCTCTGAGCAGGACTGTTTGACTATTTATGCAGGGGTCAAGCTACCAGGCGAAGTGGGCGACTAAGTCGCCGAAAAAATGTAAACTTCGCCTGCCTGTATTAGGAAAGCGAAAACGACTTCGCCCTGTCATTTTTTAAATTTTTCTTTAGAGCTACAATGAGTGCCTATAGTTTATAGGTTTTGAGATGCTCCCTCAACCCAGCCAAGTAGTGTTAAGACCCTGGTGAAATGGATTGCGCATTGCCTTGGCATGTGTTCATATCAATTACGTCAACAAAACATACTCTTGCACATTCACAGACATGTGTTATAATAGCTGACTGACCAATTAACTCTTTGGCCCCGCAAGACATTGCTGCCCGATTTCCGCAAGTTATCATTTGATGCTGAAACCTTAATAACTTGTGTTTCAAAATTAAATCATCTATATGTAAATAACAATTTGTGTTTTAAGAATAGAATGCTCTTTCTAAATATATCGTTTGAAGGTTTTAACTTACGTGCTTCCAATATTTTCCTTATAAAATCAATTTGAAACCATAAGTGAACCAGCTAAGGGGTAATAATGGCGGACATCGCTGTGTCTTGGAAGTACGTCTTCATAAGACTGTCTGATTTCGTAATTCATTTGGCACAAACATTAAGGAAATTATACAATTCATAGAAAGCAAAGGTAACTACCGTATTTACCGTATATATTGGGACAGGATAAAATAAATGATTTTTTTCCTGTCCCATGACTTATGGTTAAACTTTTTTTCAACTAGATCATATGTCCCAAAACTTAAGAACCGAAGCAAATTGTGTTGAATTTGCCCCCCCCCCCCCCAGCACTTCATGTTAAAATAAGGTAGGAAAATATTAAAAGTTTATTTGATAATAAACTGAAAGAAACTAACCTTGTACTGTTCTCATTTATTCCTCATTTTTTTTCTTCATAAGCAATTTATGTATAAAAGACACAAACGTATCCACTAACACATGGTCCGGAAATGTAGAGTACCGGTCGTGTGTATCGCTTATGTCAGGTAACAACATTGACACATTATTTTATTGACATTCATGTAGACACACGAATCATGTTTGGTTGTCCTCAGAAGTTTGAATACCGGTATATTATCAAACTTAAAATTGGATCCAGTAAAATCACAAAAAAACAATAGAAAGAGAGAGACAGAAATAACAACTGATTGCTTGAAGGCACCAGCAATTCACGCATGATCCGGTGTATGGTGCAAAATAACCAAGAGTGTATTATATCCAGGTTAACAATATAACAACATTTCGCAAATAAAAATCATTATTAGGAAATACATTCACCGTGAGAGCAAATGACAATACAGTGAAACCCCACTATAACGCGATATTTGGGGTCCATAAAATTTGATAGCGGAAAAAGCGGGGTCGCGTTATTGCGGGGTTTTACTATATTTTACTTTATTCAGAGAACAACGTACACACATCTAATGTACAGCATGAATAGGGTATCAACACCGTTTACTATCTGATATCGATCCGTCTTTGTTTTCCCACATGACAACCCTTTGATTGAGCCACGAGTTTGATACAGCTGTACTTGTTCAGTGCCAAGTAATAGAGAGTGGTTATTTGAACTCACTGTGATCTTGCCGCCCAAGCTCAGTCTCTACATAAGCACCCACATATGACAATCTTTGATCTTGCCGCCCAAGCTCAGTCTCTACATAAGCACCCACATATGACAATCTTTGATCAACCAGCGCATTGCCTGGTGCTTGGTTGTGTATGCAGTTAAAGAAGAAACATAAGTCGGCTATTGTTTGCGCAATGATTGTATACAGGATGAATTGAAGTCCAGCGCACGTGCTGGCAGCTTACGTTTTTTGATGTTTATTAAATCGTGAGAATCTTTTATCAACCACCACATTGTCTGATGCTCGATTGTGTATGCAGTTAAAGAAGAAAAACATGTCGGCTATTGTTTGAGCAATGATTGTATACAGAATGAATTGAAGACAAACACAAAGAAAACTTACTGGCTTTACTCATGGATCAGTAATAAGTAACATTTCCGATAATGTTTATTTTGGCAGAACACTTCAAGAAATTGGTGAAATTGTTAAATTTCAGAAGCCATGCCACAATCGAATTCATAAGTGATCTCTTCCCCAAAATGATAATAAACCTTTTATACACTAATTCTCGTACTTAAAAAAAAGTACAAGAAAAATACATGTACATGTATATAAAATTTCAGGAACCACGCCTCAAACGTATTATACTCGAATTCATACACGATCTCTTCCCCAAAATGATAATTTAATATATACATTATACACACTATTTCTCGTACTTTGAAAAAAAAAATGTTCATGTGCGAATGAATATATGAAATTTTGGGAGCCATGCTATGATTAGGGCTGTCAAAAACCACGGAAAACTTCACCCGGGTACACGTTGCGCCGTTTAACAGGTAACCGGGTACTCGTTAGAACATGAAAGACATGTACAAGCCTAGTTACCTCACTGTCAAATTTTCACAAACCTTGATTGTTGTAGGGTCACAAAACGAACGGACTATTTACATCATTTTGCACATTGTTTACCACACTTTATCCACTATTTCGCATTCTCTTTTTCGCATTTTACCAATTCGCACTTTCGCATTTTCACATTCGCAATTTACCCACACCCAATGGGAGATGGCTGATAGTCTGTCGACGGAGATAATTTGTTTTCCTGTTGTACTTCAAGTTGTCTATTATAAATTGTGCTATAATATTTTGTTTGATTTGTCAATAATAATTTATTAATATTACAATGTCGTTTCACTTATTAATAAACTTCCAACAACTTCCACAGCGTGTTTTGTTATTTATTACTCACGGCGAATGGCGGTGAAAGTCAACTTCCAGTTGAGAACTTGAATACTAAAGGAGGTTTACACTTAAGTAAGTAAAACAGTACAATATTAATATTTCAAACTAGATAAAATAAAGTTTTTTGAATGTTTTTATGAACTAAAAACTAAAAAATGAATGAACTAAGAAAGCATTTATCAAAGCTAAATAATACCAGTCTGTCCTAGTGTACAAGTACATGATCATTGTTCCCAGCACAATTTCCAGTTTCTGCTAAAAAAAAAACAACATATCGACCGTATCTGGTGACAGCGATGCACGTTTCCTGTTTGCAACGTGTCCTGCCGTCGAAAAAGCACTTTCGGATGGAACTGATGTTGCAGGAACACAGAGATATTTTCGCGCAAGGGCAGCCAGCCTGGGATATCGTGATGTATTATCTCGCCAATACTGAAGAATGTCACCATTAACATGAAGTGGCATCTCCGACAGATATGTTGCCAATTCGTCTACCGATGCAGCGTTGTCGTCTGCAGCACACAGAGAAGCTAGATCATCGAAAATGTTATTTTCGGCGACATTTTCCATTCTCGGTCTCTTCGGTTCCGGTTCATCCGTTTTGTCAGTGATTATGGCAACAGTGGTTAGCGGCACAGGTAGTAGATCCGTGATTACTACTGCCATCAACTCCAGTCTGACAGCAGCGTATGTCTCCTGTCATGGTGCTTCCTCAAAAAATGTCAGAAGTTTATAACGCAGATCGACGACTGCAGCCTTAGCTGCATTGAGCACGCTGTATCCGGTAGGATAATAGCAGGTTTGAAGTTCATTGGTGATGGCTTTCCGACATTCTTTAATTGCAGCATCATCATCTGGTTTCAAATTGGAAATGTTTTTCATTATTATATACAAGTGCGCATACACAGACGAGATGGACGGGTACTTTTGTCCAGATGACATGACGGTAACTTGCTTGAAAGGCTTTAGTATAGGTATGAGAGCTTCAGCCAATGACCAGTTTTCGTCCGTCATTTCAAAAGTAGAAGCGATGCTGCGGACTGTTACCTGTGGGTCAGACAGAACTGCACCGATCGCCCACCGTAATTTCACGAGTCGAATTCCACCTTGTGGAACAATCTATGATAACTTCCGAAACTGCAGCGGTGTCATTATTTTGTAGTGCTTTCTGTTTTTCACGCAAAGCCTGAGCTGCAACTGTACTGTGTTTAAAATGTGCAGCTATTCTCCTGGCAGCACCAAGCATTCTGGCTATGGCTTTCACTTTTAAACCAGCGCTAATTGCCAATTGCAACGTATGAGCAAAGCAAAGTTGATCTGGCCAGTCATCCAGCAAGTCCATGGCTGCATTCATATTTGATCCGTTGTCATGGACTGTTGCAGCTATTTTATTCACCGGAATGTTCCACTCATTGGCACAATCACTCAGACGAACACTGATGTTTTGCCCAGTGTGTCGTTCCGGAGTCTCTCTTGTCTGCAAAATGGCTGATTCCAGTTCCCACACAGGATTTATCCAGTGAGCAGTCACGCACATATAGGCAATGTTCTGCAACAATGTCCACAAATCCGTTGTAAATGCTACATAATAAGCCTTTTCCAATTCCACCAACATTTTCCGAACGCCTTCATCATACCGTTTCTTTATCAACGCAGTTGTCGTTGTTCTTGATTTGATTTTGTAGTCTGGCTCTAGAAAATTAATTAGGCTTTTAAAACCGTCTCCTTCCACAATACTTATCGGCCGCCCATCTTGTGCAAGGAAGGCCGCAATTCTCTGATCAATTTCTAAGGCCCTGGCTTTTGATAATTTTGGTTTCCCGACCATGAATGAAGCAATGCACGGAGTACTACTTGTGCTGACGTTATTATCGACGTCGATGCGGTGTGTTCCAACGAGATGGTTCCGCAAAGTACTTGTGTTTCTACCTTTTGCAGAAAGCACCAGTTCACACAATTTGCAACGAGCACTATTCTCGTTTAGTCGTTCAGCATGCGTCCACACTTTAAAAACTTTGCCCATTACTCTTTGTTAAATATTTATTTAAATAGAAAATAATATCACTCCCTATAATAACTGTGTTTTGTTAGACACACATGCAGCGCTTCTAAAATGGCAATAGCAAACAGGGCTACAGCGACTGCGTGGTTACGTGGTATCACTGGTACATACCAGTGACACCACGTGACCACGCAGTCGCTGAAGTGATATGTTAACACGAGTAGTCTACATATTAGTGTTTTGAACTGTGAAGCTGTTCGCATAGCCAAGCATGCAGCAGCCATTTAGTAGTGGGCCGCTGATGCATAACAGGTGGTCCTACTCCTAAATATAGACCGGAGCTGCAACTCAGACCAGCGTACTGCTGATGATATATGATATTTTGATAGTGTTGTCGACAAATTATTTTTTTGAACGGGTCTCGTCATTAATTTTCAATGCCCGGGTTTTTCACTACGGTCGGGTACCCGGTTACCCGGGTACCCGTTGACAGCCCTAGCTACGATCGCGTTATATCCGATTCGCGTTATAGCGGGGTTTCACTGTATTTTCGCTAGGATGGGATACAGAACGTATTCTTAAAGACAATGCCGTGTATATTATTTACCCTGCAGACATCAATGCCTGTTTGTATCAGTTACAATTACAGATGGCAAACAACAGAAGACCGGGTGGTGAATAAATACAGTGTAGCGAATAATAAACTCATTGTTTCAACTTACCAGTAGGATTTCAAATACAAAGTTTATTTTATTACAAAGCAAGCAGACCCTGGAAGCCAACTTTGGATTATTTTAAGTGTGCAGATTTTTTCTATACAAAGTCGGCAGACCAAGGGAAGCCGGCTTTGGTTTCTTTTAGTAGTATTCACAGGAATTTTGAAAATAAATTGAAACAGTGGAACAGTCTGGGTCTGTAAGTGACACTTTGAGCATACATTTGTGAAATGTACTGGTATTAACGGATTTGCCACAACTGAACAGGCGTCAATTGTGCGGCATGATCACAGGAAGTTCAAATAAATTCTGTCAGATGAATATAGGACTCTAATTGGCACTGAACAAGGATCAACTCTGCGGCTCGATCAAAGGGTTGGGAAAACAAAGTGAGGCTGCCTTTACAAGCTAAGGGATTTGCACAGGCAGATAACTGAGGAAATATTACTTGGGAATTAGATCTGGCTTATGAAAAAGGCAAATATAAATCAACTCAAAACTTTGATTGCATCAAACAGTGATTATACAGCAAAACAAAATATAATACAAGTACGGGTTGCTCTAGTCTCCTATATTGCCCATAGATTTATCAAATTTTGTTCTTCAAAAGTTTGCAGATAAGAAGACAAGTCTAAACATACAACACTGACAGCGGTTTTTATTTTATTTATTTAATAAAATATAAGTTCGAGTGCATTTTTTTTTACCAGCTAAGCATCGATATTATAATTTAAAAGGTGTCCCAAAACTTACGACTAAAAAAAAACGATCTGTCCCAGAACTTACAGTGCACAAAAAATTACTTTAAAAATTAATTTATGGTGTCCCAACATATACGGTGTCCCAACATATACGGTAAATATGGTAAATGATTAGTTTGTTTTATTCTGCTCTGCCAGTTGACACAGCATATTAAAAATATAGCTAGAACTGAAACAATATTAACAACAATTGCACACGACAGGAGAAACAGACTGAAGTACGCAGTAATATAATATTTTCTGAATGTTTTTTTAACTCTGTTTGTCTTTGGACACCAAAAATTATTCACCAAAATAATATTTTAATGCCATATAATTTTTGGACAATGTTTATCAATATCTTTTTTCCAGAACTTTTGTTATCTGACACAGTCTAAGGAGACATGGCATCTTGGTTTCAAGCAAAAGTCTCAGTGTGTTTGCCAGTAATCAAAGGGCTTGTATCATTGCATATTTAGCAATAAACATACTTGTAACAATATAATATCATAATTAAGCTAAATATATGGTCCCTCCAATTTCCTTGACACCATGTTTTCAGAATTGGTAATTTCAATCGTTCAAAATGTTCTGCACCAAGTACAATTTTATTTATGCTGACAGAAATTTCAAACATTTAAATTTGAACTTAAACTAAGGAATGTTTTACTCATACTAAAAATTATGTTCGAATAGGCAACTGTCAGACAATGAAAACCACTTTGATTATCCACATTATCTTGTGCATTAACAGAAAGTGTTGGCAATAGGCAGTAGTAGAAATAGCTTACATGCTCCACAACTCATGATTACTAATTGTGATATACTCGAAAATGTGATGTAGACAGTTCACATTATCAGTAAAGTGAATTAACTTGTGCGTTATAAAGTTTTAACTACCGTATATACTATACTCGATTATAAGTCGACTCGACTATAAGTCGAGCCCCCCCCTTTTTAGGGCTGCAAAAGGTGATTTTCTCTATGACCCTCCTATAAGTCGGGATGTATTTTGGAAGTCAGATCCGTCTGAAGGGGTGACTTCTTAGTGAGTCAGAAATGCACTTTAGAAATATAAACAAGCCAAACTAGATAGATATATAAGAAAAATAAAGACAAAACCAGTGTAAAATACAATTATATTATTGAGTGAAATATGTCACAAATAAATTGACAACTTACAATTTGTCCATCTTTGTGTAATAAAGTCCATTGAAATCCATAATGCTTGACATTTTAAATCCATTTATAGGATAAATCCACGAATTCAATTATAGGTCACATACCGGTATACAAATAGAAGTTCAGAATGATCTGATTCACAATATCCGTAATATGTTAATTCCACACATCATACAAATAAACAACGAAAGTTAAGTCCACTTTTTTGTGAATCACGGTATCCTATAAATGTCACTATCTAATGTCATCTGGTACAAAGTCCAAGAATTAATCCTCATTGTCTGATAAAGTTCTGAAATCCTACATTGTCTAGTCATTGTAAATCGTCGTCGTCTAGTCATCGTGATATCAAAATGTGTTTATAATATACAAACAACATAGAGAATTTTCTGCTTGAAGATAAAATATTGCTTAAAACTAATGTTAAATGCAAATATGCATAATGAGAAATACAGGACACAGTTCAAATAAGAGAACCATAGCACACACACACACACACACACACACATATATATATATATATATATATATATATATATATATATATATATATATATATATATATAATTTTTGCATTTCTTGCATCACTGCCACTTCTCCCTAAAATTCAAGTCTAGCTTGACCCCTGTTTATGTATACTACAGGTTACAGGCATATATCATGGTGGTTAAGATACGTCTCTCTCTGTCATTGGGGACCTTGGTGGCCTTTACATGTCACTCTCTCATCTCACCTCTGTCCATGCAAGTTTGTCTAGATTCGACCAATGTGGGTATATGCGAATGCTTGCCAATAGCTTCCCATGGATCGGTTGTTGTTCCTGGGGTCTTCCCAGGTTCTTCCGCCACCAAATATACTGGCCGCCAGGTGTAACCTATCATGTGCTGAAAAATGGCGTTAAATCTCACACAACCAAACCAAACCCCTCTTATTTTTGTTTTGTTGTTGATAACATTACTGAAAATCTTTTTTCTAAGAGGTTTGGGAGTAAAGAATTTTTTTTGCATGATAACTTCTTATGGCATGTACAAGGAAGGTATATGTGGATGGGTTAATTGATGCCTCTGAAGCAAATTTTCTGCTTTTTACAAAATTTTGAACTTGTATGACTTGTATTTGTTTTCTTTGTTTTTTGTTGTTGTTGTTGTGGCAGTCAGTGTATAAATGTCACAAGCATTATACTGCTGTTTGCAGGTGAGTGTTTAAAGGCACCATGTGTTGTTTTTGATGATGATGACAATAACATCAAAAACAATGACAATAACTCGTGATACCTGTGAGGGATGGTTTTTCATTGGATGACACATCACATGATTTTATATTTCCTTATGGTGCATAGTTATTCTTGGTTTTGGTTTTGTGGTTTTGACACCATTTTTCAGCACAATAGGCTATATTTCACGGCCATTATATATCTGGTGGAGGAAGAACCTGGGGAAAACCCAGGGAAGAACCAGTTACCAATGGGAAGCTACTGACAAGCTTTCTCACATCTCCACGTGGACAGAGGGGAGATGTCAGTGATCTGAAAAGTCAAGCGCCTTAGATCACTTGGACACCTGGGTCCTCAGTTATTCTTGTCACATCAGGGGTCACTCTACCAGGCGAAGTGGGCGACTAAGTCGCCGAAAAAATGTAAACTTTGCCTTCTTCTGTTAAGAAAGTGAAAACAACTTCGCCCTGTCATTTTTTTTTTATTTTTATTTTTTTAATCTACACAGAGTGACAGTATTTAATGACTTTTGAGATGCTCCCTCAACCCAGCCAAGTAGTTAGTATTGAATTAAGCCCTAGGCGAAATGGATTGCATTATGTATTGGCAGGTGTTCATATCAATTGCGTTAACAAAACAAACTCTTGCGCATTCACAGGCAAGTGTTTTAATAGCTGATTGACCAATTAACTCTTTTCCACCGCAAGATACCGCTGCCCGATTTCTGCAAGTTATCATTATGATGATGAAAACTTAACTTGTGTTTCGAAACTAAATCATCTATGTGTAAATAACAATTTGTTTTTATAATAGAATTGGTGAAAGCACTTTCTAATTTATATTTTGAAGATTTAAACTGCCCTGCTTGCATTATTTTCTTCAGAAAATAAGTTTGAAACCATCAGCGAACCTGCTAAGGGATAATAATGGCGGACATTGCCGTGTCTTGGAAGTACGTTTTCATTAGACTGTCTATTGTCGTAATTCACTGGACACGCATATTTAAGGAAATTATACAATTCGTAGAAAGCAAAGTGTAACTATTATGTGATAAAAGATTTAGCCTAAAAATAACAACGTGTTGGTCAGAAACGTATGGGACAATGCTTGTGGAATCGATAAGTGCTGTAACTTACAGTCAAAGTTGTTTCTCACAGTTCTCATTTTTGTGAAAATACGAGAACAAGTAGCAAAGAAAAAAAAAATATCCAACCAATACACAACGTTATTGTGAGTACATAGACAAATATTAAAACCATACATTTTCAATCCTATCTAGAGATTGTTGTAACAAAGCTAGAAAGTGAGTGGTCATATGAAGAAAATCCCCGTTTCTAAAAATAGATGCATCTACAAAAAAACTTCACCAAATAATAAGTCAAAAGATTCACATTTAATTTAGAATCGGCTCCCTCAACATGCAGTTGTAAAGTTGAGATTACTCATCAGTGACCACTGTGGTTTGAATGGCTGAACACTATGACGTTGAAGACATGCATATACATGTGCTGTCAAGTGCGTGTTATAGCCTAATATAGGGGTTGTTTCAAACTAGTTTAGAAATGTTTTCGACTGCTATTTGCTAGTGAAGAAACCAACAAAAAAAATTTCTTTAAGTGGTAGTTGCTTAAGTATTTTACCTATTTTTAATTGCAATACTGTAATCTATGTACTCCTGTCAGTTACAATTAATTACAATTTATTTTTTCTGCTATGCTTTTTTGAAGTCATATGGCCAAAATACATTGCATATTTCCCTACGGCTAAACATGTACTCTTTCAAGTATGAAAACACTGCATATGAGTATGATACATTCATATACTTACAAAATGTGTTTATAATATACATACAATATAGGAGAATTTTCTACTTGAAGATAATGTTAAATGCAAATATGCATAATGACAAATACAAGGCACAATTCAAATAAGAAAATCAAAGCAAATACACATACACACACACACACACACACACACATATATATATATATATATATATATATATATATATATATATATATATATATATATTGCGTTTCTTGCTATGCTGCCACTTCTCCCTGTTCTGCTCTCACTTCTCCCTATTCTGTCCAAAAGGAGAAGTCACTTCCTAAAATTCAAGTCTAGCTTGACCCCTGCACATGATCATGATATTATTGGCTTAAATGTGACGTCACAATATTATGTTCTTAGCGTTGTGCAGTTGAAATGGCATATCTAGAATTCTAAAGCCGATTTTTTCATTTTTTCTCTATCGTGTAATAAAACATTATTGCAGAACTTTGTTTTGATGAAGATGAAGTTTTAGGAACAAGTAAACCTATCGTATTAATCTCTGTGCTTCACATCAGTCAGTATGATGTTTACTTTTTCATAAACCTTGATATTCACCTAAATAAAAGTTTATAATTATATAATATTGTGCTTTGAGAGTATTTATATAGGTGTAGTGGTAGCAATGGTTATTCCCTTGAGGAACTACTGTTGCTGCCACAGAGGCATCAGGTTGTAACCAGGTGCATGGCAAAGAGTCTGTAATTGTATAATATAATTTTTCTTTCTCTCATTCTTCCTCCTTCTCAAATAGTTCTAAATGCAATATTGCTGTACTAGTTTGTATTTTTTTCTTTTTCAGTAATATTTTGAGCAGTGCCTGAAATCCCCCATAGCCTTTAAGAATATTTAGATAGAAATTGGTGTTGTTGCAGCAATGGTTATTCCCTTGAGGAATTACTATCGCTGCCACAGCGGTGTGTGCAGTACGGTCGTGACAAGATCCATGGCAAGGATGAGAGTTGCTGAGGTATGTATTTCACCTGAAATGGTGTTGAAAATATATCCATTGTAATGTCAAGAAAGTCGTGACAGTACCCATGCTTTTCTTAACGGCGTCCTGAGGAAATATTTAGCCTTAAAAATCATGTCCATGGCATTTATCCTCTCGGTGTAAGTTGTAGAGAGAAAATGAAATACTTTTATGTCCTTGTTTTAAATGTCAGAACTTTTAATGCACAAAGGTCTTAAGATCTAAAAACGTAACCTATGGTTCTGTTGTCCAGTATAGAAACCATTATGGAAAATTACTTGCCAAAAACTTGTTCATTGTATTGATGTTTCCTCATAAATTAATATTAATGTTGCCTTTATTTCCAGTGTTGGTAGTTTATAGTAAAAACGGCCCTATCGACATTTGTACATATTTCATGCAAGTCCTGTGCCAATTTATATATCATTTTAAATCAGTACAACAGGCTGGTTTTGATGACTTTAAAAACGAGTTACTGGGAATGGGTGCAGATATGCTTTTTTGGTAGGTTTGATCATTGTAACACAATGTTCGTACAACTTTGAAAAATCTGTGATTTTGATGGGTTGCCTTGAACTTGAATTTTAAAAATGGTTTTATCTTTGAGAAGTTCTTCAATTTCTTCACAGACTCCTTGTTTTGTTCCCAAATTCCTTGAATTTATCTTTGGGAATACAAAACATTAGAACTGAATAAAATATATCACTTTTTAAATTCAGATTTTTTAAAATTTACTTATTTTTCAAATATAATGAATAGATAAATGGTACAGAATTTATTTGTCATAAAATTTGTGTTACATTTCAGACTCACTTTTTAATTTTTTTTAGAGTTATTATAACTTGTCCAGGTTACATAATTATAAAACACCTGATATTTATTTCTGTATGAAAGGAGATAGTTCCTTATGCATATTGTGTAAAACAAAATATTTTTTTGGGTTGAACAAAAGATGTAACACAAGACACCAAATGAGATAAATTTCAAACAATTTCAACATTATCATTGAAAAATATCCAAATGATATTGTGATTGTGTAATTATAGAGGATGCAAAGAACAAATCTCGTTTCTTATATTTAACATATAGGTCAGGATATGGAAACTGTAGCCATTAATATGCTGCAGATGTAACAGCATACCATTTTTGCTTTTTAACAATGATTGTGAAATACATCAGATGCATACCTGTCAACCTCCCGAGACAAAAACCTGTACACCAGACAAAAAAAAAAACTTACAAAGACCAGAAAAACCTTATGCCAAAGACAGGGCTGATCAAATTTTTTTTTTCATCCACTTGTCCAGGAGAAGTGGTTTCAGAAAATTCACTTGTCCCACCTTACTTTTCACTTGTCCCACCTTATTTTTCACTTGTCCCAAAATGGTAATCACTTGCTGAGATTTGATGAGATGTATGTACTTAATCCATAGAAAGAACAAATGAAATAATATACAACATAATTATTTTTTAAAAGAATTTCATTTTTCTAAAACAGTTGTTGATGTACATTTGGCTACTTCAGGTACACGTAAATATGTTTTCAATGTACATGTCTGCCACCTGCACCAGCACTAAGCCAGCAGTTGATAGCTGTGTCTGAGTTAAAGTCCTCAAGCTCTGGTCCATTTGGTGAAATGTTCATTAGAATTTTTACACTCTCTTGGTTTAAGGAATTCTCACACTCAGTAGCAGTCTTACATTTTATCCCTCCACTTTCACAAGATTTTTACTTCTTCAAATCGTCCTTATTACCTTCCTTGTGAAAATAATTAGCAAAACTCATTTTATACACATAGTAACTATCAGCTTGCTTGACAACTACTTCTAAAGTGATCATAAACATTTTCTCTTTTAAATACGAACAGAGCTCATTAATAAGCATAATTGTCTCGCTTCAAACGCAATATCGCATGTGAAAGTTGATCGTCTGTATAATCAGTTAAAAATGAAAGAATCATTACTTTCATTTAATCAGTTCATAAGGAAACCAACACTGATGTTGGTAAAGTATACCTTTCATTAATTTAATTACCTGACTCGCTGGATTAAAATCAAAGTGAGCCACTTGTGAGGATCTGGTTTGAGTAAACACAGTGCAACAAAACCGCTTAAAACACTCTTAATTAATCATACCGGCTTTGTTTTGTTTGAGGTGTTTTGATTTGCCGATAATTTGGTCGCTTAGCCCAATATGCAGTCAAGCGGTAACAGAATGTACACTTACGCGATAGTTATCACTGAGCACCTGTAGGTGTTATACAGGATATAAATGTATACATGGAGAGTAGTAGAATCAAATATTCAGTACGCCCAGAGGGCATGAATGGCCAAAAAAAGGTAGATGTAGTAATTAAAGCACGAAAATAAGGACTTGCTGAGATTTTTTTTTAAAATATAAAAACTGTACAAAACCATACGGCAGTACACTGCAAAACGACCCCAAAAAACATACAAATTACGGGATTCCCGTACAGGTTGACAGGTATGCAGAGGGTTATCCAAATGAATGATCATCAATTTGAAACTTAAAAGATGATGAACTGTCACTCGATCCTGATTTCCTCTAGAGTCAACCAGAATTTTCCTCGGAATGGAAAATGTCCTTTCAATGTCTGCATTAGAATGGCAATGTCAGTACAACTCTACCAAGTCCACCAAGAAGCTTAAATTGTTTCCTGCTTGTGGGTAGTTTTCAGATTGCCGACTGTCTGCCAAAACTGCTCCAGATTGGTACTGTACTGTCTGGGTCGATTTGGGAAGTTCTTCTTTGGGAGTCCGAATGTAGTCCTGAATTTCTTATTCCAGACTAGTGCAGTTTTCTCATTCTGGGTTAATATCATGAACTTCTCAGACAGCTTCACCACTGCAATACAAAATGCAAAACAGAAGAACTTTCTAATAAACTGTTTTTTATGCTGCAGTTGAGATTTCTAAGAAATATTACATGTCCATAAGATTTAAATCCAGAAATTGCTTCTATCAATATAATTCTCTCGGAATTTCATTGAAACAGTTTTAAAAACAACCACTGGCATACATGCCATAACACGACGTGTCACGCGAAAAACACGATTTTGGACTCCCAAACCCCACGACACGGTCGTGTTTCGAAAAACACGATTTTCAACAATCTTTTTTTTTTTACATTTCTTGACCACATTGATATATGCCTGTAATCTTTTGTATATATAAACAGTAAACAGTGGTGCTCAGAGCTCATTTAAAACTATCCTCGGGGCAGCTTATACAGCTGTTTTAAAGACAATTAAAAGGTAAGGTGGTCAGAGATAAACAGACACCTTTCAGATATTTACTGAATTGGCTTACAATAGCAAGGGTGATGTGTCGTGTCAAATCCTTTGATCACTGCCGAGGGAGAGCCCATTAGGCTAATTTGCATAGGTAAAGTACACTAAGCGGAACAACCCAATTAAACAGATGCGTGTTGAAAAACAAATGTTATTACACATCACTGACTGTATTGAATGAGAAATGTTGAAGCCATCTTTATTAAAGTTTGTGATTAGTGGCAACGTTTCTTTGAAGTCGGATTTTTACTCTATATATAAAATTCAAAACTTGATTATTTCGGTAGGTTGAATAACAGCACCGTTCAATCTCTACTGCAGTGTTGCAACTTGAATCCAAAGGTCAGGGGAAACTGTGTCCCCTTACCCTCCAGATTGGGGGGATACACAACATTGTAAAGGGACAAAGGAAAATTGTAGTAGATAATGCACTGGAAGTGCTTTAAAAAAAAAAAAAAAAAAAGATAATCTTTTGCCACCTTAACTTTTTCATATTTTCTTGGGACATTTACATGATTGCAATAAACATTTTATCATGTGATCAAGTAACTCATGAAAACATAACATGTTTGAATATCTGGTTAACCTGAAATGAACTGCACCATGGAATTTTGATAATTTAAAAGTGTTAAATTATTAATAAAATGACAAATTGTGTATTTGCATAAATTAGTACCTCTTTTCATTAATTCATCCGGAGAATAAATTAAATCTTCACTACCGTAGTTGTACTTTAAATAATAATTTACAATAGCAGTGATCAAAGACTTGAGCAACTCGGCCGACTACCACCTTAACTGTTTTCATTGACAATTAATTGTTTTGAAATGGATATTCATTGCCATCTTACAGGTTTTATCACTTTTAGCGACTTAAGCCATTGCTTGCGCCAACTTAGACGTGCATGGATGCTCATTTGCGATGGAAAAGTGTAGGCATATTTGTGAACACAAATGACACTTACTTTACCGTCAAACTAACTACATAAATATTGAAACCAGCATAGACTGCATGTAATTAAAAATACATTCCACTGTCCAATGGATTTTAAAGACAGTAACTTTGTGTATTTTTGTATTTAATGTCTGTGAAGTTGTGACCATGTTTGTGGTGATGTTATTTGACAATGCTAAATCTACCATTTTTTTAGATTTTATTTTTTAAAAGTATTTTAAATGCTTCAGAGAAAACACATGGTATTTACTATCATTCAGATTTGAATTTCCAGTCATTTGCCTTAGGCTGATTTCAAAAGATAGCTTATTCTCATTTGGATGACGTCGCTTTTGGGGGGGTCACGCGCACTGACCCCCCTTTGGGACCTAAAAACACACTTTTTGAATCTCAAAAAACCCCCAACACTGTCTGGGAATATGGCAAGTATGCACTGGGGTGACATTTTCCTTCAATGGTACCCATCACTGCTTTTAATTTCCAATTAGTAGTGCAGACTAATAATATTGTTTCATTGTTCACCCATCAATAGCTAATAATTATCAATATTGATCATGGGAGAAAAGACGACCTACCTAATCAGATTAGCGAGTATTGATTGCACTCCCAAGCATCTAATGTTGTTTTAATGTCTAAGATTTTTGTCCACATGAAGCACTGATGCATGCATTATACCATCACACCCTTTGTGACTTTAAGCCTAATTTTCAGATGCCTTTGTTGTCATCATTATCATCACAATCACCATCTTTTAACAACAACAATGAAATCCAGAAAATGATTATCACTTAACTAGCATTACAAACGAAGACAAAATCCTCATTCAAGCCAAGGCATTATGGATTCCTATACTGTATCCATAATATTCATATTATTCATTTTGCATGTATTATTATTATTATAATTATAATACAGTTGTGATCATGATTTCTTATGAACAATTAAAAAGTTTTAAACTTGCATAAGGAGTTCTCCTGATCCAATGTTACATGTTGGTATTCCAAGGAATCTTGTGGATATCCTGTTTACACGAATTCAGACTGTCAGCATTTTATTATCCCCTTGATCATTTAACTCATCAGTGAGAATGGTGAATTTTTCATTGTGGCACATGTCTGTGACTTTCTCATCCCAATGAAGACCTAAAGCTTGGGTCATAATACGAGTAGTTTTTGTCTGTTTGCATGAGAACTTTTGTGCAATTTCCAAGTCCGGGAACATTATTTTGACTAGATCTGATAATGATCTGCTACCAGAAACGGGAGGTTATGTTTGGCTATAAAGTTGGCAAATAGTGTCTCAGCACATGCAACTTTGTCCACATTTGATGCAGAATCTGCAAACATGGATTAAAGTGATGGCATATTTGTTGTCGCAGTTAATATGCTTTTATGTGATGAGGTTTCTGCATCACACATGTCTTTCTTGCCACCATAACAGATTTTAAAATCAACTTTACAGGAAGAGCAGAATACATATTCATGTCCCTTTGAACTTTATTCCATCCACTGAAATTCCCATTTCTATCCATCACTGAATTTCATGTGATAATTCAGTTGCTTCAGTTTTGGTATTTTGAAATTTAGAACCCTGATTACACAACTTATTTGTCCATCTACACAAAGACCAACATCTTTGCACATGACTGTAAGTGTACTTGTTGTAACCACCTATCATTTCCATAATTGTCATTTAGTCGATCTATGGGGTACATAATAATGAACAAGAAATTATACAGTGAGATGCAAGAAAGATGCGAGTTTTTGTTATCCTTGTTACATATTTGTTGACAGTTACATCATATTTCATCATAAAGTTTTTGCAAAAAAACCATTGTATTACATATTATAATAAGTGAATTCTGATTTTTTTTTAATATCTGAGTACTAATACCTTTTAATAAAAGGTTTGCTCATTTCAAACCACTAGACATAACAAATGACACAAAAAATGTGTTACTGTAGAATTTGGTACAGGTTACACTGCAGCTATCAAATATTATATTATGTTATCTTCCACCCCCACCCCCCCCAATATAATTAGTTGTATGAAATCATCCCAGAACCAATGATAAAGAATGTTATTTAAATTTTAAAAAATCAGATGAAGATGAAACATGGACGCAAAATTGTGAGATTTTAAATAGGGTGTGTGTGACATCCCTGATATCCAATTTGAAATCGGCGTGAAGTTTTACTCATATTGATTAAACGTGACAACTATCTTTAATTTTTCCTTGAAGAATTACTGTTACAAAATCATCCCCAAACCAATGATCAAGAATGTTATTTAAAAGTTCTAAAAATCCGACGTAGATGAAACATGGATACAACATTAGATTTTAAGTGAGAGTACATGTGACCTCTCCACTATCTAATTTTAAATCAGTATGAAGTTTTACTTATATTTATTAAACATGAGAACTATCTTTTCCTTTTCCTTAAAGAATTACTGGTACAAAATCATCCCCAAAACAATATAAAAGAATGCTATGGGCATTTAAAAATTGAATGAATGCATAAGAATGGACATGAACATCGCCCCCCGCCCCCCTGTTTCATATAGTTCTACATTATTTACATTGTACCAAGATACCTATTGAAGATATAACTAGCTGAAGCTGTTCGGCATTCAAGTTATTTTCCAGTGACTAGCAAACATGGGTTTCACCAGCTTTTGCATGTAAAGATTTTAGCAACTTTTATTCAAAATATATAGTTAAAAAATCAAAGAATCACATTTACTGTTCTTAAATATTTGATGATCAAGAAATTGCTTTAATGCTTCGGATAACTTAGGATTGTCAAATTAAATAAACCCCTCAACAACAACTGAAATTTAGATGTTTCATGCAATATATAGTTTTAATGAAGTTCATGCAAATATTTTTCCATGAAGGAAGTTTCAATTATCACGGTGTTAAGATTGTACCCGAGTCTAATGTGTGTTGTTATTACAGTCTCGGGGGTTTTGTGGACAGTTGAGTTTTTCTGATTAATTTTACTTAGACTTCCAATAATGATCTAATTCAGTTGGCAATTTTGCTGGTTATTCTTTAAAAAAGATAACTGGAATGAGAAATTAGAACTCTGCCTTATTTTCAAACAAAGTCCTAATGTAATGGCGAAAAAATGTTTTCTAAGTTATACTTTCTGATGTGAACATTAAAATTCTCACCTGAGCAAAATCTGCACATGAGAAAATTTTGTTAGTTTTTCAGTGGCTCACAAGATCTAACAAACTGCACAAATGAGCTTGCAAAATCTACCCAATTTACACGCATTGCTAACAAGTTTCTCATGTGCAGCTTATGGGCAGCTCGTGTGAATAGGCAAGATTTTTCTGTACTGGAAGGACTGTACAAACAAATACACATAGGAGCAGAGTCAGAGAGTAAATATGTGAACAAATGAATGAATTAACAAAATAATAAATAAATGTACAAGAAAAGAGTCAAATAGGGGAATTACAAAATATATCAATGCGCAAAGAAATGAGAATAGACAAGACGGGTAAATCACGATATTTGGCCCAGATGTGTTGAACATGGGGGTCAAATTTCAACTTCACAGATTTCTGTTGAAACAACTTGATTTTGGAAGTTCAACACTTTAAACCTCTGAAAATTTAATGGTTTATTGAAGAGAAAATGGCAAGTTTATTTTTTTCTTGTTTGCTGGAGGTAGAGTAGGTACTGGTTACGGACACTACAGGGTGAATATAACAAGCAAAGTCAGTCATGGTTTTCACTTGAACATTACATTTTTTGTAATATAACAAACTTGAACTCATAAACAAACAAAAATAATAACTTTTATGTCACTAGATAGGTCATAGGCGAATAAAACCTTACTCTCTCTTCAGCACCTGCTGAAACACTATTTTAACGGAGCATAACTTTATCAGAATATACTAACAGGGTCAAGGGAAATGGAAAATATTGCTTATATATTGTTGTTTGAACCTATAGGCAATAATCAACCACATGTTCTAGTTCCAGAACTGCATATGAAAAAAATTAAATTAATGTACCAGACAAAGGTCCAAACAGTTACGGACACGACATAATTCACGAAATGAATAAACTTATTTTGACATGTTCTGCTTAAATAATCTCTTTCATTTCATTGCGTTTTCACTGTTTAAGTAATTGTAGCTTCTCTGGACAGGACTTGGTTGTTTCTTTTTCTTCTTGCCTTGCTCTTTTCTTTCTTTCTCTGTCCCTTTCCTTCAATTCTTCATCTCTGGATTTGTCTAACTTTTGTTTTGCCCTCCAGGCTTTCACTTTCAGGGCAATTTTTCTTCTTTTCATTACATCATCTGTTTCTGTTTTTTTCCCTCTCGATATGTCCACCAGCTCCATGGTTTCCAGATAGTTTGGATGATCTTAAATCCATATTGGATACTGTTGAGGAAAAAAAACAACCTGAATTAGAAATCTGTATCATTATCAAACTGAAGTTGTGCCTTAACATAGTGCTTCTGCATTACCAGTTATTAATATCATTAACCTGTGTCATGTGTAACCAAGAGGTTATTACTTGCACTTTCATTTGCAAATATTTGTGTCTACTTATTAATATAATACCAACAATGTCAAGCTTTTCAATAGACTTCTCAGGATTTATAGGAATTAAAACATTTTACTCATCAAAACCCTTTTGCAGAAAAGAAATCTTGTTTAGGTAGGGCTTTTATGTCAGTATGCATTTAATACATATGTGTATTATAGTATGAACATTTAAAACATACATGTTTACAATGCGTAGTGTCCGTAACCTTTTTGTATCATATTAACATCATCGATATGTACACATATTTGAAACCCTTTAGTGTCAGTTAGTTTGTGCATATATTGAAAACAGTCATATATTATTCTGAAGGAAAGATTGAAAGTGTACTAAATGGGGAAAAATAGGACATAATTACTTTTATTCTAACTTTTCATTAAATTTCGCAATTTTTAATTCAAAAATCAAACAAAATTAATTTAGCAAAAAGTATTGACTTAAGTATTTCAGATAGGTATGATAAAGGACAGTTTAACACAAAAAGTGCTGTATTCGAGCATAATAATGACATAAAACATTGATATCTCATTTGCCTAATATAGGTTATGGACTCTACAGAAAATATTGGTAGAGTATTTCACTTTCATACTTACCATTATTTCAACTTTGACAGATAATTTCTTGTCGGTAATGATGTTGAGGAATCCCTCCATGCTTCCAAGTGACTCGGTTGAAGCGAAGGTTGCTGGAATGTACTACTTGGATGCAAATACCAAGGACTTATTTTTCTTTTTTGCATACAAACATTTAATGATGCAATATTGCATAAGGAAATTGTTGCATCATCCTGTAACATAGAATATTTTCAGCCAAAGATGATGCAATACTAATGATATGGAAAGTTTTAGTTTGATATGGTTAAAGTTTTGAAAAATGGCTCCAGAACTATTACATATATTTTCAGGTTACGGACACTACAGTTTTTTGTAGTGTCCGTAACCATGTTTTGTCCATCAGGAAATTTGTAATGAAAAATATATCCATGACTTGTATATTTTTGAAATCATACCCACAGTATGTATAACCAAAATTAATAAAACTGTTGTGTCTTCAAAATAGGAAAACTGTGAGTGGTTATGGACTCTACATATTTTTCCGCACCAGGTTTTATTTCAGTGGATACTCAGTTAAAAAAAAATTAAGACTACAATCTGACATTTCTTTGGTTTCTGCAGCATTTATAACTATAGTTTAACTTTTATATATGAAATCAGTAAAATAATATGAAATCTTTCCTAATAATTACAGATATAACTAGAAGAGGGTAACAAGAATATAAAAAAGCATAACAAAGTATAGGTTCCACATTTTTATTGATATATCCACCAATTTTCTACCTTTACTTTTGACAAATACATTAAAATTTTTGTGATGAAATTTTCTGTAAGAATACTGACAACACTGTTTTGCTAATATAAGGAAATAATAATATTCTTTGTTGAAAAATGAAATATTTTTCAGTGCAACAGCATAACGGTAAAATATGGCCATTTTGGGGGTGTATTCACAGGTGTTGGAAAAAAATGTAATTTTTGAAAAGAACTGAAACTGGGAAACACCTACAGCATGCACCCCCATATGTTTCTGGACATTAAGATTGTATTTTAGGCCACAACTGTGGCTTCTATGCTGATATAACATGTAAAAGCTGCAAAGAGGCCAAATACTGTGATTTACCCAAAGAAAATAAAGAAATGAACATTACAAGAGAACAGGAAGTTTAGATCAAATAGAAACTTGTTTTCATTCACAAAGGGACATTTAATTTTGCATGTGGACAATGTAACTACAGTGCAACCTGCCATGGCAGACACCGCAATATAACAAACACATGTTAAAAATGAACATTTGTTAATCCCCAGTAAAAATTCTTTTATTAATGTCCTTTTATATAACAGACACCTGTCTAACTTGTGCCCATCAGAATAAGACCTAATATTGATCTTACAGTTGTGCATAAGGACTTCGTTCACATTGCAAACATGGCATCAGAAACGCTGATCATGTCTCTGCTTTTTACTCTGATACTATCATTAGTAACCAACAGCTGAGTGGCTCTACATCTCCTTGTGTTAATAAACTTTCACAATGTTTTTCAGATGCAGACTCCAGAACTGGCAAGGGATGCAGAGACTGTGGTCGATGTCCTCCCTTTGCTGGATCTCCCTGACCCCCTGTCAGACCCCTCCCCTGTCTCAGAGGTGATTCTTGAGGATCCACTTACTGTGACTCTGGAGGTGGAAGCAGAGAGTGCATCCGATGCATCAGCTGGTTTTGAACTGTCTGACCTAGCGATTTTAGGGACCAATCTGGACTTCACAGTCCAGACAGTGGGACCATCGTCAGGGATGGTTGCTGATGTAGAGGGAGCTTTCAGTGGGGAAGAAGAGGTGTGTCTGGTGCCTCATCAAAGCTCTCTCTTCCAGGCTGTGGACCTTGGGTATGTATGTCTGCCTGTGTGTATGCTTGTGTGTATGCATATGTTTGTATGTTACATCAGTCTTGTGTGTGTCTTGTCTTGTCCCGTCCTGTGCCGTACCCTGTTGTCTGTGTTTGTGTGTATGCATTTGTTGGTGTTACATGTCTTGTGTGTCTTGTCTTGTCTTGTCCCGTCCGTTGGCATACCTGTTGTCTGTGCTTGTATGTATGCATTTGTTTGTGTTACATGTCTTGTGTGTCTTGTCTTGTTCCGTCCTGTGCCGTTCCCTGTTGTCTGTGCTTGTGTGAATGCATTTGTTTGTGTGTTACATGTCTTGTGTGTCTTGTCCCATCCGTTGCCGTATCCTGTTGTCTGTGCTTGTGTGTATGCATTTTTTGCTGTGTTACATGTCTTGTGTGTCTTTGTCTTGTCCCGTCCGTTGGCATACCTGTTGTCTGTGCTTGTGTGTATGCATTTGTTTGTGTTACATGTCTTGTGTGTCTTGTCTTGTCCCGTCCTGTGCCGTTCCCTGTTGTCTGTGCTTGTGTATATGCATTTGTTGCTGTGTTACATGTCTTGTGTGTCTTGTCTTGTCTTGTCCCGTCCGTTGGCATACCTGTTGTCTGTGGTTGTGTGTATGCATTTGTTTGTGTTACATGTCTTGTGTGTCTTGTCTTGTCCCATCCTGTGCCGTTCCCTGTTGTCTGTGCTTGTGTGTATGGAATTGTTTGTGTGTTACATGTCTTGTGTGTCTTGTCCCATCCGTTGCCGTATCCTGTTGTCTGTGCTTGTGTGTATGGATTTGTTGCTCTGTTACATGTCTTGTGTGTCTTGTCTTGTCTTGTCCCGTCCGTTGGCATACCTGTTGTCTGTGCTTGTGTGTATGCATTTGTTTGTGTTACATGTCTTGTGTGTCTTGTCTTGTCCCGTCCTGTGCCGTTCCCTGTTTTCTGTGCTAGTGTGTATGCATTTGTTTGTGTGTTACATGTCTTGTGTGTCTTGTCTCATCCGTTGCAGTATCCTGTTGTCTGTGCTTGTGTGTATGCATTTATTGCTGTGTTACGTGTCTTGTGTGTCTTGTCTTCTCTTGTCCCGTCCTTTGGAATACCTGTTGTCTGTGCTTGTGTGTATGCATTTGTTTGTGTTACATGTCTTGTGTGTCTTTGTCTTGTCCCGTCCTGTGCCGTTCCCTGTTGTCTGTGCTTGTGTGTATGTATTTGTTTGTGTGTTACATGTCTTGTGTGTCTTGTCCCATCCGTTGCCTTATACTGTTGTCTGTGCTTGTGTGTATGCATTTGTTGCTGTGTTACATGCCTTGTGTGTCTTGTCTCGTCTTGTCTTGTCCCGTCCGTTGGCATACCTGTTGTCTGTGCTTGTGTGTATGCATTTGTTTGTGTTACATGTCTTTTGTGTCTTGTCTTGTCCCGTCCTGTGCCGTACCCTGTTGTCTGTGCTTGTATGTATGCATTTGTTGCTGTGTTACATGTCTTGTGTGTCTTGTCTTGTCTTGTCCCATCCGTTGGCATACCTGTTGTCTGTGCTTGTGTGTATGCATTTGTTTGTGTTACATGTCTTGTGTGTCTTGTCTTGTCCTGTCCTGTGCCGTACCCTGTTGTCTGTGCTTGTGTCTATGCATTTGTTGCTGTGTTACATGTCTTGTGTGTCTTGTCTTGTCTTGTCCCGTCCGTTGGCATACCTGTTGTCTGTGCTTGTGTGTATGCATTTGTTTGTGTTACATGCCTTGTGAGTCTTGTCTTGTCCGGTCCTGTGCCGTTCCCTGTTGTCTGTGCTTGTGTGTATGGAATTGTTTGTGTGTTACATGTCTTGTGTGTCTTGTCCCATCCGTTGCCGTATCCTGTTGTCTGTGCTTGTGTGTATGCATTTGTTGCTGTGTTACATGTCTTGTGTGTCTTGTCTTGTCTTGTCCCGTCCGTTGGCATACCTGTTGTCTGTGCTTGTGTGTATGCATTTGTTTGTGTTACATGTCTTGTGTGTCTTGTCTTGTCCCGTCCTGTGCCGTTGCCTGTTGTCTGTGCTTGTGTGTATGCATTTGTTTGTGTTACATGTCTTGTGTGTCTTGTCTTGTCCCGTCCTGTGCCGTTCCCTGTTGTCTGTGCTTGTGTGTATGCATTTGTTTGTGTGTTACATGTCTTGTGTGTCTTGTCCGATCCGTTGCCGTATCCTGTTGTCTGTGCTTGTGTGTATGCATTTGTTGCTGTGTTACATGTGTTGTGTGTCTTTGTCTTGTCCCGTCCGTTGGCATACATGTTGTCTGTGCTTGTGTGTATGCATTTGTTTGTGTTACATGTCTTGTGTGTCTTGTCTTGTCCCGTCCTGTGCAGTACCCTGTTGTCTGTGCTTGTGTCTATGCATTTGTTGCTGTGTTACATGTCTTGTGTGTCTTGTCTTGTCTTGTCCCGTCCGTTGGCATACCTGTTGTCTGTGCTTGTGTGTATGCATTTGTTTGTGTTACATGTCTTGTGTGTCTTGTCTTGTCCTGTCCTGTGCCGTACCCTGTTGTCTGTGCTTGTGTCTATGCATTTGTTGCTGTGTTACATGTCTTGTGTGTCTTGTCTTGTCTTGTCCCATCCGTTGGCATACCTGTTGTCTGTGCTTGTGTGTATGCATTTGTTTGTGTTACATGCCTTGTGAGTCTTGTCTTGTCCGGTCCTGTGCCGTTCCCTGTTGTCTGTGCTTGTGTGTATGGAATTGTTTGTGTGTTACATGTCTTGTGTGTCTTGTCCCATCCGTTGCCGTATCCTGTTGTCTGTGCTTGTGTGTATGCATTTGTTGCTGTGTTACATGTCTTGTGTGTCTTGTCTTGTCTTGTCCTGTCCGTTGGCATACCTGTTGTCTGTGCTTGTGTGTATGCATTTGTTTGTGTTACATGTCTTGTGTGTCTTGTCTTGTCCCGTCCTGTGCCGTTGCCTGTTGTCTGTGCTTGTGTGTATGCATTTGTTTGTGTTACATGTCTTGTGTGTCTTGTCTTGTCCCGTCCTGTGCCGTTCCCTGTTGTCTGTGCTTGTGTGTATGGAATTGTTTGTGTGTTACATGTCTTGTGTGTCTTGTCCCATCCGTTGCCGTATCCTGTTGTCTGTGCTTGTGTGTATGCATTTGTTGCTGTGTTACATGTCTTGTGTGTCTTGTCTTGTCCTGTCCCGTCTGTTGGCATACCTGTTGTCTGTGCTTGTGTGTATGCATTTGTTTGTGTTACATGTCTTGTGTGTCTTGTCTTGTCCCGTCCTGTGCCGTACCCTGTTGTCTGTGCTTGTGTATATGCATTTGTTGCTGTGTTACATGTCTTGTGTGTCTTGTCTTGTCTTGTCCCGTCCGTTGGCATAGCTGTTGTCTGTGGTTGTGTGTATGCATTTGTTTGTGTTACATGTCTTGTGTGTCTTGTCTTGTCCCGTCCTGTGCCGTTCCCTGTTGTCTGTGCTTGTGTGTATGCATTTGTTTTTGTTACATGTCTTGTGTGTCTTGTCCCATCCGTTGCCGTATCCTGTTGTCTGTGCTTGTGTGTATGCATTTGTTGCTGTGTTACGTGTCTTGTGTGTCTTGTCTTGTCTTGTCCCGTCCGTTGGCATACCTGTTGTCTGTGCTTGTGTGTATGCATTTGTTTGTGTTACATGTCTTGTGTGTCTTGTCTTGTCCCGTCCTGTGCCGTTCCCTGTTGTCTGTGCTTGTGTGTATGCATTTGTTTTTGTGTTACATGTCTTGTGTGTCTTGTCCCATCCGTTGCCGTATCCTGTTGTCTGTGCTTGTGTGTATGCATTTGTTGCTGTGTTACGTGTCTTGTGTCTTGTCTTGTCTTGTCCCGTCCGTTGGCATACCTGTTGTCTGTGCTTGTGTGTATGCATTTGTTTGTGTTACATGTCTTGTGTGTCTTGTCTTGTCCCGTGCTGTGCCGTTGCCTGTTGTCTGTGCTTGTATGTATGCATTTGTTGCTGTGTTACATGTCTTGTGTGTCTTGTCTTGTCTTGTCCCGTCCGTTGGCATACCTGTTGTCTGTGCTTGTGTGTATGCATTTGTTTGTGTTACATGTCTTGTGTTTCTTGTCTTGTCTTGTCCCGTCCGTTGGCATACCTGTTGTCTGTGCTTGTGTGTATGCATTTGTTTGTGTTACATGTCTTGTGTGTCTTGTCTTGTCCCGTCCTGTGCCGTTCCCTGTTGTCTGTGCTTGTGTGTATGGAATTGTATGTGTGTTACATATCTTGTGTGTCTTGTCCCATCCGTTGCCGTATCCTGTTGTCTGTGCTTGTGTGTATGCATTTGTTGCTGTGTTACATGTCTTGTGTGTCTTGTCTTGTCTTGTCCCGTCCGTTGGCATACCTGTTGTCTGTGCTTGTGTGTATGCATTTGTTTGTGTTACATGTCCTGTGTGTCTTGTCTTGTCCCGTCCTGTGCCGTTCCCTGTTGTCTGTGCTTGTGTGCATGCATTTGTTTGTGTGTTACATGTCTTGTGTGTCTTGTCCCATCCGTTGCCGTATCCTGTTGTCTGTGCTTGTGTGTATGCATTTGTTGCTGTGTTACATGTCTTGTGTGTCTTTGTCTTGTCCCGTCCGTTGGCATACCTGTTGTCTGTGCTTGTGTGTATGCATTTGTTTGTGTTACATGTCTTGTGTGTCTTGTCTTGTCCCGTCCTGTGCCGTACCCTGTTGTCTGTGCTTGTGTATATGCATTTGTTGCTGTGTTACATGTCTTGTGTGTCTTGTCTTGTCTTGTCCCGTCCGTTAGCATACCTGTTGTCTGTGCTTGTGTGTATGCATTTGTTGCTGTGTTACATGTCTTGTGTGTCTTTGTCTTGTCCCGTCCATTGGCATACCTGTTGTCTGTGCTTGTGTGTATGCATTTGTTTGTGTTACATGTCTTGTGTGTCTTGTCTTGTCCCGTCCCGTGCCGTTGGCTGTTGCTGTGCTTGTGTGTATGCATTTGTTTGTGTGTTACATGTCTTGTGTGTCTTGTCCCATCCGTTGCCGTATCCTGTTGTCTGTGCTTGTGTGTATGCATTTGTTGCTGTGTTACATGTCTTGTGTGTCTTTGTCTTGTCCCGTCCGTTGGCATACCTGTCGTCTGTGCTTGTGTGTATGCATTTGTTTGTGTTACATGTCTTGTGTGTCTTGTCTTGTCCCGTCCTGTGCCGTACCCTGTTGTCTGTGCTTGTGTATATGCATTTGTTGCTGTGTTACATGTCTTGTGTGTCTTGTCTTGTCTTGTCCCGTCCGTTGGCATAGCTGTTGTCTGTGGTTGTGTGTATGCATTTGTTTGTGTTACATGTCTTGTGTGTCTTGTCTTGTCCCGTCCTGTGCCTTTCCCTGTTGTCTGTGCTTGTGTGTATGCATTTGTTTGTGTGTTACATGTCTTGTGTGTCTTGTCCCATCCGTTGCCGTATCCTGTTGTCTGTGCTTGTGTGTATGCATTTGTTGCTGTGTTACATGTCTTGTGTGTCTTGTCATGTCTTGTCCCGTCCGTTGGCATACCTGTTGTCTGTGCTTGTGTGTATGCATTTGTTTGTGTTACATGTCTTGTGTGTCTTGTCTTGTCCCGTCCTGTGCCGTTCCCTGTTTTCTGTGGTAGTGTGTATACATTTGTTTGTGTGTTACATGTCTTTTGTGTCTTGTCTCATCCGTTTCCGTGTCCTGTTGTCTGTGCTTGTGTGTATGCATTTGTTGCTGTGTTACATGTCTTGTGTGTCTTGTCTTGTCTTGTCCCGTCCGTTGGCATACCTGTTGTCTGTGCTTGTGTGTATGCATTTGTTTGTGTTACATGTCTTGTGTGTCTTGTCTTGTCCCGTCCTGTGCCGTACCCTGTTGTCTGTGCTTGTGTCTATGCATTTGTTGCTGTGTTACATGTCTTGTGTGTCTTGTCTTGTCTTGTCCCGTCCGTTGGCATACCTGTTGTCTGTGCTTGTGTGTATGCATTTGTTTTGTGTTACATGTCTTGTGTGTCTTGTCTTGTCCCGTCCTGTGCCGTTCCCTGTTGTCTGTGCTTGTGTGTATGGAATTGTTTGTGTGTTACATGTCTTGTGTGTCTTGTCCCATCCGTTGCCGTATCCTGTTGTCTGTGCTTGTGTGTATGCATTTGTTGCTGTGTTACATGTCTTGTGTGTCTTGTCTTGTCTTGTCCCGTCCGTTGGCATACCTGTTGTCTGTGCTTGTGTGTATGCATTTGTTTGTGTTACATGTCTTGTGTGTCTTGTCTTGTCCCGTCCTGTGCCGTTGCCTGTTGTCTGTGCTTGTGTGTATGCATTTGTTTGTGTTACATGTCTTGTGTGTCTTGTCTTGTCCCGTCCTGTGCCGTTCCCTGTTGTCTGTGCTTGTGTGTATGCATTTGTTTGTGTGTTACATGTCTTGTGTGTCTTGTCCGATCCGTTGCCGTATCCTGTTGTCTGTGCTTGTGTGTATGCATTTGTTGCTGTGTTACATGTGTTGTGTGTCTTTGTCTTGTCCCGTCCGTTGGCATACATGTTGTCTGTGCTTGTGTGTATGCATTTGTTTGTGTTACATGTCTTGTGTGTCTTGTCTTGTCCCGTCCTGTGCAGTACCCTGTTGTCTGTGCTTGTGTCTATGCATTTGTTGCTGTGTTACATGTCTTGTGTGTCTTGTCTTGTCTTGTCCCGTCCGTTGGCATACCTGTTGTCTGTGCTTGTGTGTATGCATTTGTTTGTGTTACATGTCTTGTGTGTCTTGTCTTGTCCTGTCCTGTGCCGTACCCTGTTGTCTGTGCTTGTGTCTATGCATTTGTTGCTGTGTTACATGTCTTGTGTGTCTTGTCTTGTCTTGTCCCATCCGTTGGCATACCTGTTGTCTGTGCTTGTGTGTATGCATTTGTTTGTGTTACATGCCTTGTGAGTCTTGTCTTGTCCGGTCCTGTGCCGTTCCCTGTTGTCTGTGCTTGTGTGTATGGAATTGTTTGTGTGTTACATGTCTTGTGTGTCTTGTCCCATCCGTTGCCGTATCCTGTTGTCTGTGCTTGTGTGTATGCATTTGTTGCTGTGTTACATGTCTTGTGTGTCTTGTCTTGTCTTGTCCCGTCCGTTGGCATACCTGTTGTCTGTGCTTGTGTGTATGCATTTGTTTGTGTTACATGTCTTGTGTGTCTTGTCTTGTCCCGTCCTGTGCCGTTGCCTGTTGTCTGTGCTTGTGTGTATGCATTTGTTTGTGTTACATGTCTTGTGTGTCTTGTCTTGTCCCGTCCTGTGCCGTTCCCTGTTGTCTGTGCTTGTGTGTATGGAATTGTTTGTGTGTTACATGTCTTGTGTGTCTTGTCCCATCCGTTGCCGTATCCTGTTGTCTGTGCTTGTGTGTATGCATTTGTTGCTGTGTTACATGTCTTGTGTGTCTTGTCTTGTCCTGTCCCGTCCGTTGGCATACCTGTTGTCTGTGCTTGTGTGTATGCATTTGTTTGTGTTACATGTCTTGTGTCTTGTCTTGTCCCGTCCTGTGCCGTACCCTGTTGTCTGTGCTTGTGTATGTGCATTTGTTGCTGTGTTACATGTCTTGTGTGTCTTGTCTTGTCTTGTCCCGTCCGTTGGCATAGCTGTTGTCTGTGGTTGTGTGTATGCATTTGTTTGTGTTACATGTCTTGTGTGTCTTGTCTTGTCCCGTCCTGTGCTGTTCCCTGTTGTCTGTGCTTGTGTGTATGCATTTGTTTTTGTTACATGTCTTGTGTGTCTTGTCCCATCCGTTGCCGTATCCTGTTGTCTGTGCTTGTGTGTATGCATTTGTTGCTGTGTTACGTGTCTTGTGTGTCTTGTCTTGTCTTGTCCCGTCCGTTGGCATACCTGTTGTCTGTGCTTGTGTGTATGCATTTGTTTGTGTTACATGTCTTGTGTGTCTTGTCTTGTCCCGTCCTGTGCCGTTCCCTGTTGTCTGTGCTTGTGTGTATGCATTTGTTTTTGTGTTACATGTCTTGTGTGTCTTGTCCCATCCGTTGCCGTATCCTGTTGTCTGTGCTTGTGTGTATGCATTTGTTGCTGTGTTACGTGTCTTGTGTCTTGTCTTGTCTTGTCCCGTCCGTTGGCATACCTGTTGTCTGTGCTTGTGTGTATGCATTTGTTTGTGTTACATGTCTTGTGTGTCTTGTCTTGTCCCGTGCTGTGCCGTTGCCTGTTGTCTGTGCTTGTATGTATGCATTTGTTGCTGTGTTACATGTCTTGTGTGTCTTGTCTTGTCTTGTCCCGTCCGTTGGCATGCCTGTTGTCTGTGCTTGTGTGTATGCATTTGTTTGTGTTACATGTCTTGTGTTTCTTGTCTTGTCTTGTCCCGTCCGTTGGCATACCTGTTGTCTGTGCTTGTGTGTATGCATTTGTTTGTGTTACATGTCTTGTGTGTCTTGTCTTGTCCCGTCCTGTGCCGTTCCCTGTTGTCTGTGCTTGTGTGTATGGAATTGTTTGTGTGTTACATGTCTTGTGTGTCTTGTCCCATCCGTTGCCGTATCCTGTTGTCTGTGCTTGTGTGTATGCATTTGTTGCTGTGTTACATGTCTTGTGTGTCTTGTCTTGTCTTGTCCCGTCCGTTGGCATACCTGTTGTCTGTGCTTGTGTGTATGCATTTGTTTGTGTTACATGTCTTGTGTGTCTTGTCTTGTCCCGTCCTGTGCCGTTCCCTGTTGTCTGTGCTTGTGTGTATGCATTTGTTTGTGTGTTACATGTCTTGTGTGTCTTGTCCCATCCGTTGCCGTATCCTGTTGTCTGTGCTTGTGTGTATGCATTTGTTGCTGTGTTACATGTCTTGTGTGTCTTTGTCTTGTCCCGTCCGTTGGCATACCTGTTGTCTGTGCTTGTGTGTATGCATTTGTTTGTGTTACATGTCTTGTGTGTCTTGTCTTGTCCCGTCCTGTGCCGTACCCTGTTGTCTGTGCTTGTGTATATGCATTTGTTGCTGTGTTACATGTCTTGTGTGTCTTGTCTTGTCTTGTCCCGTCCGTTGGCATACCTGTTGTCTGTGCTTGTGTGTATGCATTTGTTGCTGTGTTACATGTCTTGTGTGTCTTTGTCTTGTCCCGTCCATTGGCATACCTGTTGTCTGTGCTTGTGTGTATGCATTTGTTTGTGTTACATGTCTTGTGTGTCTTGTCTTGTCCCGTCCCGTGCCGTTGGCTGTTGGTGTGCTTGTGTGTATGCATTTGTTTGTGTTACATGTCTTGTGTGTCTTGTCCCATCCGTTGCCGTATCCTGTTGTCTGTGCTTGTGTGTATGCATTTGTTGCTGTGTTACATGTCTTGTGTGTCTTTGTCTTGTCCCGTCCGTTGGCATACCTGTTGTCTGTGCTTGTGTGTATGCATTTGTTTGTGTTACATGTCTTGTGTGTCTTGTCTTGTCCCGTCCTGTGCCGTACCCTGTTGTCTGTGCTTGTGTATATACATTTGTTGCTGTGTTACATGTCTTGTGTGTCTTGTCTTGTCTTGTCCCGTCCGTTGGCATAGCTGTTGTCTGTGGTTGTGTGTATGCATTTGTTTGTGTTACATGTCTTGTGTGTCTTGTCTTGTCCCGTCCTGTGCCTTTCCCTGTTGTCTGTGCTTGTGTGTATGCATTTGTTTGTGTGTTACATGTCTTGTGTGTCTTGTCCCATCCGTTGCCGTATCCTGTTGTCTGTGCTTGTGTGTATGCATTTGTTGCTGTGTTACATGTCTTGTGTGTCTTGTCATGTCTTGTCCCGTCCGTTGGCATACCTGTTGTCTGTGCTTGTGTGTATGCATTTGTTTGTGTTACATGTCTTGTGTGTCTTGTCTTGTCCCGTCCTGTGCCGTTCCCTGTTTTCTGTGGTAGTGTGTATACATTTGTTTGTGTGTTACATGTCTTTTGTGTCTTGTCTCATCCGTTTCCGTGTCCTGTTGTCTGTGCTTGTGTGTATGCATTTGTTGCTGTGTTACATGTCTTGTGTGTCTTGTCTTGTCTTGTCCCGTCCGTTGGCATACCTGTTGTCTGTGCTTGTGTGTATGCATTTGTTTGTGTTACATGTCTTGTGTGTCTTGTCTTGTCCCGTCCTGTGCCGTACCCTGTTGTCTGTGCTTGTGTCTATGCATTTGTTGCTGTGTTACTTGTCTTGTGTGTCTTGTCTTGTCTTGTCCCGTCCGTTGGCATAGCTGTTGTCTGTGGTTGTGTGTATGCATTTGTTTGTGTTACATGTCTTGTGTGTCTTGTCTTGTCCCGTCCTGTGCCTTTCCCTGTTGTCTGTGCTTGTGTGTATGCATTTGTTTGTGTGTTACATGTCTTGTGTGTCTTGTCCCATCCGTTGCCGTATCCTGTTGTCTGTGCTTGTGTGTATGCATTTGTTGCTGTGTTACATGTCTTGTGTGTCTTGTCATGTCTTGTCCCGTCCGTTGGCATACCTGTTGTCTGTGCTTGTGTGTATGCATTTGTTTGTGTTACATGTCTTGTGTGTCTTGTCTTGTCCCGTCCTGTGCCGTTCCCTGTTTTCTGTGGTAGTGTGTATACATTTGTTTGTGTGTTACATGTCTTTTGTGTCTTGTCTCATCCGTTTCCGTGTCCTGTTGTCTGCGCTTGTGTGTATGCATTTGTTGCTGTGTTACATGTCTTGTGTGTCTTGTCTTGTCTTGTCCCGTCCGTTGGCATACCTGTTGTCTGTGCTTGTGTGTATGCATTTGTTCCTGTGTTACATGTCTTGTGTGTCTTTGTCTTGTCCCGTCCGTTGGCATACCTGTTGTCTGTGCTTGTGTGTATGCATTTGTTTGTGTTACATGTCTTGTGTGTCTTGTCTTGTCCCGTCCTGTGCAGTACCCTGTTGTCTGTGCTTGTGTATATGCATTTGTTGCTGTGTTACATGTCTTGTGTGTCTTGTCTTGTCTTGTCCCGTCCGTTGGCATACCTGTTGTCTGTGCTTGTGTGTATGCATTTGTTTTGTGTTACATGTCTTGTGTGTCTTTGTCTTGTCCCGTCCTGTGCCGTTCCCTGTTGTCTGTGCTTTTGTGTATGCATTTGTTTGTGTGTTACATGTCTTGTGTGTCTTGTCCCATCCGTTGCCGTATCCTGTTGTCTGTGCTTGTGTGTATGCATTTGTTGTTGTGTTACATGTCTTGTGTGTCTTGTCTTGTCTTCTCCCGTCCATTGGCATACCTGTTGTCTGTGCTTGTGTGTATGCATTTGTTTGTGTTACTTGTCTTGTGTGTCTTGTCTTGTCCCATCCTGTGCCGTTCCCTGTTTTCTGTGCTAGTGTGTATGCATTTGTTTGTGTGTTACATGTCTTGTGTGTCTTGTCCCATCCATTGCCGTATCCTGTTGTCTGTTCTTGTGTGTATGCATTTGTTGCTGTGTTACATGTCTTTTGTGTGTTTGTCTTGTCCCGTGCTGTGCCGTTGCCTGTTGTCTGTGCTTGTGTGTATGCATTTGTTTGTGTTACATGTCTTGTGTGTCTTGTCTTGTCCCGTCCTGTGCCGTTCCCTGTTGTCTGTCCTCGTGTGTATGCATTTGTTTGTGTGTTACATGTCTTGTGTGTCTTGTCCGATCCGTTGCCGTATCCTGTTGTCTGTGCTTGTGTGTATGCATTTGTTGCTGTGTTACATGTGTTGTGTGTCTTTGTCTTGTCCCGTCCGTTGGCATACCTGTTGTCTGTGCTTGTGTGTATGCATTTGTTTGTGTTACATGTCTTGTGTGTCTTGTCTTGTCCCGTCCTGTGCAGTACCCTGTTGTCTGTGCTTGTGTGTATGCATTTGTTGCTGTGTTACATGTCTTGTGTGTCTTGTCTTGTCTTGTCCCGTCCGTTGGCATACCTGTTGTCTGTGCTTGTGTGTATGCATTTGTTTGTGTTACATGTCTGTGAGTCTTGTCTTGTCCCGTCCTGTGCCGTTCCCTGTTGTCTGTGCTTGTGTGTATGGAATTGTTTGTGTGTTACATGTCTTGTGTGTCTTGTCCCATCTGTTGCCGTATCCTGTTGTCTGTGCTTGTGTGTATGCATTTGTTGCTGTGTTACATGTCTTGTGTGTCTTGTCTTGTCTTGTCCCTTCCGTTGGCATAGCTGTTGTCTGTGGTTGTGTGTATGCATTTGTTTGTGTTAGATGTCTTGTGTGTCTTGTCTTGTCCCGTCCTGTGCCGTTCCCTGTTGTCTGTGCTTGTGTGTATGCATTTGTTTTTGTGTTACATGTCTTGTGTGTCTTGTTACATCCGTTGCTGTATCCTGTTGTCTGTGCTTGTGTGTATGCATTTGTTGCTGTGTTACGTGTCTTGTGTGTCTTGTCTTGTCTTGTCCCGTCCGTTGGCATACCTGTTGTCTGTGCTTGTGTGTATGCATTTGTTTGTGTTACATGTCTTGTGTGTCTTGTCTTGTCCCGTCCTGTGCCTTTCCCTGTTGTCTGTGCTTGTGTGTATACATTTGTTTGTGTGTTACATGTCTTGTGTGTCTTGTCCCATCTGTTGCCGTATCCTGTTGTCTGTGCTTGTGTGTATGCATTTGTTGCTGTGTTACATGTCTTGTGTGTCTTGTCTTGTCTTGTCCTGTCCGTTGGCATAGCTGTTGTCTGTGGTTGTGTGTATGCATTTGTTTGTGTTAGATGTCTTGTGTGTCTTGTCTTGTCCCGTCCTGTGCCGTTCCCTGTTGTCTGTGCTTGTGTGTATGCATTTGTTTTTGTGTTACATGTCTTGTGTGTCTTGTCCCATCCGTTGCTGTATCCTGTTGTCTGTGCTTGTGTGTATGCATTTGTTGCTGTGTTACGTGTCTTGTGTGTCTTGTCTTGTCTTGTCCCGTCCGTTGGCATACCTGTTGTCTGTGCTTGTGTGTATGCATTTGTTTGTGTTACATGTCTTGTGTGTCTTGTCTTGTCCCGTCCTGTGCCGTTCCCTGTTGTCTGTGCTTGTGTGTATACATTTGTTTGTGTGTTACATGTCTTGTGTGTCTTGTCCCATCTGTTGCCTTATCCTGTTGTCTGTGCTTGTGTGTATGCATTTGTTTCTGTGTTACATGCCTTGTGTGTCTTGTCTTGTCTTGTCTTGTCCCATCCGTTGGCATACCTGTTGTCTGTGCTTGTGTGTATGCATTTGTTTGTGTTACATGTCTTGTGTGTCTTGTCTTGTCCCGTCCTGTGCCGTACCCTGTTGTCTGTGCTTGTATGTATGCATTTGTTGCTGTGTTACATGTCTTGTGTGTCTTGTCTTGTCCTGTCCGTTGGCATACCTGTTGTCTGTGCTTGTGTGTATGCATTTGTTTGTGTTACATGTCTTGTGTGTCTTGTCTTGTCCCGTCCTGTGCCGTACCCTGTTGTCTGTGCTTGTGTCTATGCATTTGTTGCTGTGTTACATGTCTTGTGTGTCTTGTCTTGTCCCGTCCGTTGGCATACCTGTTGTCTGTGCTTGTGTGTATGCATTTGTTTGTGTTACATGTCTTGTGTGTCTTGTCTTGTCCCGTCCTGTGCCGTTCCCTGTTGTCTGTGGTTGTGTGTATGCATTTGTTTGTGTTACATGTCTTGTGTGTCTTGTCTTGTCCCGTCCTGTGCCGTTCCCTGTTGTCTGTGCTTGTGTGTATGCATTTGTTTGTGTGTTACATGTCTTGTGTGTCTTGTCCAATCCGTTGCCGTATCCTGTTGTCTGTGCTTGTGTGTATGCATTTGTTGCTGTGTTACATGTGTTGTGTGTCTTTGTCTTGTCCCGTCCGTTGGCATACCTGTTGTCTGTGCTTGTGTGTATGCATTTGTTTGTGTTACATGTCTTGTGTGTCTTGTCTTGTCCCGTCCTGTGCAGTACCCTGTTGTCTGTGCTTGTGTGTATGCATTTGTTGCTGTGTTACATGTCTTGTGTGTCTTGTCTTGTCTTGTCCCGTCCGTTGGCATACCTGTTGTCTGTGCTTGTGTGTATGCATTTGTTTGTGTTACATGTCTGTGAGTCTTGTCTTGTCCCGTCCTGTGCCGTTCCCTGTTGTCTGTGCTTGTGTGTATGGAATTGTTTGTGTGTTACATGTCTTGTGTGTCTTGTCCCATCTGTTGCCGTATCCTGTTGTCTGTGCTTGTGTGTATGCATTTGTTGCTGTGTTACATGTCTTGTGTGTCTTGTCTTGTCTTGTCCCTTCCGTTGGCATAGCTGTTGTCTGTGGTTGTGTGTATGCATTTGTTTGTGTTAGATGTCTTGTGTGTCTTGTCTTGTCCCGTCCTGTGCCGTTCCCTGTTGTCTGTGCTTGTGTGTATGCATTTGTTTTTGTGTTACATGTCTTGTGTGTCTTGTTACATCCGTTGCTGTATCCTGTTGTCTGTGCTTGTGTGTATGCATTTGTTGCTGTGTTACGTGTCTTGTGTGTCTTGTCTTGTCTTGTCCCGTCCGTTGGCATACCTGTTGTCTGTGCTTGTGTGTATGCATTTGTTTGTGTTACATGTCTTGTGTGTCTTGTCTTGTCCCGTCCTGTGCCTTTCCCTGTTGTCTGTGCTTGTGTGTATACATTTGTTTGTGTGTTACATGTCTTGTGTGTCTTGTCCCATCTGTTGCCGTATCCTGTTGTCTGTGCTTGTGTGTATGCATTTGTTGCTGTGTTACATGTCTTGTGTGTCTTGTCTTGTCTTGTCCTGTCCGTTGGCATAGCTGTTGTCTGTGGTTGTGTGTATGCATTTGTTTGTGTTAGATGTCTTGTGTGTCTTGTCTTGTCCCGTCCTGTGCCGTTCCCTGTTGTCTGTGCTTGTGTGTATGCATTTGTTTTTGTGTTACATGTCTTGTGTGTCTTGTCCCATCCGTTGCCGTATCCTGTTGTCTGTGCTTGTGTGTATGCATTTGTTGCTGTGTTACGTGTCTTGTGTGTCTTGTCTTGTCTTGTCCCGTCCGTTGGCATACCTGTTGTCTGTGCTTGTGTGTATGCATTTGTTTGTGTTACATGTCTTGTGTGTCTTGTCTTGTCCCGTCCTGTGCCGTTCCCTGTTGTCTGTGCTTGTGTGTATGCATTTGTTTGTGTGTTACATGTCTTGTGTGTCTTGTCCCATCCGTTGCCGTATCCTGTTGTCTGTGCTTGTGTGTATGCATTTGTTGCTGTGTTACATGTCTTGTGTGTCTTGTCTTGTCTTGTCCCGTCCGTTGGCATACCTGTTGTCTGTGCTTGTGTGTATGCATTTGTTTGTGTTACATGTCTTGTGTGTCTTGTCTTGTCCCGTCCTGTGCCGTTCCCTGTTGTCTGTGCTTGTGTGTATGCATTTGTTTGTGTGTTACATGTCTTGTGTGTCTTGTCTCATCCGTTGCCGTATCCTGTTGTCTGTGCTTGTGTGTATGCATTTGTTGCTGTGTTACATGTCTTGTGTGTCTTTGTCTTGTCCCGTCCGTTGGCATACCTGTTGTCTGTGCTTGTGTGTATGCATTTGTTTTGTGTTACATGTCTTGTGTGTCTTGTCTTGTCCCGTCCTGTGCCGTTCCCTGTTGTCTGTGCTTGTGTGTATGCATTTGTTTGTGTGTTACATGTCTTGTGTGTCTTGTCCCGTCCTGTGCCGTACCCTGTTGTCTGTGCTTGTGTGTATGCATTTGTTGCTGTGTTACATGTCTTGTGTGTCTTGTCTTGTCTTGTCCCGTCCGTTGGCATACCTGTTGTCTGTGCTTGTGTGTATGCATTTGTTTGTGTTACATGTCTTGTGTGTCTTGTCTTGTCCCGTCCTGTGCCGTTCCCTGTTGTCTGTGCTTGTGTGTATGCATTTGTTTGTGTGTTACATGTCTTGTGTGTCTTGTCCCATCCGTTGCCGTATCCTGTTGTCTGTGCTTGTGTGTATGCATTTGTTGCTGTGTTACATGTCTTGTGTGTCTTTGTCTTGTCCCGTCCGTTGGCATACCTGTTGTCTGTGCTTGTGTGTATGCATTTGTTTGTGTTACATGTCTTGTGTGTCTTGTCTTGTCCCGTCCTGTGCCGTACCCTGTTGTCTGTGCTTGTGTATATGCATTTGTTGCTGTGTTACATGTCTTGTGTGTCTTGTCTTGTCTTGTCCCGTCCGTTGGCATACCTGTTGTCTGTGGTTGTGTGTATGCATTTGTTTGTGTTACATGTCTTGTCTTGTCCCGTCCTGTGCCGTTCCCTGTTGTCTGTGCTTGTGTGTATGCATTTGTTTGTGTTACATGTCTTGTGTGTCTTGTCCCATCCGTTGCCGTATCCTGTTGTCTGTGCTTGTGTGTATGCATTTGTTGCTGTGTTACATGTCTTGTGTGTCTTGTCTTGTCTTGTCCCGTCCGTTGGCATACCTGTTGTCTGTGCTTGTGTGTATGCATTTGTTTGTGTTACATGTCTTGTGTGTCTTGTCTTGTCCCGTCCTGTGCCGTACCCTGTTGTCTGTGCTTGTGTATATGCATTTGTTGCTGTGTTACATGTCTTGTGTGTCTTGTCTTGTCTTGTCCCGTCCGTTGGCATACCTGTTGTCTGTGGTTGTGTGTATGCATTTGTTTGTGTTACATGTCTTGTCTTGTCCCGTCCTGTGCCGTTCCCTGTTGTCTGTGCTTGTGTGTATGCATTTGTTTGTGTTACATGTCTTGTGTGTCTTGTCCCATCCGTTGCCGTATCCTGTTGTCTGTGCTTGTGTGTATGCATTTGTTGCTGTGTTACATGTCTTGTGTGTCTTGTCTTGTCTTGTCCCGTCCGTTGGCATACCTGTTGTCTGTGCTTGTGTGTATGCATTTGTTTGTGTTACATGTCTTGTGTGTCTTGTCTTGTCCCGTCCTGTGCGTACCCTGTTGTCTGTGCTTGTGTGTATGCATTTGTTGCTGTGTTACATGTCTTGTGTGTCTTGTCTTGTCTTGTCCCGTCCGTTGGCATACCTGTTGTCTGTGCTTGTGTGTATGCATTTGTTTGTGTTACATGTCTTGTGTGTCTTGTCTTGTCCCGTCCTGTGCGTACCCTGTTGTCTGTGCTTGTGTGTATGCATTTGTTGCTGTGTTACATGTCTTGTGTGTCTTGTCCCATCCGTTGCCGGATCCTGTTGTCTGTGCTTGTGTGTATGCATTTGTTGCTGTGTTACATGTCTTGTGTGTCTTTGTCTTGTCCCGTCTGTTGGCATACCTGTTGTCTGTGCTTGTGTGTATGCATTTGTTTGTGTTACATGTCTTGTGTGTCTTGTCTTGTCCCGTCCTGTGCCTTACCCTGTT
Organism: Margaritifera margaritifera; assembly: GCA_029931535.1. Taxonomy (NCBI): domain Eukaryota; kingdom Metazoa; phylum Mollusca; class Bivalvia; order Unionida; family Margaritiferidae; genus Margaritifera; species Margaritifera margaritifera. Next base: position 222,671 of record JAQPZY010000620.1, read on the forward strand.
GTCTGTGCTTGTGTATATGCATTTGTTGCTGTGTTACATGTCTTGTGTGTCTTGTCTTGTCTTGTCCCGTCCGTTGGCATACCTGTTGTCTGTGCTTGTGTGTATGCATTTGTTTGTGTTACATGTCTTGTGTGTCTTGTCTTGTCCCGTCCTGTGCCGTTCCCTGTTGTCTGTGCTTGTGTGTATGCATTTGTTTGTGTGTTACATGTCTTGTGTGTCTTGTCTCATCCGTTGCCGTATCCTGTTGTCTGTGCTTGTGTGTATGCATTTGTTGCTGTGTTACATGTCTTGTGTGTCTTGTCTTGTCTTGTCCCGTCCGTTGGCATACCTGTTGTCTGTGCTTGTGTGTATGCATTTGTTTGTGTTACATGTCTTGTGTGTCTTGTCTTGTCCCGTCCTGTGCCGTTCCCTGTTGTCTGTGCTTGTGTGTATGCATTTGTTTGTGTGTTACATGTCTTGTGTGTCTTGTCCCATCCGTTGCCGTATCCTGTTGTCTGTGCTTGTGTGTATGCATTTGTTGCTGTGTTACATGTCTTGTGTGTCTTGTCTTGTCCCGTCCGTTGGCATACCTGTTGTCTGTGCTTGTGTGTATGCATTTGTTTGTGTTACATGTCTTGTGTGTCTTGTCTTGTCCCGTCCTGTGCCGTTCCCTGTTTTCTGTGCTAGTGTGTATGCATTTGTTTGTGTGTTACATGTCTTGTGTGTCTTGTCTCATCCGTTGCCGTATCCTGTTGTCTGTGCTTGTGTGTATGCATTTGTTGCTGTGTTACATGTCTTGTGTGTCTTGTCTTGTCTTGTCCCGTCCGTTGGCATACCTGTTGTCTGTGCTTGTGTGTATGCATTTGTTTGTGTTACATGTCTTGTGTGTCTTGTCTTGTCCCGTCCTGTGCCGTTCCCTGTTGTCTGTGCTTGTGTGTATGCATTTGTTTGTGTGTTACATGTCTTGTGTGTCTTGTCCCATCCGTTGCCTTATCCTGTTGTCTGTGCTTGTGTGTATGCATTTGTTGCTGTGTTACATGCCTTGTGTGTCTTGTCTTGTCTTGTCCCGTCCGTTGGCATACCTGTTGTCTGTGCTTGTGTGTATGCATTTGTTTGTGTTACATGTCTTGTGTGTCTTGTCTTGTCCCGTCCTGTGCCGTACCCTGTTGTCTGTGCTTGTATGTATGCATTTGTTGCTGTGTTACATGTCTTGTGTGTCTTGTCTTGTCTTGTCCCGTCCGTTGGCATACCTGTTGTCTGTGCTTGTGTGTATGCATTTGTTTGTGTTACATGTCTTGTGTGTCTTGTCTTGTCCCATCCTGTGCCGTACCCTGTTGTCTGTGCTTGTGTCTATGCATTTGTTGCTGTGTTACATGTCTTGTGTGTCTTGTCTTGTCTTGTCCCGTCCATTTCCATACCTGTTGTCTGTGCTTGTGTGTATGCATTTTTTTGTGTTTCATGTCTTGTGTGTCTTGTCTTGTCCCGGCCTGTGCCGTTCCCTGTTGTCTGTGCTTGTGTGTATGGATTTGTATGTGTGTTACATGTCTTGTGTGTCTTGTCCCATCCGTTGCCGTATCCTGTTGTCTGTGCTTGTGTGTATGCATTTGTTGCTGTGTTACATGTCTTGTGTCTTGTCTTGTCTTGTCCCGTCCGTTGGCATACCTGTTGTCTGTGCTTGTGTGTATGCATTTGTTTGTGTTACATGTCTTGTGTGTCTTGTCTTGTCCCGTCCTGTGCTGTTCCCTGTTGTCTGTGCTTGTGTGTATGCATTTGTTTGTGTGTTACATGTCTTGTGTGTCTTGTCCCATCCGTTGCCGTATCCTGTTGTCTGTGCTTGTGTGTATGCATTTGTTGCTGTGTTACATGTCTTGTGTGTCTTTGTCTTGTCCCGTCCGTTGGCATACCTGTTGTCTGTGCTTGTGTGTATGCATTTGTTTGTGTTACATGTCTTGTGTGTCTTGTCTTGTCCCGTCCTGTGCCGTACCCTGTTGTCTGTGCTTGTGTATATGCATTTGTTGCTGTGTTACATGTCTTGTGTGTCTTGTCTTGTCTTGTCCCGTCCGTTGGCATACCTGTTGTCTGTGCTTGTGTGTATGCATTTGTTTGTGTTACATGTCTTGTGTGTCTTGTCTTGTCCCGTCCTGTGCCGTTCCCTGTTGTCTGTGCTTTTGTGTATGCATTTGTTTGTGTGTTACATGTCTTGTGTGTCTTGTCCCATCCGTTGCCGTATCCTGTTGTCTGTGCTTGTGTGTATGCATTTGTTGTTGTGTTACATGTCTTGTGTGTCTTGTCTTGTCTTGTCCCGTCCGTTGGCATACCTGTTGTCTGTGCTTGTGTGTATGCATTTGTTTGTGTTACATGTCTTGTGTGTCTTGTCTTGTCCCGTCCTGTGCCGTACCCTGTTGTCTGTGCTTGTGTATATGCATTTGTTGCTGTGTTACATGTCTTGTGTGTCTTGTCCCATCCGTTGCCGTATCCTGTTGTCTGTGCTTGTGTGTATGCATTTGTTGCTGTGTTACATGTCTTGTGTGTCTTGTCTTGTCTTGTCCCGTCCTGTGCCCTACCCTGTTGTCTGTGCTTGTGTGTATGCATTTGTTGGTGTGTTACATGTCTTGTGTGTCTTGTCTTGTCCCGTCCTGTGCCGTATCCTGTTGTCTGTGCTTGTGTGTATGCATTTGTTGCTGTGTTACATGTCTTGTGTGTCTTGTCTTGTCTTGTCCCGTCCTTTGGCATACCTGTTGTCTGTGCTTGTGTGTATGCATTTGTTTGTGTTACATGTCTTGTGTGTCTTGTCTTGTCCCGTCCTGTGCCGTTCCCTGTTGTCTGTGCTTGTGTGTATGCATTTGTTTGTGTCTTCATCATCCATGATCATCATCGAGAGCGTCATCTTCTAGATCTTCATCGAGACCGTCATCTTCTAGATCTTCATCATCCATGATCATCATCGAGAGCTTCATCTTCTAGATCTTCATCATCCATGATCATCATCGAGAACGTCATCTTCTAGATCTTCATCAAGAGCGTCATCTTCTAGATCTTCATCATCCAAGATAACCATCGAGAGCGTCATCTTCTAGATCTTCATCATCCAAGATAATCATGGCGAGCGTCATGTTCTAGATCTTCATCATCCATGATCATCGTCAAGAGCGTCATCTTCTAGATCTTCATCACCTATGATCGACATCGAGAGAGCTTCATCTTCTAGATCTTCATCGAGAGCTTCATCTTCTAGATCTTCATCGTCCATGATCATAATCGACAGCGTTATCTTCTAGATCTTCATCATCCATGATCATCATCGAGAGCTTCATCTTCTAGATCATCATCACCCATGATCGACATTGAGAGAGCTTCATCTTCTAGATCTTCATCGAGAGCGTCATCTTCTAGATCTTCATCATCCATCACAATAGTATCACAATAGCATTAAAAGACATGGGTATCACAGTCAGCATGGCAAGACATAAGTATCACAATCAGCATGGCAAGACATAGGTATCACAATAAGCATGGCAGGACATGGGTATCACAATCAGCATGGCAAGACATGGGTATCATTGTAATGGTATGGCAAGACATGGGTATCACAATCAGCATGGCAAGACATAGGTATCACAATCAGCATGGCAGGACATGGGTATCAAAATCAGCATGGCAAGACGTGGGTATCATTGTAATGGCATGGCCAAACATAGGCATCACAATAGCATGGCAAGACATAGGTATCACAATAGCATGGCAAGACATGGGTATCGCAGTCAGCATGGAAAGACATAGGTATCACAATTAGCATGGCATGACATATATATCACAGTCAGCATGGCAAGACATAGGCATCACAATAGCATGGCAAGACATAGGTATCACAATAGCATTAAAAGACATGGGTATCACAGTCAGCATGGCAAGACATAAGTATCACAATCAGCATGGCAAGACATAGGTATCACAATAAGCATGGCAGGACATGGGTATCACAATCAGCATGGCAAGACATGGGTATCATTGTAATGGTATGGCAAGACATAGGTATCACAATAGCATGGCAAGACATGGGTATCGCAGTCAGCATGGAAAGACATAGGTATCACAATTAGCATGGCATGACATATATATCACAGTCAGCATGGCAAGACATAGGCATCACAATAGCATGGCAAGACATAGGTATCACAATAGCATTAAAAGACATGGGTATCACAGTCAGCATGGCAAGACATAAGTATCACAATCAGCATGGCAAGACATAGGTATCACAATAAGCATGGCAGGACATGGGTATCACAATCAGCATGGCAAGACATGGGTATCATTGTAATGGTATGGCAAGACATGGATATCACAATCAGCATGGCAAGACATAGGTATCACAGTCAGCATGGCAAGACATAGGCATCACAATAGCATGGCAAGACATAGGTATCACAATAGCATGACAAGAAATAGGTATCACAATCAGCATGGCAAGACATAGGTATCACAATCAGCATGGCAGGACATGGGTATCACTCAGCATGGCAAGACATGGGTATCATTGTAATGGTATGGCAAGACATGGGTATCACAATCAGCATGGCAAGACATAGGTATCACAATCAGCATAGCAAGACATAGGTATCACAATCAGCATGGCAGAACATGGATATCACAATCAGCATGGCAAGACATAGGTATCACAGTCAGCATGGCAAGACATAGGCATCACAATAGCATGGCAAGACATAGGTATCACAAGAGCATGACAAGAAATAGGTATCACAATCAGCGTGGCAAGACATAGGTATCACAATCAGCATGGCAGGACATGGGTATCACTCAGCATGGCAAGACATGGGTATCATTGTAATGGTATGGCAAGACATGGGTATCACAATCAGCATGGCAAGACATAGGTATCACAATCAGCATAGCAAGACATAGGTATCACAATCAGCATGGCAGAACATGGGTATCACAATCAGCATGGCAAGACATGGGTATCATTGTAATGGCATGGCAAGACATGGGTATCACAATCAGCATGGCAAGACATAGGTATCACAGTCAGCAGGGCAAGACATAGGCGTCACAATAGCATGGCAAGACATGGTGTCATAATTAGCATGGCAAGACATGGGTATCATTGTAATGGCATGGCAAGACATGGATATCACAATCAGCATGGCAAGACATAGGTATCACAGTCAGCATGGCAAGACATAGGCATCACAATAGCATGGCAAGACATAGGTATCACAATAGCATGACAAGAAATAGGTATCACAATCAGCATGGCAAGACATGGATATCACAATCAGCATGGCAGGACATGGGTATCACACTCAGCATGGCAAGACATGGGTATCATTGTAATGGCATGGCAAGACATAGGTATCACAATAGCATGGCAAGACATGGGTATCGCAGTCAGCATGGAAAGACATAGGTATCACAATTAGCATGGCATGACATATATATCACAGTCAGCATGGCAAGACATAGGCATCACAATAGCATGGCGAGACATAGGTATCACAATAGCATTAAAAGACATGGGTATCACAGTCAGCATGGCAAGACATAAGTATCACAATCAGCATGGCAAGACATAGGTATCACAATAAGCATGGCAGGACATGGGTATCACAATCAGCATGGCAAGACATGGGTATCATTGTAATGGTATGGCAAGACATAGGTATCACAATCAGCATGGCAAGACATAGGTATTACAATCAGCATAGCAAGACATAGGTATCACAATCAGCATGGGTATCACAGTCAGCAGGGCAAGACATAGGCATCACAATAGCATGGCAAGACATGGTATCATAATTAGCATGGCATGACATGGGTATCATTGTAATGGCATGGCAAGACATGGATATCACAATCAGCATGGCAAGACATAGGTATCACAGTCAGCATGGCAAGACATAGGCATCACAATAGCATGGCAAGACATTGGTATAACAATAGCATGACAAGAAATAGGTATCACAATCAGCATGGCAAGACATAGGTATCACAATCAGCATGGCAGGACATGGGTATCACACTCAGCATGGCAAGACATGGGTATCATTGTAATGGCATGGCAAGACATGGGTATCACAATCAGCATGGCAAGACATAGGCATCATAATGATCATAATCGAGAGCATCATCTTCTAGATCTTCATCGAGAGTCATCTTCTAGATCTTCATCGTCCATGATTATCATCGAGAGCATCATCTTCTAGATCTTCAACGAGAGCGTCATCTTCTAGATCTTCATCATCCAAGATAATCATCGAGAGCGTCATCTTCTAGATCTTCATCATCCATGATCATCATCGAGAGCGTCATCTTCTAGATCTTCATCATCCAAGATCATCATCGAGAGCGCCATCTTCTAGATCTTCATCAAGAGTGTCATCTTCTAGATCTTCATCATCCAGGATAATCATTTAGAGCATCATCTTCTTGATCTTCATCATCCAGGATCATCATCCTGAGCGTCATCTTCTAGATCTTCAAGGCAAGAAGAATATCTCAAAAACGGCTTGGATGGCAACTATTTTGAATTGCATCAAGCTGTTTAGCACACAATGTTTTGCGGAAAAATCACCTAGGAAAAGGACTTGTGTTTGCACTGTGAGCATCACTTGGTGTCCAAAATGACCTTCGGACGTGAAAAATGCAGGTATAAATTTGGGGTTGGGGTGCATAAACTTCTTTTGCTATGAACTGCCATTGACTTGACAGGTCAAGTGAATACTATTTTTATGCTTTGTTTTAATATAGCTATCCAAAAATATGGACCTTTTTGACCTCACTTGTGTATTTTAGTTTTTATGATTTTTTATATTAGGCTAGTGGATGCGGCATTAAATTTGTGCATAAAAACTGTCCCTTGCACCCTTAAGAAAAACTGCTATTTTTTTATTGGCACAGTCAGCCACATCTGTTATAATTTTCTGTTTCTTTGTATGTATGTAAGTAATTTGTATGCATTAGCCTCATTATACTACCTTCCTTTTTCACATACTACTCTCTGCTGTATGGAAGACTCAGTTGAGGGGGAGGTAACTGTGATTTGCACCTCTATGTTAAAGCTATTTCCATCATGACATAATAACATATTTTGGGCTGAACTTACTAGATATGGGAAAATAATGGAGATTATAATGTATTTTCTTGCTCTTTCTGTAGATGTATAGCTCTGCACTTCTATTTTAATGAATATTATTCATATTTCAGTACGGACAAACAAAAACAATTACATAACCTGTTGTCGTGCATTCTTCCAAGTAATTTAACTCCGCAGGAGCACATATACTTCAGAGAAATCATAAATAAACATACTGTTATGAAAGGTGAATGCTGCCAATGGAACAGTCTTGCAAATAGTGATCAACAATTCTTTTGATAGCTAGAATGTAAATTGTCAAAAGAGCGGATCATTCTTTTCTCTTGGCATACCAATTCCCCTAGCCAAAATCAGAGTTATTCTGCCTTTATTAACTGAAGGTGAAAATAGTACATGCTTCGTCTTTCATGGATTTTCACAACAGGAAGAACATTTTTACATTCATGGGATTGAAACATTCTAATTAGTTCACAAAGTTTGCTTCAGTTAACAATACAGTTTTTCCTCTTAATTTCTCATGTTTCCACTGAATATTAAAAGTGCATCAGTATCACATGTTTCTTTTCTTTTTGCAGGTCTCAATTTGCATGGTAAAATATTAGGATTAGTGACCCGTCATGCTGATAGAAGTACTAGCTTGAACCTGATCCAGATTCTAATCCTGATCTAAGTGCACAAGATATTGACTTTGACAGACAGATTTAGCTGCCGCAAGAGTTGTGTTTTGTGGTATGTACTCATTACAAGCCAAGCGGTTGAAATGATTCCATATCTGGGACTGAATTGTTCACTCTTAATATTTGTTCTATACTTTATTGTACTATTTACTATCATTTTGTCAACTCCAAAAATCATTCATGTCAGTTGTAAGTGAATGGGAGTCTGAGCAGAAATTTCTCTGTTAAATTGTATGGGGTATTTATATATGTATGGTCAGTTTCAGTGACTGTTTATCATTGGATTTATTTGATATGTCACATTGTATGTTTAGCAGGGTCCCACACAGCAATATATCAATCTTCTGACCTGGCCTATTGTTTGTTGATTAAACTTTGATCTCTCCTAATTAGTTAGACTGTTGTTATTACCTCCCACTCACCCCCACCCTCCACACAACATTGCTGCTGCTATTAGCACCACCAGAACAATAATGGAAGGTTAGGAACTATTTTTTTTATTTGAGACTTACTTCTAAAGTACATTATTCACTTTACTTTGTGGTTTATTTCTACTAAGTTAGCTAGAACAGTTTATACAACCTTTTCAGTTTTGTCATTGACAACAAACATAGTGATTCTCTTATTCACTCCTAAAATCTGTAACTCCAAAGTCCCTTCTCGGCATTCAAGCAGCATTGTAAAGGAATTTTGGGTCTGTCCTGATGCCATAGTGATAAAACAAAGACAAGAAGCATTGAAGGTTGCACACAATTTTAAATCTTTGAACAAATGCAGGCAGTCACAACTCACAATATACACAATGCAATGCTTTTTGCCGCAAAGTAGTCACTTTCCTAAAAGAGTAATAACATCATTAGTTTTGCATACAAAACATTTTCCTTTATACCATTTTACTAGATAATGTCTAAATATGTGATATGTACACAGCTTTTGACAGAAAATATTTTGAGCCAAATGTTTAAGAAAAACTGCTATTTTTTTATTGGCACAGTCAGCCACATCTGTTATAATTTTCTGTTTCTTTGTATGTATGTAAGTAATTTGTATGCATTAGCCTCATTATACTACCTTCCTTTTTCACATACTACTCTCTGCTGTATGGAAGACTCAGTTGAGGGGGAGGTAACTGTGATTTGCACCTCTATGTTAAAGCTATTTCCATCATGACATAATAACATTTTGGGCTGAACTTACTAGATATGGGAAAATAATGGAGATTATAATGTATTTTCTTGCTCTTTCTGTAGATGTATAGCTCTGCACTTCTATTTTAATGAATATTATTCATATTTCAGTACAGACACACAAAAACAATTACATAACCTGTTGTCGCGCATTCTTCCAAGTAATTTAACTGCGCAGGAGCACATATACTTCAGAGAAATCATAAATAAACATACTGTTATGAAAGGTGAATGCTGCCAATGGAACAGTCTTGCAAATAGTGATCAACAATTCTTTTGATAGCTAGAATGTAAATTGTCAAAAGAGCGGATCATTCTTTTCTTTTGGCATACCAATTCCCCTAGCCAAAATCAGAGTTATTCTGCCTTTATTAACTGAAGGTGAAAATAGTACATGCTTCGTCTTTCATGGATTTTCACAACAGGAAGAACATTTTTACATTCATGGGATTGAAACATTCTAATTAGTTCACAAAGTTTGCTTCAGTTAACAATTCAGTTTTTCCTCTTAATTTCTCATGTTTCCACTGAATATTAAAAGTGCATCAGTATCACATGTTTCTTTTCTTTTTGCAGGTCTCAATTTGCATGGTAAAATATTAGGATTAATTGACCGGTCATGCTGATAGAAGTACTAGCTTGAACCTGATCCAGATTCTAATCCTGATCTAAGTGCACAAGATATTGACTTTGACAGACAAATTTAGCTGCTGCAAGAGTTGTTTTGTGGTATGTACTCATTACAAGCCAAGCGGTTGAAATGATTCCATATCTGGGACTGAATTGTTCACTCTTAATATTTGTTCTATACTTTATCGTACTATTTACTATCATTTTGTCAACTCCAAAAATCATTCATGTCAGTTGTAAGTGAATGGGAGTCTGAGCAGAAATTTCTCTGTTAAATTGTATGGGGTATTTATATATGTATGGTCAGTTTCAGTGACTGTTTATCATTGGATTTATTTGATATGTCACATTGTATGTTTAGCAGGGTCCCACACAGCAATATATCAATCTTCTGACCTGGCCTATTGTTTGTTGATTAAACTTTGATCTCTCCTAATTAGTTAGACTGTTGTTATTACCTCCCACTCACCCCCACCCTCCACACAACATTGCTGCTGCTATTAGCACCACCAGAACAATAATGGAAGGTTAGGAACTATTTTTTTTATTTGAGACTTACTTCTAAAGTACATTATTCACTTTACTTTGTGGTTTATTTCTACTAAGTTAGCTAGAACAGTTTATACAACCTTTTCAGTTTTGTCATTGACAACAAACATAGTGATTCTCTTATTCACTCCTAAAATCTGTAACTCCAAAGTCCCTTCTCGGCATTCAAGCAGCATTGTAAAGGAATTTTGGGTCTGTCCTGATGCCATAGTGATAAAACAAAGACAAGAAGCATTGAAGGTTGCACACAATTTTAAATCTTTGAACAAATGCAGGCAGTCACAACTCACAATATACACAATGCAATGCTTTTTGCCGCAAAGTAGTCACTTTCCTAAAAGAGTAATAACATCATTAGTTTTGCATACAAAACATTTTCCTTTATACCATTTTACTAGATAATGTCTAAATATGTGATATGTACACAGCTTTTGACAGAAAATATTTTGAGCCAAATGTTTAAGAAAAACTGCTATTTTTTTATTGGCACAGTCAGCCACATCTGTTATAATTTTCTGTTTCTTTGTATGTATGTAAGTAATTTGTATGCATTAGCCTCATTATACTAGCTTCCTTTTTCACATACTACTCTCTGCTGTATGGAAGACTCAGTTGAGGGGGAGGTAACTGTGATTTGCACCTCTATGTTAAAGCTATTTCCATCATGACATAATAACATTTTGGGCTGAACTTACTAGATATGGGAAAATAATGGAGATTATAATGTATTTTCTTGCTCTTTCTGTAGATGTATAGCTCTGCACTTCTATTTTAATGAATATTATTCATATTTCAGTACAGACACACAAAAACAATTACATAACCTGTTGTCGCGCATTCTTCCAAGTAATTTAACTCCGCAGGAGCACATATACTTCAGAGAAATCATAAATAAACATACTGTTATGAAAGGTGAATGCTGCCAATGGAACAGTCTTGCAAATAGTGATCAACAATTCTTTTGATAGCTAGAATGTAAATTGTCAAAAGAGCGGATCATTCTTTTCTTTTGGCATACCAATTCCCCTAGCCAAAATCAGAGTTATTCTGCCTTTATTAACTGAAGGTGAAAATAGTACATGCTTCGTCTTTCATGGATTTTCACAACAGGAAGAACATTTTTACATTCATGGGATTGAAACATTCTAATTAGTTCACAAAGTTTGCTTCAGTTAACAATTCAGTTTTTCCTCTTAATTTCTCATGTTTCCACTGAATATTAAAAGTGCATCAGTATCACATGTTTCTTTTCTTTTTGCAGGTCTCAATTTGCATGGTAAAATATTAGGATTAATTGACCGGTCATGCTGATAGAAGTACTAGCTTGAACCTGATCCAGATTCTAATCCTGATCTAAGTGCACAAGATATTGACTTTGACAGACAAATTTAGCTGCTGCAAGAGTTGTTTTGTGGTATGTACTCATTACAAGCCAAGCGGTTGAAATGATTCCATATCTGGGACTGAATTGTTCACTCTTAATATTTGTTCTATACTTTATCGTACTATTTACTATCATTTTGTCAACTCCAAAAATCATTCATGTCAGTTGTAAGTGAATGGGAGTCTGAGCAGAAATTTCTCTGTTAAATTGTATGGGGTATTTATATATGTATGGTCAGTTTCAGTGACTGTTTATCATTGGATTTATTTGATATGTCACATTGTATGTTTAGCAGGGTCCCACACAGCAATATATCAATCTTCTGACCTGGCCTATTGTTTGTTGATTAAACTTTGATCTCTCCTAATTAGTTAGACTGTTGTTATTACCTCCCACTCACCCCCACCCTCCACACAACATTGCTGCTGCTATTAGCACCACCAGAACAATAATGGAAGGTTAGGAACTATTTTTTTTATTTGAGACTTACTTCTAAAGTACATTATTCACTTTACTTTGTGGTTTATTTCTACTAAGTTAGCTAGAACAGTTTATACAACCTTTTCAGTTTTGTCATTGACAACAAACATAGTGATTCTCTTATTCACTCCTAAAATCTGTAACTCCAAAGTCCCTTCTCGGCATTCAAGCAGCATTGTAAAGGAATTTTGGGTCTGTCCTGATGCCATAGTGATAAAACAAAGACAAGAAGCATTGAAGGTTGCACACAATTTTAAATCTTTGAACAAATGCAGGCAGTCACAACTCACAATATACACAATGCAATGCTTTTTGCCGCAAAGTAGTCACTTTCCTAAAAGAGTAATAACATCATTAGTTTTGCATACAAAACATTTTCCTTTATACCATTTTACTAGATAATGTCTAAATATGTGATATGTACACAGCTTTTGACAGAAAATATTTTGAGCCAAATGTTTAAGAAAAACTGCTATTTTTTTATTGGCACAGTCAGCCACATCTGTTATAATTTTCTGTTTCTTTGTATGTATGTAAGTAATTTGTATGCATTAGCCTCATTATACTAGCTTCCTTTTTCACATACTACTCTCTGCTGTATGGAAGACTCAGTTGAGGGGGAGGTAACTGTGATTTGCACCTCTATGTTAAAGCTATTTCCATCATGACATAATAACATTTTGGGCTGAACTTACTAGATATGGGAAAATAATGGAGATTATAATGTATTTTCTTGCTCTTTCTGTAGATGTATAGCTCTGCACTTCTATTTTAATGAATATTATTCATATTTCAGTACAGACACACAAAAACAATTACATAACCTGTTGTCGCGCATTCTTCCAAGTAATTTAACTCCGCAGGAGCACATATACTTCAGAGAAATCATAAATAAACATACTGTTATGAAAGGTGAATGCTGCCAATGGAACAGTCTTGCAAATAGTGATCAACAATTCTTTTGATAGCTAGAATGTAAATTGTCAAAAGAGCGGATCATTCTTTTCTTTTGGCATACCAATTCCCCTAGCCAAAATCAGAGTTATTCTGCCTTTATTAACTGAAGGTGAAAATAGTACATGCTTCGTCTTTCATGGATTTTCACAACAGGAAGAACATTTTTACATTCATGGGATTGAAACATTCTAATTAGTTCACAAAGTTTGCTTCAGTTAACAATTCAGTTTTTCCTCTTAATTTCTCATGTTTCCACTGAATATTAAAAGTGCATCAGTATCACATGTTTCTTTTCTTTTTGCAGGTCTCAATTTGCATGGTAAAATATTAGGATTAATTGACCGGTCATGCTGATAGAAGTACTAGCTTGAACCTGATCCAGATTCTAATCCTGATCTAAGTGCACAAGATATTGACTTTGACAGACAAATTTAGCTGCTGCAAGAGTTGTTTTGTGGTATGTACTCATTACAAGCCAAGCGGTTGAAATGATTCCATATCTGGGACTGAATTGTTCACTCTTAATATTTGTTCTATACTTTATCGTACTATTTACTATCATTTTGTCAACTCCAAAAATCATTCATGTCAGTTGTAAGTGAATGGGAGTCTGAGCAGAAATTTCTCTGTTAAATTGTATGGGGTATTTATATATGTATGGTCAGTTTCAGTGACTGTTTATCATTGGATTTATTTGATATGTCACATTGTATGTTTAGCAGGGTCCCACACAGCAATATATCAATCTTCTGACCTGGCCTATTGTTTGTTGATTAAACTTTGATCTCTCCTAATTAGTTAGACTGTTGTTATTACCTCCCACTCACCCCCACCCTCCACACAACATTGCTGCTGCTATTAGCACCACCAGAACAATAATGGAAGGTTAGGAACTATTTTTTTTATTTGAGACTTACTTCTAAAGTACATTATTCACTTTACTTTGTGGTTTATTTCTACTAAGTTAGCTAGAACAGTTTATACAACCTTTTCAGTTTTGTCATTGACAACAAACATAGTGATTCTCTTATTCACTCCTAAAATCTGTAACTCCAAAGTCCCTTCTCGGCATTCAAGCAGCATTGTAAAGGAATTTTGGGTCTGTCCTGATGCCATAGTGATAAAACAAAGACAAGAAGCATTGAAGGTTGCACACAATTTTAAATCTTTGAACAAATGCAGGCAGTCACAACTCACAATATACACAATGCAATGCTTTTTGCCGCAAAGTAGTCACTTTCCTAAAAGAGTAATAACATCATTAGTTTTGCATACAAAACATTTTCCTTTATACCATTTTACTAGATAATGTCTAAATATGTGATATGTACACAGCTTTTGACAGAAAATATTTTGAGCCAAATGTTTAAGAAAAACTGCTATTTTTTTATTGGCACAGTCAGCCACATCTGTTATAATTTTCTGTTTCTTTGTATGTATGTAAGTAATTTGTATGCATTAGCCTCATTATACTAGCTTCCTTTTTCACATACTACTCTCTGCTGTATGGAAGACTCAGTTGAGGGGGAGGTAACTGTGATTTGCACCTCTATGTTAAAGCTATTTCCATCATGACATAATAACATTTTGGGCTGAACTTACTAGATATGGGAAAATAATGGAGATTATAATGTATTTTCTTGCTCTTTCTGTAGATGTATAGCTCTGCACTTCTATTTTAATGAATATTATTCATATTTCAGTACAGACACACAAAAACAATTACATAACCTGTTGTCGCGCATTCTTCCAAGTAATTTAACTCCGCAGGAGCACATATACTTCAGAGAAATCATAAATAAACATACTGTTATGAAAGGTGAATGCTGCCAATGGAACAGTCTTGCAAATAGTGATCAACAATTCTTTTGATAGCTAGAATGTAAATTGTCAAAAGAGCGGATCATTCTTTTCTTTTGGCATACCAATTCCCCTAGCCAAAATCAGAGTTATTCTGCCTTTATTAACTGAAGGTGAAAATAGTACATGCTTCGTCTTTCATGGATTTTCACAACAGGAAGAACATTTTTACATTCATGGGATTGAAACATTCTAATTAGTTCACAAAGTTTGCTTCAGTTAACAATTCAGTTTTTCCTCTTAATTTCTCATGTTTCCACTGAATATTAAAAGTGCATCAGTATCACATGTTTCTTTTCTTTTTGCAGGTCTCAATTTGCATGGTAAAATATTAGGATTAATTGACCGGTCATGCTGATAGAAGTACTAGCTTGAACCTGATCCAGATTCTAATCCTGATCTAAGTGCACAAGATATTGACTTTGACAGACAAATTTAGCTGCTGCAAGAGTTGTTTTGTGGTATGTACTCATTACAAGCCAAGCGGTTGAAATGATTCCATATCTGGGACTGAATTGTTCACTCTTAATATTTGTTCTATACTTTATCGTACTATTTACTATCATTTTGTCAACTCCAAAAATCATTCATGTCAGTTGTAAGTGAATGGGAGTCTGAGCAGAAATTTCTCTGTTAAATTGTATGGGGTATTTATATATGTATGGTCAGTTTCAGTGACTGTTTATCATTGGATTTATTTGATATGTCACATTGTATGTTTAGCAGGGTCCCACACAGCAATATATCAATCTTCTGACCTGGCCTATTGTTTGTTGATTAAACTTTGATCTCTCCTAATTAGTTAGACTGTTGTTATTACCTCCCACTCACCCCCACCCTCCACACAACATTGCTGCTGCTATTAGCACCACCAGAACAATAATGGAAGGTTAGGAACTATTTTTTTTATTTGAGACTTACTTCTAAAGTACATTATTCACTTTACTTTGTGGTTTATTTCTACTAAGTTAGCTAGAACAGTTTATACAACCTTTTCAGTTTTGTCATTGACAACAAACATAGTGATTCTCTTATTCACTCCTAAAATCTGTAACTCCAAAGTCCCTTCTCGGCATTCAAGCAGCATTGTAAAGGAATTTTGGGTCTGTCCTGATGCCATAGTGATAAAACAAAGACAAGAAGCATTGAAGGTTGCACACAATTTTAAATCTTTGAACAAATGCAGGCAGTCACAACTCACAATATACACAATGCAATGCTTTTTGCCGCAAAGTAGTCACTTTCCTAAAAGAGTAATAACATCATTAGTTTTGCATACAAAACATTTTCCTTTATACCATTTTACTAGATAATGTCTAAATATGTGATATGTACACAGCTTTTGACAGAAAATATTTTGAGCCAAATGTTTAAGAAAAACTGCTATTTTTTTATTGGCACAGTCAGCCACATCTGTTATAATTTTCTGTTTCTTTGTATGTATGTAAGTAATTTGTATGCATTAGCCTCATTATACTAGCTTCCTTTTTCACATACTACTCTCTGCTGTATGGAAGACTCAGTTGAGGGGGAGGTAACTGTGATTTGCACCTCTATGTTAAAGCTATTTCCATCATGACATAATAACATTTTGGGCTGAACTTACTAGATATGGGAAAATAATGGAGATTATAATGTATTTTCTTGCTCTTTCTGTAGATGTATAGCTCTGCACTTCTATTTTAATGAATATTATTCATATTTCAGTACAGACACACAAAAACAATTACATAACCTGTTGTCGCGCATTCTTCCAAGTAATTTAACTGCGCAGGAGCACATATACTTCAGAGAAATCATAAATAAACATACTGTTATGAAAGGTGAATGCTGCCAATGGAACAGTCTTGCAAATAGTGATCAACAATTCTTTTGATAGCTAGAATGTAAATTGTCAAAAGAGCGGATCATTCTTTTCTTTTGGCATACCAATTCCCCTAGCCAAAATCAGAGTTATTCTGCCTTTATTAACTGAAGGTGAAAATAGTACATGCTTCGTCTTTCATGGATTTTCACAACAGGAAGAACATTTTTACATTCATGGGATTGAAACATTCTAATTAGTTCACAAAGTTTGCTTCAGTTAACAATTCAGTTTTTCCTCTTAATTTCTCATGTTTCCACTGAATATTAAAAGTGCATCAGTATCACATGTTTCTTTTCTTTTTGCAGGTCTCAATTTGCATGGTAAAATATTAGGATTAATTGACCGGTCATGCTGATAGAAGTACTAGCTTGAACCTGATCCAGATTCTAATCCTGATCTAAGTGCACAAGATATTGACTTTGACAGACAAATTTAGCTGCTGCAAGAGTTGTTTTGTGGTATGTACTCATTACAAGCCAAGCGGTTGAAATGATTCCATATCTGGGACTGAATTGTTCACTCTTAATATTTGTTCTATACTTTATCGTACTATTTACTATCATTTTGTCAACTCCAAAAATCATTCATGTCAGTTGTAAGTGAATGGGAGTCTGAGCAGAAATTTCTCTGTTAAATTGTATGGGGTATTTATATATGTATGGTCAGTTTCAGTGACTGTTTATCATTGGATTTATTTGATATGTCACATTGTATGTTTAGCAGGGTCCCACACAGCAATATATCAATCTTCTGACCTGGCCTATTGTTTGTTGATTAAACTTTGATCTCTCCTAATTAGTTAGACTGTTGTTATTACCTCCCACTCACCCCCACCCTCCACACAACATTGCTGCTGCTATTAGCACCACCAGAACAATAATGGAAGGTTAGGAACTATTTTTTTTATTTGAGACTTACTTCTAAAGTACATTATTCACTTTACTTTGTGGTTTATTTCTACTAAGTTAGCTAGAACAGTTTATACAACCTTTTCAGTTTTGTCATTGACAACAAACATAGTGATTCTATGAATTACTCCTAAAATCTGTAACTCCAAAGTCCCTTCTCGGCATTCAAGCAGCATTGTAAAGGAATTTTGGGTCTGTCCTGATGCCATAGTGATAAAACAAAGACAAGAAGCATTCAAGGTTGCACACAATTTTAAATCTTTGAACAAATGCAGGCAGTCACAACTCACAATATACACAATGCAATGCTTTTTGCCGCAAAGTAGTCACTTTCCTAAAAGAGTAATAACATCATTAGTTTTGCATACAAAACATTTTCCTTTATACCATTTTACTAGATAATGTCTAAATATGTGATATGTACACAGCTTTTGACAGAAAATATTTTGAGCCAAATGTTTAAGAAAAACTGCTATTTTTTTATTGGCACAGTCAGCCACATCTGTTATAATTTTCTGTTTCTTTGTATGTATGTAAGTAATTTGTATGCATTAGCCTCATTATACTAGCTTCCTTTTTCACATACTACTCTCTGCTGTATGGAAGACTCAGTTGAGGGGGAGGTAACTGTGATTTGCACCTCTATGTTAAAGCTATTTCCATCATGACATAATAACATTTTGGGCTGAACTTACTAGATATGGGAAAATAATGGAGATTATAATGTATTTTCTTGCTCTTTCTGTAGATGTATAGCTCTGCACTTCTATTTTAATGAATATTATTCATATTTCAGTACAGACACACAAAAACAATTACATAACCTGTTGTCGCGCATTCTTCCAAGTAATTTAACTCTGCAGGAGCACATATACTTCAGAGAAATCATAAATAAACATACTGTTATGAAAGGTGAATGCTGCCAATGGAACAGTCTTGCAAATAGTGATCAACAATTCTTTTGATAGCTAGAATGTAAATTGTCAAAAGAGCGGATCATTCTTTTCTCTTGGCATACCAATTCCCCTAGCCAAAATCAGAGTTATTCTGCCTTTATTAACTGAAGGTGAAAATAGTACATGCTTCGTCTTTCATGGATTTTCACAACAGGAAGAACATTTTTACATTCATGGGATTGAAACATTCTAATTAGTTCACAAAGTTTGCTTCAGTTAACAATTCAGTTTTTCCTCTTAATTTCTCATGTTTCCACTGAATATTAAAAGTGCATCAGTATCACATGTTTCTTTTCTTTTTGCAGGTCTCAATTTGCATGGTAAAATATTAGGATTAATTGACCGGTCATGCTGATAGAAGTACTAGCTTGAACCTGATCCAGATTCTAATCCTGATCTAAGTGCACAAGATATTGACTTTGACAGACAAATTTAGCTGCTGCAAGAGTTGTTTTGTGGTATGTACTCATTACAAGCCAAGCGGTTGAAATGATTCCATATCTGGGACTGAATTGTTCACTCTTAATATTTGTTCTATACTTTATCGTACTATTTACTATCATTTTGTCAACTCCAAAAATCATTCATGTCAGTTGTAAGTGAATGGGAGTCTGAGCAGAAATTTCTCTGTTAAATTGTATGGGGTATTTATATATGTATGGTCAGTTTCAGTGACTGTTTATCATTGGATTTATTTGATATGTCACATTGTATGTTTAGCAGGGTCCCACACAGCAATATATCAATCTTCTGACCTGGCCTATTGTTTGTTGATTAAACTTTGATCTCTCCTAATTAGTTAGACTGTTGTTATTACCTCCCACTCACCCCCACCCTCCACACAACATTGCTGCTGCTATTAGCACCACCAGAACAATAATGGAAGGTTAGGAACTATTTTTTTATTTGAGACTTACTTCTAAAGTACATTATTCACTTTACTTTGTGGTTTATTTCTACTAAGTTAGCTAGAACAGTTTATACAACCTTTTCAGTTTTGTCATTGACAACAAACATAGTGATTCTCTTATTCACTCCTAAAATCTGTAACTCCAAAGTCCCTTCTCGGCATTCAAGCAGCATTGTAAAGGAATTTTGGGTCTGTCCTGATGCCATAGTGATAAAACAAAGACAAGAAGCATTCAAGGTTGCACACAATTTTAAATCTTTGAACAAATGCAGGCAGTCACAACTCACAATATACACAATGCAATGCTTTTTGCCGCAAAGTAGTCACTTTCCTAAAAGAGTAATAACATCATTAGTTTTGCATACAAAACATTTTCCTTTATACCATTTTACTAGATAATGTCTAAATATGTGATATGTACACAGCTTTTGACAGAAAATATTTTGAGCCAAATGTTTAAGAAAAACTGCTATTTTTTTATTGGCACAGTCAGCCACATCTGTTATAATTTTCTGTTTCTTTGTATGTATGTAAGTAATTTGTATGCATTAGCCTCATTATACTACCTTCCTTTTTCACATACTACTCTCTGCTGTATGGAAGACTCAGTTGAGGGGGAGGTAACTGTGATTTGCACCTCTATGTTAAAGCTATTTCCATCATGACATAATAACATATTTTGGGCTGAACTTACTAGATATGGGAAAATAATGGAGATTATAATGTATTTTCTTGCTCTTTCTGTAGATGTATAGCTCTGCACTTCTATTTTAATGAATATTATTCATATTTCAGTACAGACACACAAAAACAATTACATAACCTGTTGTCGCGCATTCTTCCAAGTAATTTAACTCTGCAGGAGCACATATACTTCAGAGAAATCATAAATAAACATACTGTTATGAAAGGTGAATGCTGCCAATGGAACAGTCTTGCAAATAGTGATCAACAATTCTTTTGATAGCTAGAATGTAAATTGTCAAAAGAGCGGATCATTCTTTTCTCTTGGCATACCAATTCCCCTAGCCAAAATCAGAGTTATTCTGCCTTTATTAACTGAAGGTGAAAATAGTACATGCTTCGTCTTTCATGGATTTTCACAACAGGAAGAACATTTTTACATTCATGGGATTGAAACATTCTAATTAGTTCACAAAGTTTGCTTCAGTTAACAATTCAGTTTTTCCTCTTAATTTCTCATGTTTCCACTGAATATTAAAAGTGCATCAGTATCACATGTTTCTTTTCTTTTTGCAGGTCTCAATTTGCATGGTAAAATATTAGGATTAATTGACCGGTCATGCTGATAGAAGTACTAGCTTGAACCTGATCCAGATTCTAATCCTGATCTAAGTGCACAAGATATTGACTTTGACAGACAAATTTAGCTGCTGCAAGAGTTGTGTTTTGTGGTATGTACTCATTACAAGCCAAGCGGTTGAAATGATTCCATATCTGGGACTGAATTGTTCACTCTTAATATTTGTTCTATACTTTATCGTACTATTTACTATCATTTTGTCAACTCCAAAAATCATTCATGTCAGTTGTAAGTGAATGGGAGTCTGAGCAGAAATTTCTCTGTTAAATTGTATGGGGTATTTATATATGTATGGTCAGTTTCAGTGACTGTTTATCATTGGATTTATTTGATATGTCAGATTGTAAGCTTAGCAGGGTCCCACACAGCAATATATCAATCTTCTGACCTGGCCTATTGTTTGTTGATTAAACTTTGATCTCTCCTAATTAGTTAGACTGTTGTTATTACCTCCCACTCACCCCCACCCTCCACACAACATTGCTGCTGCTATTAGCACCACCAGAACAATAATGGAAGGTTAGGAACTATTTTTTTTATTCGTGACTAATTACTTCTAAAGTACATTATTCACTTTACTTTGTGGTTTATTTCTACTAAGTTAGCTAGAACAGTTTATACAACCTTTTCAGTTTTGTCATTGACAACAAACATAGTGATTCTGTCATTCACTCCTAAAATCTGTAACTCCAAAGTCCCTTCTCAGCATTCAAGCAGCATTGTAAAGGAATTTTGGGTCTGTCCTGATGCCATAGTGATAAAACAAAGACAAGAAGCATTCAAGGTTGCACACAATTGTAAATCTTTGAACAAATGCAGGCAGTCACAACTCACAATATACACAATGCAATGCTTTTTGCCGCAAAGTAGTCACTTTTCTAAAAGAGTAATAACATCATTAGTTTTGCATACAAAACATTTTCCTTTATACCATTTTACTAGACAATGTCTAAATATGTGATATGTACACAGCTTTTGACAGAAAATATTTTGAGCCAAATGTTTAAGAAAAACTGCTATTTTTGTATTGGCACAGTCAGCCACATCTGTTATAATTTTCTGTTTCTTTGTATGTATGTAAGTAATTTGTATGCATTAGCCTCATTATACTACCTTCCTTTTTCACATACTACTCTCTGCTGTATGGAAGACTCAGTTGAGGGGGAGGTAACTGTGATTTGCACCTGTATGTTAAAGCTATTTCCATCATGACAAAATAACATCTTTTGAGCTGAACTTACTAGATATGGGAAAATAATGGAGATTATAATGTATTTTCTTGCTCTTTCTGTAGATGTATAGCTCTGCACTTCTATTTGAATGAATATTATTCATATTTCAGTACAGACACACAAAAACAATTACATAACCTGTTGTCGCGCATTCTTCCAAGTAATTTAACTCTGCAGGAGCACATATACTTCAGAGAAATCATAAATAAACATACTGTTATGAAAGGTGAATGCTGCCAATGGAACAGTCTTGCAAATAGTGATCAACAATTCTTTTGATAGCTAGAATGTAAATTGTCAAAAGAGCGGATCATTCTTTTCTCTTGGCATAGCAATTCCCCTAGCCAAAATCAGAGTTATTCTGCCTTTATTAACTGAAGGTGAAAATAGTACATGCTTCGTCTTTCATGGATTTTCACAACAGGAAGAACATTTTTACATTCATGGGATTGAAACATTCTAATTAGTTCACAAAGTTTGCTTCAGTTAACAATACAGTTTTTCCTCTTAATTTCTCATGTTTCCACTGAATATTAAAAGTGCATCAGTATCACATGTTTCTTTTCTTTTTGCAGGTCTCAATTTGCATGGTAAAATATTAGGATTAATTGACCGGTCATGCTGATAGAAGTACTAGCTTGAACCTGATCCAGATTCTAATCCTGATCTAAGTGCACAAGATATTGACTTTGACAGACAGATTTAGCTGCCGCAAGAGTTGTGTTTTGTGGTATGTACTCATTACAAGCCAAGCGGTTGAAATGATTCCATATCTGGGACTGAATTGTTCACTCTTAATATTTGTTCTATACTTTATCGTGTTATATACTATCATTTTGTCCACTCCAAAAATCATTCATGTCAGTTGTAAGTGAATGGGAGTCTGAGCAGAAATTTCTCTGTTAAATTGTATGGGGTATTTATATATGTATGGTCAGTTTCAGTGACTGTTTATCATTGGATTTATTTGATATGTCAGATTGTAAGCTTAGCAGGGTCCCACACAGCAATATATCAATGTTCTGACCTGGCCTATTGTTTGTTGATTAAACTTTGATCTCTCCTAATTAGTTAGACTGTTGTTATTACCTCCCACTCACCCCCACCCTCCACACAACATTGCTGCTGCTATTAGCACCACCAGAACAATAATGGAAGGTTAGGAACTATTTTTTTTATACGTGACTAAAATTACTTCTAAAGTACATTATTTACTTTACTTTGTGGTTTATTTCTACTAAGTTAGCTAGAACAGTTTATACAACCTTTTCAGTTTTGTCATTGACAACAAACATAGTGATTCTGTCATTCACTCCTAAAATCTGTAACTCCAAAGTCCCTTCTCAGCATTCAAGCAGCATTGTAAAGGAATTTTGGGTCTGTCCTGATGCCATAGTGATAAAACAAAGACAAGAAGCATTCAAGGTTGCACACAATTGTAAATCTTTGAACAAATGCAGGCAGTCACAACTCACAATATACACAATGCAATGCTTTTTGCCGCAAAGTAGTCACTTTTCTAAAAGAGTAATAACATCATTAGTTTTGCATACAAAACATTTTCCTTTATACCATTTTACTAGACAATGTCTAAATATGTGATATGTACACAGCTTTTGACAGAAAATATTTTGAGCCAAATGTTTAAGAAAAAGTGCTATTTTTGTATTGGCACAGTCAGCCACATCTGATATAATTTTCTGTTTCTTTGTATGTATGTAAGTAATTTTTATGCATTAGCCTCATTATACTACCTTCCTTTTTCAAATACTACTCTCTGCTGTATGGAAGACTCAGTTGAGGGGGAGGTAACTGTGATTTGCACCTGTATGTTAAAGCTATTTCCATCATGACAAAATAACATCTTTTGAGCTGAACTTACTAGATATGGGAAAATAATGGAGATTATAATGTATTTTCTGGCTCTTTCTGTAGATGTATAGCTCTGCACTTCTATTTGAATGAATATTATTCATATTTCAGTACAGACACACAAAAACAATTACATAACCTGTTGTCGCGCATTCTTCCAAGTAATTTAACTCTGCAGGAGCACATATACTTCAGAGAAATCATAAATAAACATACTGTTATGAAAGGTGAATGCTGCCAATGGAACAGTCTTGCAAATAGTGATCAACAATTCTTTTGATAGCTAGAATGTAAATTGTCAAAAGAGCGGATCATTCTTTTCTCTTGGCATAGCAATTCCCCTAGCCAAAATCAGAGTTATTCTGCCTTTATTAACTGAAGGTGAAAATAGTACATGCTTCGTCTTTCATGGATTTTCACAACAGGAAGAACATTTTTACATTCATGGGATTGAAACATTCTAATTAGTTCACAAAGTTTGCTTCAGTTAACAATACAGTTTTTCCTCTTAATTTCTCATGTTTCCACTGAATATTAAAAGTGCATCAGTATCACGTGTTTCTTTTCTTTTTGCAGGTCTCAATTTGCATGGTAAAATATTAGGATTAATTGACCAGTCATGCTGATAGAAGTACTAGCTTGAACCTGATCCAGATTCTAATCCTGATCTAAGTGCACAAGATATTGACTTTGACGGACAGATTTAGCTGCCGCAAGAGTTGTGTTTTGTGGTATGTACTCATTACAAGCCAAGCGGTTGAAATGATTCCATATCTGGGACTGAATTGTTCACTCTTAATATTTGTTCTATACTTTATGGTAGTATTTACTATCATTTTGTCAACTCCAAAAATCATTCATGTCAGTTGTAAGTGAATGGGAGTCTGAGCAGAAATTTCTCTGTTAAATTGTATGGGGTATTTATATATGTATGGTCAGTTTCAGTGACTGTTTATCATTGGATTTATTTGATATGTCAGATTGTAAGCTTAGCAGGGTCCCACACAGCAATATATCAATGTTCTGACCTGGCCTATTGTTTGTTGATTAAACTTTGATCTCTCCTAATTAGTTAGACTGTTGTTATTACCTCCCACTCACCCCCACCCTCCACACAACATTGCTGCTGCTATTAGCACCACCAGAACAATAATGGAAGGTTAGGAACTATTTTTTTATACGTGACTAAAATTACTTCTAAAGTACATTATTTACTTTACTGTTTGGTTTATTTCTACTAAGTTAGCTAGAACAGTTTATACAACCTTTTCAGTTTTGTCATTGACAACAAACATAGTGATTCTGTCATTCACTCCTAAAATCTGTAACTCCAAAGTCCCTTCTCAGCATTCAAGCAGCATTGTAAAGGAATTTTGGGTCTGTCCTGATGCCATAGTGATAAAACAAAGACAAGAAGCATTCAAGGTTGCACACAATTGTAAATCTTTGAACAAATGCAGGCAGTCACAACTCACAATATACACAATGCAATGCTTTTTGCCGCAAAGTAGTCACTTTTCTAAAAGAGTAATAACATCATTAGTTTTGCATACAAAACATTTTCCTTTATACCATTTTACTAGACAATGTCTAAATATGTGATATGTACACAGCTTTTGACAGAAAATATTTTGAGCCAAATGTTTAAGAAAAAGTGCTATTTTTGTATTGGCACAGTCAGCCACATCTGATATAATTTTCTGTTTCTTTGTATGTATGTAAGTAATTTTTATGCATTAGCCTCATTATACTACCTTCCTTTTTCAAATACTACTCTCTGCTGTATGGAAGACTCAGTTGAGGGGGAGGTAACTGTGATTTGCACCTGTATGTTAAAGCTATTTCCATCATGACAAAATAACATCTTTTGAGCTGAACTTACTAGATATGGGAAAATAATGGAGATTATAATGTATTTTCTGGCTCTTTCTGTAGATGTATAGCTCTGCACTTCTATTTGAATGAATATTATTCATATTTCAGTACAGACACACAAAAACAATTACATAACCTGTTGTCGCGCATTCTTCCAAGTAATTTAACTCTGCAGGAGCACATATACTTCAGAGAAATCATAAATAAACATACTGTTATGAAAGGTGAATGCTGCCAATGGAACAGTCTTGCAAATAGTGATCAACAATTCTTTTGATAGCTAGAATGTAAATTGTCAAAAGAGCGGATCATTCTTTTCTCTTGGCATAGCAATTCCCCTAGCCAAAATCAGAGTTATTCTGCCTTTATTAACTGAAGGTGAAAATAGTACATGCTTCGTCTTTCATGGATTTTCACAACAGGAAGAACATTTTTACATTCATGGGATTGAAACATTCTAATTAGTTCACAAAGTTTGCTTCAGTTAACAATACAGTTTTTCCTCTTAATTTCTCATGTTTCCACTGAATATTAAAAGTGCATCAGTATCACGTGTTTCTTTTCTTTTTGCAGGTCTCAATTTGCATGGTAAAATATTAGGATTAATTGACCAGTCATGCTGATAGAAGTACTAGCTTGAACCTGATCCAGATTCTAATCCTGATCTAAGTGCACAAGATATTGACTTTGACGGACAGATTTAGCTGCCGCAAGAGTTGTGTTTTGTGGTATGTACTCATTACAAGCCAAGCGGTTGAAATGATTCCATATCTGGGACTGAATTGTTCACTCTTAATATTTGTTCTATACTTTATGGTAGTATTTACTATCATTTTGTCAACTCCAAAAATCATTCATGTCAGTTGTAAGTGAATGGGAGTCTGAGCAGAAATTTCTCTGTTAAATTGTATGGGGTATTTATATATGTATGGTCAGTTTCAGTGACTGTTTATCATTGGATTTATTTGATATGTCAGATTGTAAGCTTAGCAGGGTCCCACACAGCAATATATCAATGTTCTGACCTGGCCTATTGTTTGTTGATTAAACTTTGATCTCTCCTAATTAGTTAGACTGTTGTTATTACCTCCCACTCACCCCCACCCTCCACACAACATTGCTGCTGCTATTAGCACCACCAGAACAATAATGGAAGGTTAGGAACTATTTTTTTTATACGTGACTAAAATTACTTCTAAAGTACATTATTTACTTTACTGTTTGGTTTATTTCTACTAAGTTAGCTAGAACAGTTTATACAACCTTTTCAGTTTTGTCATTGACAACAAACATAGTGATTCTGTCATTCACTCCTAAAATCTGTAACTCCAAAGTCCCTTCTCAGCATTCAAGCAGCATTGTAAAGGAATTTTGGGTCTGTCCTGATGCCATAGTGATAAAACAAAGACAAGAAGCATTCAAGGTTGCACACAATTGTAAATCTTTGAACAAATGCAGGCAGTCACAACTCACAATATACACAATGCAATGCTTTTTGCCGCAAAGTAGTCACTTTTCTAAAAGAGTAATAACATCATTAGTTTTGCATACAAAACATTTTCCTTTATACCATTTTACTAGACAATGTCTAAATATGTGATATGTACACAGCTTTTGACAGAAAATATTTTGAGCCAAATGTTTAAGAAAAAGTGCTATTTTTGTATTGGCACAGTCAGCCACATCTGATATAATTTTCTGTTTCTTTGTATGTATGTAAGTAATTTTTATGCATTAGCCTCATTATACTACCTTCCTTTTTCAAATACTACTCTCTGCTGTATGGAAGACTCAGTTGAGGGGGAGGTAACTGTGATTTGCACCTGTATGTTAAAGCTATTTCCATCATGACAAAATAACATCTTTTGAGCTGAACTTACTAGATATGGGAAAATAATGGAGATTATAATGTATTTTCTGGCTCTTTCTGTAGATGTATAGCTCTGCACTTCTATTTGAATGAATATTATTCATATTTCAGTACAGACACACAAAAACAATTACATAACCTGTTGTCGCACATTCTTCCAAGTAATTTAACTCTGCAGGAGCACATATACTTCAGAGAAATCATAAATAAACATACTGTTATGAAAGGTGAATGCTGCCAATGGAACAGTCTTGCAAATAGTGATCAACAATTCTTTTGATAGCTAGAATGTAAATTGTCAAAAGAGCGGATCATTCTTTTCTCTTGGCATAGCAATTCCCCTAGCCAAAATCAGAGTTATTCTGCCTTTATTAACTGAAGGTGAAAATAGTACATGCTTCGTCTTTCATGGATTTTCACAACAGGAAGAACATTTTGACATTCATGGGATTGAAACATTCTAATTAGTTCACAAAGTTTGCTTCAGTTAACAATACAGTTTTTCCTCTTAATTTCTCATGTTTCCACTGAATATTAAAAGTGCATCAGTATCACGTGTTTCTTTTCTTTTTGCAGGTCTCAATTTGCATGGTAAAATATTAGGATTAATTGACCAGTCATGCTGATAGAAGTACTAGCTTGAACCTGATCCAGATTCTAATCCTGATCTAAGTGCACAAGATATTGACTTTGACGGACAGATTTAGCTGCCGCAAGAGTTGTGTTTTGTGGTATGTACTCATTACAAGCCAAGCGGTTGAAATGATTCCATATCTGGGACTGAATTGTTCACTCTTAATATTTGTTCTATACTTTATGGTAGTATTTACTATCATTTTGTCAACTCCAAAAATCATTCATGTCAGTTGTAAGTGAATGGGAGTCTGAGCAGAAATTTCTCTGTTAAATTGTATGGGGTATTTATATATGTATGGTCAGTTTCAGTGACTGTTTATCATTGGATTTATTTGATATGTCAGATTGTAAGCTTAGCAGGGTCCCACACAGCAATATATCAATGTTCTGACCTGGCCTATTGTTTGTTGATTAAACTTTGATCTCTCCTAATTAGTTAGACTGTTGTTATTACCTCCCACTCACCCCCACCCTCCACACAACATTGCTGCTGCTATTAGCACCACCAGAACAATAATGGAAGGTTAGGAACTATTTTTTTTATACGTGACTAAAATTACTTCTAAAGTACATTATTTACTTTACTGTTTGGTTTATTTCTACTAAGTTAGCTAGAACAGTTTATACAACCTTTTCAGTTTTGTCATTGACAACAAACATAGTGATTCTGTCATTCACTCCTAAAATCTGTAACTCCAAAGTCCCTTCTCAGCATTCAAGCAGCATTGTAAAGGAATTTTGGGTCTGTCCTGATGCCATAGTGATAAAACAAAGACAAGAAGCATTCAAGGTTGCACACAATTGTAAATCTTTGAACAAATGCAGGCAGTCACAACTCACAATATACACAATGCAATGCTTTTTGCCGCAAAGTAGTCACTTTTCTAAAAGAGTAATAACATCATTAGTTTTGCATACAAAACATTTTCCTTTATACCATTTTACTAGACAATGTCTAAATATGTGATATGTACACAGCTTTTGACAGAAAATATTTTGAGCCAAATGTTTAAGAAAAAGTGCTATTTTTGTATTGGCACAGTCAGCCACATCTGATATAATTTTCTGTTTCTTTGTATGTATGTAAGTAATTTTTATGCATTAGCCTCATTATACTACCTTCCTTTTTCAAATACTACTCTCTGCTGTATGGAAGACTCAGTTGAGGGGGAGGTAACTGTGATTTGCACCTGTATGTTAAAGCTATTTCCATCATGACAAAATAACATCTTTTGAGCTGAACTTACTAGATATGGGAAAATAATGGAGATTATAATGTATTTTCTGGCTCTTTCTGTAGATGTATAGCTCTGCACTTCTATTTGAATGAATATTATTCATATTTCAGTACAGACACACAAAAACAATTACATAACCTGTTGTCGCACATTCTTCCAAGTAATTTAACTCTGCAGGAGCACATATACTTCAGAGAAATCATAAATAAACATACTGTTATGAAAGGTGAATGCTGCCAATGGAACAGTCTTGCAAATAGTGATCAACAATTCTTTTGATAGCTAGAATGTAAATTGTCAAAAGAGCGGATCATTCTTTTCTCTTGGCATAGCAATTCCCCTAGCCAAAATCAGAGTTATTCTGCCTTTATTAACTGAAGGTGAAAATAGTACATGCTTCGTCTTTCATGGATTTTCACAACAGGAAGAACATTTTGACATTCATGGGATTGAAACATTCTAATTAGTTCACAAAGTTTGCTTCAGTTAACAATACAGTTTTTCCTCTTAATTTCTCATGTTTCCACTGAATATTAAAAGTGCATCAGTATCACGTGTTTCTTTTCTTTTTGCAGGTCTCAATTTGCATGGTAAAATATTAGGATTAATTGACCAGTCATGCTGATAGAAGTACTAGCTTGAACCTGATCCAGATTCTAATCCTGATCTAAGTGCACAAGATATTGACTTTGACGGACAGATTTAGCTGCCGCAAGAGTTGTGTTTTGTGGTATGTACTCATTACAAGCCAAGCGGTTGAAATGATTCCATATCTGGGACTGAATTGTTCACTCTTAATATTTGTTCTATACTTTATGGTAGTATTTACTATCATTTTGTCAACTCCAAAAATCATTCATGTCAGTTGTAAGTGAATGGGAGTCTGAGCAGAAATTTCTCTGTTAAATTGTATGGGGTATTTATATATGTATGGTCAGTTTCAGTGACTGTTTATCATTGGATTTATTTGATATGTCAGATTGTAAGCTTAGCAGGGTCCCACACAGCAATATATCAATGTTCTGACCTGGCCTATTGTTTGTTGATTAAACTTTGATCTCTCCTAATTAGTTAGACTGTTGTTATTACCTCCCACTCACCCCCACCCTCCACACAACATTGCTGCTGCTATTAGCACCACCAGAACAATAATGGAAGGTTAGGAACTATTTTTTTTATACGTGACTAAAATTACTTCTAAAGTACATTATTTACTTTACTGTTTGGTTTATTTCTACTAAGTTAGCTAGAACAGTTTATACAACCTTTTCAGTTTTGTCATTGACAACAAACATAGTGATTCTGTCATTCACTCCTAAAATCTGTAACTCCAAAGTCCCTTCTCAGCATTCAAGCAGCATTGTAAAGGAATTTTGGGTCTGTCCTGATGCCATAGTGATAAAACAAAGACAAGAAGCATTCAAGGTTGCACACAATTGTAAATCTTTGAACAAATGCAGGCAGTCACAACTCACAATATACACAATGCAATGCTTTTTGCCGCAAAGTAGTCACTTTTCTAAAAGAGTAATAACATCATTAGTTTTGCATACAAAACATTTTCCTTTATACCATTTTACTAGACAATGTCTAAATATGTGATATGTACACAGCTTTTGACAGAAAATATTTTGAGCCAAATGTTTAAGAAAAACTGCTATTTTTGTATTGGCACAGTCAGCCACATCTGATATAATTTTCTGTTTCTTTGTATGTATGTAAGTAATTTTTATGCATTAGCCTCATTATACTACCTTCCTTTTTCAAATACTACTCTCTGCTGTATGGAAGACTCAGTTGAGGGGGAGGTAACTGTGATTTGCACCTGTATGTTAAAGCTATTTCCATCATGACAAAATAACATCTTTTGAGCTGAACTTACTAGATATGGGAAAATAATGGAGATTATAATGTATTTTCTGGCTCTTTCTGTAGATGTATAGCTCTGCACTTCTATTTGAATGAATATTATTCATATTTCAGTACAGACACACAAAAACAATTACATAACCTGTTGTCGCACATTCTTCCAAGTAATTTAACTCTGCAGGAGCACATATACTTCAGAGAAATCATAAATAAACATACTGTTATGAAAGGTGAATGCTGCCAATGGAACAGTCTTGCAAATAGTGATCAACAATTCTTTTGATAGCTAGAATGTAAATTGTCAAAAGAGCGGATCATTCTTTTCTCTTGGCATAGCAATTCCCCTAGCCAAAATCAGAGTTATTCTGCCTTTATTAACTGAAGGTGAAAATAGTACATGCTTCGTCTTTCATGGATTTTCACAACAGGAAGAACATTTTGACATTCATGGGATTGAAACATTCTAATTAGTTCACAAAGTTTGCTTCAGTTAACAATACAGTTTTTCCTCTTAATTTCTCATGTTTCCACTGAATATTAAAAGTGCATCAGTATCACGTGTTTCTTTTCTTTTTGCAGGTCTCAATTTGCATGGTAAAATATTAGGATTAATTGACCAGTCATGCTGATAGAAGTACTAGCTTGAACCTGATCCAGATTCTAATCCTGATCTAAGTGCACAAGATATTGACTTTGACGGACAGATTTAGCTGCCGCAAGAGTTGTGTTTTGTGGTATGTACTCATTACAAGCCAAGCGGTTGAAATGATTCCATATCTGGGACTGAATTGTTCACTCTTAATATTTGTTCTATACTTTATGGTAGTATTTACTATCATTTTGTCAACTCCAAAAATCATTCATGTCAGTTGTAAGTGAATGGGAGTCTGAGCAGAAATTTCTCTGTTAAATTGTATGGGGTATTTATATATGTATGGTCAGTTTCAGTGACTGTTTATCATTGGATTTATTTGATATGTCAGATTGTAAGCTTAGCAGGGTCCCACACAGCAATATATCAATGTTCTGACCTGGCCTATTGTTTGTTGATTAAACTTTGATCTCTCCTAATTAGTTAGACTGTTGTTATTACCTCCCACTCACCCCCACCCTCCACACAACATTGCTGCTGCTATTAGCACCACCAGAACAATAATGGAAGGTTAGGAACTATTTTTTTATACGTGACTAAAATTACTTCTAAAGTACATTATTTACTTTACTGTTTGGTTTATTTCTACTAAGTTAGCTAGAACAGTTTATACAACCTTTTCAGTTTTGTCATTGACAACAAACATAGTGATTCTGTCATTCACTCCTAAAATCTGTAACTCCAAAGTCCCTTCTCAGCATTCAAGCAGCATTGTAAAGGAATTTTGGGTCTGTCCTGATGCCATAGTGATAAAACAAAGACAAGAAGCATTCAAGGTTGCACACAATTGTAAATCTTTGAACAAATGCAGGCAGTCACAACTCACAATATACACAATGCAATGCTTTTTGCCGCAAAGTAGTCACTTTTCTAAAAGAGTAATAACATCATTAGTTTTGCATACAAAACATTTTCCTTTATACCATTTTACTAGACAATGTCTAAATATGTGATATGTACACAGCTTTTGACAGAAAATATTTTGAGCCAAATGTTTAAGAAAAAGTGCTATTTTTGTATTGGCACAGTCAGCCACATCTGATATAATTTTCTGTTTCTTTGTATGTATGTAAGTAATTTTTATGCATTAGCCTCATTATACTACCTTCCTTTTTCAAATACTACTCTCTGCTGTATGGAAGACTCAGTTGAGGGGGAGGTAACTGTGATTTGCACCTGTATGTTAAAGCTATTTCCATCATGACAAAATAACATCTTTTGAGCTGAACTTACTAGATATGGGAAAATAATGGAGATTATAATGTATTTTCTGGCTCTTTCTGTAGATGTATAGCTCTGCACTTCTATTTGAATGAATATTATTCATATTTCAGTACAGACACACAAAAACAATTACATAACCTGTTGTCGCGCATTCTTCCAAGTAATTTAACTCTGCAGGAGCACATATACTTCAGAGAAATCATAAATAAACATACTGTTATGAAAGGTGAATGCTGCCAATGGAACAGTCTTGCAAATAGTGATCAACAATTCTTTTGATAGCTAGAATGTAAATTGTCAAAAGAGCGGATCATTCTTTTCTCTTGGCATAGCAATTCCCCTAGCCAAAATCAGAGTTATTCTGCCTTTATTAACTGAAGGTGAAAATAGTACATGCTTCGTCTTTCATGGATTTTCACAACAGGAAGAACATTTTTACATTCATGGGATTGAAACATTCTAATTAGTTCACAAAGTTTGCTTCAGTTAACAATACAGTTTTTCCTCTTAATTTCTCATGTTTCCACTGAATATTAAAAGTGCATCAGTATCACGTGTTTCTTTTCTTTTTGCAGGTCTCAATTTGCATGGTAAAATATTAGGATTAATTGACCAGTCATGCTGATAGAAGTACTAGCTTGAACCTGATCCAGATTCTAATCCTGATCTAAGTGCACAAGATATTGACTTTGACGGACAGATTTAGCTGCCGCAAGAGTTGTGTTTTGTGGTATGTACTCATTACAAGCCAAGCGGTTGAAATGATTCCATATCTGGGACTGAATTGTTCACTCTTAATATTTGTTCTATACTTTATGGTAGTATTTACTATCATTTTGTCAACTCCAAAAATCATTCATGTCAGTTGTAAGTGAATGGGAGTCTGAGCAGAAATTTCTCTGTTAAATTGTATGGGGTATTTATATATGTATGGTCAGTTTCAGTGACTGTTTATCATTGGATTTATTTGATATGTCAGATTGTAAGCTTAGCAGGGTCCCACACAGCAATATATCAATGTTCTGACCTGGCCTATTGTTTGTTGATTAAACTTTGATCTCTCCTAATTAGTTAGACTGTTGTTATTACCTCCCACTCACCCCCACCCTCCACACAACATTGCTGCTGCTATTAGCACCACCAGAACAATAATGGAAGGTTAGGAACTATTTTTTTATACGTGACTAAAATTACTTCTAAAGTACATTATTTACTTTACTTTTTGGTTTATTTCTACTAAGTTAGCTAGAACAGTTTATACAACCTTTTCAGTTTTGTCATTGACAACAAACATAGTGATTCTGTCATTCACTCCTAAAATCTGTAACTCCAAAGTCCCTTCTCAGCATTCAAGCAGCATTGTAAAGGAATTTTGGGTCTGTCCTGATGCCATAGTGATAAAACAAAGACAAGAAGCATTCAAGGTTGCACACAATTGTAAATCTTTGAACAAATGCAGGCAGTCACAACTCACAATATACACAATGCAATGCTTTTTGCCGCAAAGTAGTCACTTTTCTAAAAGAGTAATAACATCATTAGTTTTGCATACAAAACATTTTCCTTTATACCATTTTACTAGACAATGTCTAAATATGTGATATGTACACAGCTTTTGACAGAAAATATTTTGAGCCAAATGTTTAAGAAAAAGTGCTATTTTTGTATTGGCACAGTCAGCCACATCTGATATAATTTTCTGTTTCTTTGTATGTATGTAAGTAATTTTTATGCATTAGCCTCATTATACTACCTTCCTTTTTCAAATACTACTCTCTGCTGTATGGAAGACTCAGTTGAGGGGGAGGTAACTGTGATTTGCACCTGTATGTTAAAGCTATTTCCATCATGACAAAATAACATCTTTTGAGCTGAACTTACTAGATATGGGAAAATAATGGAGATTATAATGTATTTTCTGGCTCTTTCTGTAGATGTATAGCTCTGCACTTCTATTTGAATGAATATTATTCATATTTCAGTACAGACACACAAAAACAATTACATAACCTGTTGTCGCACATTCTTCCAAGTAATTTAACTCTGCAGGAGCACATATACTTCAGAGAAATCATAAATAAACATACTGTTATGAGAGGTGAATGCTGCCAATGGAACAGTCTTGCAAATAGTGATCAACAATTCTTTTGATAGCTAGAATGTAAATTGTCAAAAGAGCGGATCATTCTTTTCTCTTGGCATAGCAATTCCCCTAGCCAAAATCAGAGTTATTCTGCCTTTATTAACTGAAGGTGAAAATAGTACATGCTTCGTCTTTCATGGATTTTCACAACAGGAAGAACATTTTGACATTCATGGGATTGAAACATTCTAATTAGTTCACAAAGTTTGCTTCAGTTAACAATACAGTTTTTCCTCTTAATTTCTCATGTTTCCACTGAATATTAAAAGTGCATCAGTATCACGTGTTTCTTTTCTTTTTGCAGGTCTCAATTTGCATGGTAAAATATTAGGATTAATTGACCAGTCATGCTGATAGAAGTACTAGCTTGAACCTGATCCAGATTCTAATCCTGATCTAAGTGCACAAGATATTGACTTTGACGGACAGATTTAGCTGCCGCAAGAGTTGTGTTTTGTGGTATGTACTCATTACAAGCCAAGCGGTTGAAATGATTCCATATCTGGGACTGAATTGTTCACTCTTAATATTTGTTCTATACTTTATGGTAGTATTTACTATCATTTTGTCAACTCCAAAAATCATTCATGTCAGTTGTAAGTGAATGGGAGTCTGAGCAGAAATTTCTCTGTTAAATTGTATGGGGTATTTATATATGTATGGTCAGTTTCAGTGACTGTTTATCATTGGATTTATTTGATATGTCAGATTGTAAGCTTAGCAGGGTCCCACACAGCAATATATCAATGTTCTGACCTGGCCTATTGTTTGTTGATTAAACTTTGATCTCTCCTAATTAGTTAGACTGTTGTTATTACCTCCCACTCACCCCCACCCTCCACACAACATTGCTGCTGCTATTAGCACCACCAGAACAATAATGGAAGGTTAGGAACTATTTTTTTATACGTGACTAAAATTACTTCTAAAGTACATTATTTACTTTACTGTTTGGTTTATTTCTACTAAGTTAGCTAGAACAGTTTATACAACCTTTTCAGTTTTGTCATTGACAACAAACATAGTGATTCTGTCATTCACTCCTAAAATCTGTAACTCCAAAGTCCCTTCTCAGCATTCAAGCAGCATTGTAAAGGAATTTTGGGTCTGTCCTGATGCCATAGTGATAAAACAAAGACAAGAAGCATTCAAGGTTGCACACAATTGTAAATCTTTGAACAAATGCAGGCAGTCACAACTCACAATATACACAATGCAATGCTTTTTGCCGCAAAGTAGTCACTTTTCTAAAAGAGTAATAACATCATTAGTTTTGCATACAAAACATTTTCCTTTATACCATTTTACTAGACAATGTCTAAATATGTGATATGTACACAGCTTTTGACAGAAAATATTTTGAGCCAAATCTTTAAGAAAAAGTGCTATTTTTGTATTGGCACAGTCAGCCACATCTGATATAATTTTCTGTTTCTTTGTATGTATGTAAGTAATTTTTATGCATTAGCCTCATTATACTACCTTCCTTTTTCAAATACTACTCTCTGCTGTATGGAAGACTCAGTTGAGGGGGAGGTAACTGTGATTTGCACCTGTATGTTAAAGCTATTTCCATCATGACAAAATAACATCTTTTGAGCTGAACTTACTAGATATGGGAAAATAATGGAGATTATAATGTATTTTCTGGCTCTTTCTGTAGATGTATAGCTCTGCACTTCTATTTGAATGAATATTATTCATATTTCAGTACAGACACACAAAAACAATTACATAACCTGTTGTCGCACATTCTTCCAAGTAATTTAACTCTGCAGGAGCACATATACTTCAGAGAAATCATAAATAAACATACTGTTATGAGAGGTGAATGCTGCCAATGGAACAGTCTTGCAAATAGTGATCAACAATTCTTTTGATAGCTAGAATGTAAATTGTCAAAAGAGCGGATCATTCTTTTCTCTTGGCATAGCAATTCCCCTAGCCAAAATCAGAGTTATTCTGCCTTTATTAACTGAAGGTGAAAATAGTACATGCTTCGTCTTTCATGGATTTTCACAACAGGAAGAACATTTTGACATTCATGGGATTGAAACATTCTAATTAGTTCACAAAGTTTGCTTCAGTTAACAATACAGTTTTTCCTCTTAATTTCTCATGTTTCCACTGAATATTAAAAGTGCATCAGTATCACGTGTTTCTTTTCTTTTTGCAGGTCTCAATTTGCATGGTAAAATATTAGGATTAATTGACCAGTCATGCTGATAGAAGTACTAGCTTGAACCTGATCCAGATTCTAATCCTGATCTAAGTGCACAAGATATTGACTTTGACGGACAGATTTAGCTGCCGCAAGAGTTGTGTTTTGTGGTATGTACTCATTACAAGCCAAGCGGTTGAAATGATTCCATATCTGGGACTGAATTGTTCACTCTTAATATTTGTTCTATACTTTATGGTAGTATTTACTATCATTTTGTCAACTCCAAAAATCATTCATGTCAGTTGTAAGTGAATGGGAGTCTGAGCAGAAATTTCTCTGTTAAATTGTATGGGGTATTTATATATGTATGGTCAGTTTCAGTGACTGTTTATCATTGGATTTATTTGATATGTCAGATTGTAAGCTTAGCAGGGTCCCACACAGCAATATATCAATGTTCTGACCTGGCCTATTGTTTGTTGATTAAACTTTGATCTCTCCTAATTAGTTAGACTGTTGTTATTACCTCCCACTCACCCCCACCCTCCACACAACATTGCTGCTGCTATTAGCACCACCAGAACAATAATGGAAGGTTAGGAACTATTTTTATATACGTGACTAAAATTACTTCTAAAGTACATTATTTACTTTACTTTTTGGTTTATTTCTACTAAGTTAGCTAGAACAGTTTATACAACCTTTTCAGTTTTGTCATTGACAACAAACATAGTGATTCTGTCATTCACTCCTAAAATCTGTAACTCCAAAGTCCCTTCTCAGCATTCAAGCAGCATTGTAAAGGAATTTTGGGTCTGTCCTGATGCCATAGTGATAAAACAAAGACAAGAAGCATTCAAGGTTGCACACAATTGTAAATCTTTGAACAAATGCAGGCAGTCACAACTCACAATATACACAATGCAATGCTTTTTGCCGCAAAGTAGTCACTTTTCTAAAAGAGTAATAACATCATTAGTTTTGCATACAAAACATTTTCCTTTATACCATTTTACTAGACAATGTCTAAATATGTGATATGTACACAGCTTTTGACAGAAAATATTTTGAGCCAAATCTTTAAGAAAAACTGCTATTTTTGTATTGGCACAGTCAGCCACATCTGATATAATTTTCTGTTTCTTTGTATGTATGTAAGTAATTTTTATGCATTAGCCTCATTATACTACCTTCCTTTTTCAAATACTACTCTCTGCTGTATGGAAGACTCAGTTGAGGGGGAGGTAACTGTGATTTGCACCTGTATGTTAAAGCTATTTCCATCATGACAAAATAACATCTTTTGAGCTGAACTTACTAGATATGGGAAAATAATGGAGATTATAATGTATTTTCTGGCTCTTTCTGTAGATGTATAGCTCTGCACTTCTATTTGAATGAATATTATTCATATTTCAGTACAGACACACAAAAACAATTACATAACCTGTTGTCGCACATTCTTCCAAGTAATTTAACTCTGCAGGAGCACATATACTTCAGAGAAATCATAAATAAACATACTGTTATGAAAGGTGAATGCTGCCAATGGAACAGTCTTGCAAATAGTGATCAACAATTCTTTTGATAGCTAGAATGTAAATTGTCAAAAGAGCGGATCATTCTTTTCTCTTGGCATAGCAATTCCCCTAGCCAAAATCAGAGTTATTCTGCCTTTATTAACTGAAGGTGAAAATAGTACATGCTTCGTCTTTCATGGATTTTCACAACAGGAAGAACATTTTGACATTCATGGGATTGAAACATTCTAATTAGTTCACAAAGTTTGCTTCAGTTAACAATACAGTTTTTCCTCTTAATTTCTCATGTTTCCACTGAATATTAAAAGTGCATCAGTATCACGTGTTTCTTTTCTTTTTGCAGGTCTCAATTTGCATGGTAAAATATTAGGATTAATTGACCAGTCATGCTGATAGAAGTACTAGCTTGAACCTGATCCAGATTCTAATCCTGATCTAAGTGCACAAGATATTGACTTTGACGGACAGATTTAGCTGCCGCAAGAGTTGTGTTTTGTGGTATGTACTCATTACAAGCCAAGCGGTTGAAATGATTCCATATCTGGGACTGAATTGTTCACTCTTAATATTTGTTCTATACTTTATGGTAGTATTTACTATCATTTTGTCAACTCCAAAAATCATTCATGTCAGTTGTAAGTGAATGGGAGTCTGAGCAGAAATTTCTCTGTTAAATTGTATGGGGTATTTATATATGTATGGTCAGTTTCAGTGACTGTTTATCATTGGATTTATTTGATATGTCAGATTGTAAGCTTAGCAGGGTCCCACACAGCAATATATCAATGTTCTGACCTGGCCTATTGTTTGTTGATTAAACTTTGATCTCTCCTAATTAGTTAGACTGTTGTTATTACCTCCCACTCACCCCCACCCTCCACACAACATTGCTGCTGCTATTAGCACCACCAGAACAATAATGGAAGGTTAGGAACTATTTTTATATACGTGACTAAAATTACTTCTAAAGTACATTATTTACTTTACTGTTTGGTTTATTTCTACTAAGTTAGCTAGAACAGTTTATACAACCTTTTCAGTTTTGTCATTGACAACAAACATAGTGATTCTGTCATTCACTCCTAAAATCTGTAACTCCAAAGTCCCTTCTCAGCATTCAAGCAGCATTGTAAAGGAATTTTGGGTCTGTCCTGATGCCATAGTGATAAAACAAAGACAAGAAGCATTCAAGGTTGCACACAATTGTAAATCTTTGAACAAATGCAGGCAGTCACAACTCACAATATACACAATGCAATGCTTTTTGCCGCAAAGTAGTCACTTTTCTAAAAGAGTAATAACATCATTAGTTTTGCATACAAAACATTTTCCTTTATACCATTTTACTAGACAATGTCTAAATATGTGATATGTACACAGCTTTTGACAGAAAATATTTTGAGCCAAATGTTTAAGAAAAAGTGCTATTTTTGTATTGGCACAGTCAGCCACATCTGATATAATTTTCTGTTTCTTTGTATGTATGTAAGTAATTTTTATGCATTAGCCTCATTATACTACCTTCCTTTTTCAAATACTACTCTCTGCTGTATGGAAGACTCAGTTGAGGGGGAGGTAACTGTGATTTGCACCTGTATGTTAAAGCTATTTCCATCATGACAAAATAACATCTTTTGAGCTGAACTTACTAGATATGGGAAAATAATGGAGATTATAATGTATTTTCTGGCTCTTTCTGTAGATGTATAGCTCTGCACTTCTATTTGAATGAATATTATTCATATTTCAGTACAGACACACAAAAACAATTACATAACCTGTTGTCGCACATTCTTCCAAGTAATTTAACTCTGCAGGAGCACATATACTTCAGAGAAATCATAAATAAACATACTGTTATGAAAGGTGAATGCTGCCAATGGAACAGTCTTGCAAATAGTGATCAACAATTCTTTTGATAGCTAGAATGTAAATTGTCAAAAGAGCGGATCATTCTTTTCTCTTGGCATAGCAATTCCCCTAGCCAAAATCAGAGTTATTCTGCCTTTATTAACTGAAGGTGAAAATAGTACATGCTTCGTCTTTCATGGATTTTCACAACAGGAAGAACATTTTTACATTCATGGGATTGAAACATTCTAATTAGTTCACAAAGTTTGCTTCAGTTAACAATACAGTTTTTCCTCTTAATTTCTCATGTTTCCACTGAATATTAAAAGTGCATCAGTATCACGTGTTTCTTTTCTTTTTGCAGGTCTCAATTTGCATGGTAAAATATTAGGATTAATTGACCAGTCATGCTGATAGAAGTACTAGCTTGAACCTGATCCAGATTCTAATCCTGATCTAAGTGCACAAGATATTGACTTTGACGGACAGATTTAGCTGCCGCAAGAGTTGTGTTTTGTGGTATGTACTCATTACAAGCCAAGCGGTTGAAATGATTCCATATCTGGGACTGAATTGTTCACTCTTAATATTTGTTCTATACTTTATGGTAGTATTTACTATCATTTTGTCAACTCCAAAAATCATTCATGTCAGTTGTAAGTGAATGGGAGTCTGAGCAGAAATTTCTCTGTTAAATTGTATGGGGTATTTATATATGTATGGTCAGTTTCAGTGACTGTTTATCATTGGATTTATTTGATATGTCAGATTGTAAGCTTAGCAGGGTCCCACACAGCAATATATCAATGTTCTGACCTGGCCTATTGTTTGTTGATTAAACTTTGATCTCTCCTAATTAGTTAGACTGTTGTTATTACCTCCCACTCACCCCCACCCTCCACACAACATTGCTGCTGCTATTAGCACCACCAGAACAATAATGGAAGGTTAGGAACTATATTTTAGATACGAGACTAAAATTACTTCTAAAGTACATTATTTACTTTACTGTTTGGTTTATTTCTACTAAGTTAGCTAGAACAGTTTATACAACCTTTTCAGTTTTGTCATTGACAACAAACATAGTGATTCTGTCATTCACTCCTAAAATCTGTAACTCCAAAGTCCCTTCTCAGCATTCAAGCAGCATTGTAAAGGAATTTTGGGTCTGTCCTGATGCCATAGTGATAAAACAAAGACAAGAAGCATTCAAGGTTGCACACAATTGTAAATCTTTGAACAAATGCAGGCAGTCACAACTCACAATATACACAATGCAATGCTTTTTGCCGCAAAGTAGTCACTTTTCTAAAAGAGTAATAACATCATTAGTTTTGCATACAAAACATTTTCCTTTATACCATTTTACTAGACAATGTCTAAATATGTGATATGTACACAGCTTTTGACAGAAAATATTTTGAGCCAAATGTTTAAGAAAAAGTGCTATTTTTGTATTGGCACAGTCAGCCACATCTGATATAATTTTCTGTTTCTTTGTATGTATGTAAGTAATTTTTATGCATTAGCCTCATTATACTACCTTCCTTTTTCAAATACTACTCTCTGCTGTATGGAAGACTCAGTTGAGGGGGAGGTAACTGTGATTTGCACCTGTATGTTAAAGCTATTTCCATCATGACAAAATAACATCTTTTGAGCTGAACTTACTAGATATGGGAAAATAATGGAGATTATAATGTATTTTCTGGCTCTTTCTGTAGATGTATAGCTCTGCACTTCTATTTGAATGAATATTATTCATATTTCAGTACAGACACACAAAAACAATTACATAACCTGTTGTCGCACATTCTTCCAAGTAATTTAACTCTGCAGGAGCACATATACTTCAGAGAAATCATAAATAAACATACTGTTATGAGAGGTGAATGCTGCCAATGGAACAGTCTTGCAAATAGTGATCAACAATTCTTTTGATAGCTAGAATGTAAATTGTCAAAAGAGCGGATCATTCTTTTCTCTTGGCATAGCAATTCCCCTAGCCAAAATCAGAGTTATTCTGCCTTTATTAACTGAAGGTGAAAATAGTACATGCTTCGTCTTTCATGGATTTTCACAACAGGAAGAACATTTTTACATTCATGGGATTGAAACATTCTAATTAGTTCACAAAGTTTGCTTCAGTTAACAATACAGTTTTTCCTCTTAATTTCTCATGTTTCCACTGAATATTAAAAGTGCATCAGTATCACGTGTTTCTTTTCTTTTTGCAGGTCTCAATTTGCATGGTAAAATATTAGGATTAATTGACCAGTCATGCTGATAGAAGTACTAGCTTGAACCTGATCCAGATTCTAATCCTGATCTAAGTGCACAAGATATTGACTTTGACGGACAGATTTAGCTGCCGCAAGAGTTGTGTTTTGTGGTATGTACTCATTACAAGCCAAGCGGTTGAAATGATTCCATATCTGGGACTGAATTGTTCACTCTTAATATTTGTTCTATACTTTATGGTAGTATTTACTATCATTTTGTCAACTCCAAAAATCATTCATGTCAGTTGTAAGTGAATGGGAGTCTGAGCAGAAATTTCTCTGTTAAATTGTATGGGGTATTTATATATGTATGGTCAGTTTCAGTGACTGTTTATCATTGGATTTATTTGATATGTCAGATTGTAAGCTTAGCAGGGTCCCACACAGCAATATATCAATGTTCTGACCTGGCCTATTGTTTGTTGATTAAACTTTGATCTCTCCTAATTAGTTAGACTGTTGTTATTACCTCCCACTCACCCCCACCCTCCACACAACATTGCTGCTGCTATTAGCACCACCAGAACAATAATGGAAGGTTAGGAACTATTTTTTTTATACGTGACTAAAATTACTTCTAAAGTACATTATTTAC
This sequence comes from Margaritifera margaritifera, assembly GCA_029931535.1. Classification (NCBI taxonomy): domain Eukaryota; kingdom Metazoa; phylum Mollusca; class Bivalvia; order Unionida; family Margaritiferidae; genus Margaritifera; species Margaritifera margaritifera. The sequence goes on from JAQPZY010000620.1 coordinate 266,497, forward strand.
TTTACTGTTTGGTTTATTTCTACTAAGTTAGCTAGAACAGTTTATACAACCTTTTCAGTTTTGTCATTGACAACAAACATAGTGATTCTGTCATTCACTCCTAAAATCTGTAACTCCAAAGTCCCTTCTCAGCATTCAAGCAGCATTGTAAAGGAATTTTGGGTCTGTCCTGATGCCATAGTGATAAAACAAAGACAAGAAGCATTCAAGGTTGCACACAATTGTAAATCTTTGAACAAATGCAGGCAGTCACAACTCACAATATACACAATGCAATGCTTTTTGCCGCAAAGTAGTCACTTTTCTAAAAGAGTAATAACATCATTAGTTTTGCATACAAAACATTTTCCTTTATACCATTTTACTAGACAATGTCTAAATATGTGATATGTACACAGCTTTTGACAGAAAATATTTTGAGCCAAATCTTTAAGAAAAACTGCTATTTTTGTATTGGCACAGTCAGCCACATCTGATATAATTTTCTGTTTCTTTGTATGTATGTAAGTAATTTTTATGCATTAGCCTCATTATACTACCTTCCTTTTTCAAATACTACTCTCTGCTGTATGGAAGACTCAGTTGAGGGGGAGGTAACTGTGATTTGCACCTGTATGTTAAAGCTATTTCCATCATGACAAAATAACATCTTTTGAGCTGAACTTACTAGATATGGGAAAATAATGGAGATTATAATGTATTTTCTGGCTCTTTCTGTAGATGTATAGCTCTGCACTTCTATTTGAATGAATATTATTCATATTTCAGTACAGACACACAAAAACAATTACATAACCTGTTGTCGCACATTCTTCCAAGTAATTTAACTCTGCAGGAGCACATATACTTCAGAGAAATCATAAATAAACATACTGTTATGAAAGGTGAATGCTGCCAATGGAACAGTCTTGCAAATAGTGATCAACAATTCTTTTGATAGCTAGAATGTAAATTGTCAAAAGAGCGGATCATTCTTTTCTCTTGGCATAGCAATTCCCCTAGCCAAAATCAGAGTTATTCTGCCTTTATTAACTGAAGGTGAAAATAGTACATGCTTCGTCTTTCATGGATTTTCACAACAGGAAGAACATTTTTACATTCATGGGATTGAAACATTCTAATTAGTTCACAAAGTTTGCTTCAGTTAACAATACAGTTTTTCCTCTTAATTTCTCATGTTTCCACTGAATATTAAAAGTGCATCAGTATCACGTGTTTCTTTTCTTTTTGCAGGTCTCAATTTGCATGGTAAAATATTAGGATTAATTGACCAGTCATGCTGATAGAAGTACTAGCTTGAACCTGATCCAGATTCTAATCCTGATCTAAGTGCACAAGATATTGACTTTGACGGACAGATTTAGCTGCCGCAAGAGTTGTGTTTTGTGGTATGTACTCATTACAAGCCAAGCGGTTGAAATGATTCCATATCTGGGACTGAATTGTTCACTCTTAATATTTGTTCTATACTTTATGGTAGTATTTACTATCATTTTGTCAACTCCAAAAATCATTCATGTCAGTTGTAAGTGAATGGGAGTCTGAGCAGAAATTTCTCTGTTAAATTGTATGGGGTATTTATATATGTATGGTCAGTTTCAGTGACTGTTTATCATTGGATTTATTTGATATGTCAGATTGTAAGCTTAGCAGGGTCCCACACAGCAATATATCAATGTTCTGACCTGGCCTATTGTTTGTTGATTAAACTTTGATCTCTCCTAATTAGTTAGACTGTTGTTATTACCTCCCACTCACCCCCACCCTCCACACAACATTGCTGCTGCTATTAGCACCACCAGAACAATAATGGAAGGTTAGGAACTATTTTTTTATACGTGACTAAAATTACTTCTAAAGTACATTATTTACTTTACTGTTTGGTTTATTTCTACTAAGTTAGCTAGAACAGTTTATACAACCTTTTCAGTTTTGTCATTGACAACAAACATAGTGATTCTGTCATTCACTCCTAAAATCTGTAACTCCAAAGTCCCTTCTCAGCATTCAAGCAGCATTGTAAAGGAATTTTGGGTCTGTCCTGATGCCATAGTGATAAAACAAAGACAAGAAGCATTCAAGGTTGCACACAATTGTAAATCTTTGAACAAATGCAGGCAGTCACAACTCACAATATACACAATGCAATGCTTTTTGCCGCAAAGTAGTCACTTTTCTAAAAGAGTAATAACATCATTAGTTTTGCATACAAAACATTTTCCTTTATACCATTTTACTAGACAATGTCTAAATATGTGATATGTACACAGCTTTTGACAGAAAATATTTTGAGCCAAATGTTTAAGAAAAAGTGCTATTTTTGTATTGGCACAGTCAGCCACATCTGATATAATTTTCTGTTTCTTTGTATGTATGTAAGTAATTTTTATGCATTAGCCTCATTATACTACCTTCCTTTTTCAAATACTACTCTCTGCTGTATGGAAGACTCAGTTGAGGGGGAGGTAACTGTGATTTGCACCTGTATGTTAAAGCTATTTCCATCATGACAAAATAACATCTTTTGAGCTGAACTTACTAGATATGGGAAAATAATGGAGATTATAATGTATTTTCTGGCTCTTTCTGTAGATGTATAGCTCTGCACTTCTATTTGAATGAATATTATTCATATTTCAGTACAGACACACAAAAACAATTACATAACCTGTTGTCGCACATTCTTCCAAGTAATTTAACTCTGCAGGAGCACATATACTTCAGAGAAATCATAAATAAACATACTGTTATGAAAGGTGAATGCTGCCAATGGAACAGTCTTGCAAATAGTGATCAACAATTCTTTTGATAGCTAGAATGTAAATTGTCAAAAGAGCGGATCATTCTTTTCTCTTGGCATAGCAATTCCCCTAGCCAAAATCAGAGTTATTCTGCCTTTATTAACTGAAGGTGAAAATAGTACATGCTTCGTCTTTCATGGATTTTCACAACAGGAAGAACATTTTTACATTCATGGGATTGAAACATTCTAATTAGTTCACAAAGTTTGCTTCAGTTAACAATACAGTTTTTCCTCTTAATTTCTCATGTTTCCACTGAATATTAAAAGTGCATCAGTATCACGTGTTTCTTTTCTTTTTGCAGGTCTCAATTTGCATGGTAAAATATTAGGATTAATTGACCAGTCATGCTGATAGAAGTACTAGCTTGAACCTGATCCAGATTCTAATCCTGATCTAAGTGCACAAGATATTGACTTTGACGGACAGATTTAGCTGCCGCAAGAGTTGTGTTTTGTGGTATGTACTCATTACAAGCCAAGCGGTTGAAATGATTCCATATCTGGGACTGAATTGTTCACTCTTAATATTTGTTCTATACTTTATGGTAGTATTTACTATCATTTTGTCAACTCCAAAAATCATTCATGTCAGTTGTAAGTGAATGGGAGTCTGAGCAGAAATTTCTCTGTTAAATTGTATGGGGTATTTATATATGTATGGTCAGTTTCAGTGACTGTTTATCATTGGATTTATTTGATATGTCAGATTGTAAGCTTAGCAGGGTCCCACACAGCAATATATCAATGTTCTGACCTGGCCTATTGTTTGTTGATTAAACTTTGATCTCTCCTAATTAGTTAGACTGTTGTTATTACCTCCCACTCACCCCCACCCTCCACACAACATTGCTGCTGCTATTAGCACCACCAGAACAATAATGGAAGGTTAGGAACTATTTTTTTTATACGTGACTAAAATTACTTCTAAAGTACATTATTTACTTTACTGTTTGGTTTATTTCTACTAAGTTAGCTAGAACAGTTTATACAACCTTTTCAGTTTTGTCATTGACAACAAACATAGTGATTCTGTCATTCACTCCTAAAATCTGTAACTCCAAAGTCCCTTCTCAGCATTCAAGCAGCATTGTAAAGGAATTTTGGGTCTGTCCTGATGCCATAGTGATAAAACAAAGACAAGAAGCATTCAAGGTTGCACACAATTGTAAATCTTTGAACAAATGCAGGCAGTCACAACTCACAATATACACAATGCAATGCTTTTTGCCGCAAAGTAGTCACTTTTCTAAAAGAGTAATAACATCATTAGTTTTGCATACAAAACATTTTCCTTTATACCATTTTACTAGACAATGTCTAAATATGTGATATGTACACAGCTTTTGACAGAAAATATTTTGAGCCAAATGTTTAAGAAAAAGTGCTATTTTTGTATTGGCACAGTCAGCCACATCTGATATAATTTTCTGTTTCTTTGTATGTATGTAAGTAATTTTTATGCATTAGCCTCATTATACTACCTTCCTTTTTCAAATACTACTCTCTGCTGTATGGAAGACTCAGTTGAGGGGGAGGTAACTGTGATTTGCACCTGTATGTTAAAGCTATTTCCATCATGACAAAATAACATCTTTTGAGCTGAACTTACTAGATATGGGAAAATAATGGAGATTATAATGTATTTTCTGGCTCTTTCTGTAGATGTATAGCTCTGCACTTCTATTTGAATGAATATTATTCATATTTCAGTACAGACACACAAAAACAATTACAAATAATGTGATCACATAAAATCAAACTTGACATGCACAAGGGGACCAGAGCTTAGACAAAAACTATGCATCAATTCACAAAACATAAACAAAAATCCAAAAAACAAAAGAGTTTCAAATGAATAAAAAAGAATATCATCTTTAAAAAGCATTTGTCATAATAAAAACATTAAAGATATGACCTAAGACTAAAGCTATTGATTTATATTACACAATCATATCTAAATTTATGTGTACTCCAAGCTTAAAAATTATATTATTTCATTCTTACTTAGATAATATTTGTGATCAAGCATCAATGACAGATAGATTTGTGAATTGATTTAAAGGATTATCTTATGTTTGTATTCGTTTTCAGTACTGCATTTCTGCATTGTTTTTGTGTAAAAGAGTAAACAATACCACTATTTTTGTCATGTGCATTGATTTCTGTGTATTTATGAAAACAGTCTTACAGTTATTTTTATAAACAATGGGTTTATTTGCAGCATAAACTTTTTTTTTATGCTCCATTTTTAACTTTTAATATTTTTTTTATTTCATTTTGGTTTAAAAGACTACAGTTTTTGAATCATGTTCTTTATTTTTGATACACACATTTTTTCTGTAATTTCTGCATTTTGAAGAATATTTTTTTCTAATACTTTCACCTTCTCATGTTCTCTATTTTGCAGCATCACTTTAATTTTCATTTTTTTTTACAAAATTTTATTTTACTGTATTATGCTTTTTTTCAGTTTTTTTATATTTTTGCATTCAAATGCTCACTTCCGTTTGTTTTCATCACATGTGTATTTATTAATAGTTTTTGGTCTTGAGATACTATTTTATGAAAATAATTTTTTGACTCGTGTCTTTTTGTCTTGTTTTTTTTGTATGTACATTTTTTTTTTTTACATGACACACATTAAATTCATTTTCATAATTTTTCAAGAATGGGATTTCATTGTTTCATTTTGTTTAGATTCATTTATTATTCACACAAATTTCACTGTTTAGTTGATGCAATGAGTCACATTTATGCAGTTACATCTGTCATTATCCATTTCAAGACAGAGTATATGATTTTTTAGCGATAGCTGAGAAAAAACTTATTTCCCATCAATTTATTCATAATTTGAGGTGTCATTTATATCAACTCATATTTTTCAAACATTTTTCATTTTTGAAGTTTATTTTGTTCAATGTTTTTTTTTTTTGGTTTTGATCTATTTATTACATAATTATTTTAGTCTCATTCACTCATTGGGTTTTTTATTCTTTTATCAGCATTTCAATTTGTAAAATTTAGTGTTTTTCTTATTAGTGTCATAAGTAAAACACTTTAATTGATCAGTATTAAAATACAGGTCACACTCTAAATACATGTGCAATGCTGATTGGTAGTTTATCAAAATGATTATTACAAGATTTTTATATTTTTTTTTACTCTACTATTTACTTTTTTGTATGCTTATGATTAGGATTTACATTTATGACATAATGATTCTTCTATTTGTGCATTATTTTTCAAATAAAGATTATGTTATAAACATTTCATAATTTACACATTTTTTCTCTTGTTAAACATAATCATTAGTTTTAGGTCACTGAGACCTTAGGGTCTATTAACGATCGTGCTCATACTCTTGATTTGGTTTTTTTGGTCACTTCTATTCAATGTGATTAGTTTTGCATTTATCCAATGATAGCTCACTAATCAGAGCTTATTCTTTGGGTATGCTATGTTTTATGTATTTTTATTTATCGCTCTTAAAGAGTATTTTTCCTTTTGTTCACAAATACCAATTGTGTTCTTTTTCTATTTGCCAATTTATCTATCCTTAGATATATATATTTGTTTAAATTATTTTTTCATATTTTTGCATTCTAATATTAGCACTTGTTAAAAGATAAAGTATTTTTTTCTTTGATGCTATCATTTGTGTATTAATTACAGTTTGATGTTGTAGATTTTTTTAGCTCATTTATTTTTCAATTTCTTTTTGTAGATCACTCAGTATGTTCTTCATTAGGTTATTTTGCATGTCGGCTGTACTTTATCATGATTTTTTTATGGTGCGATTTGTATAGACTGCCAATGTGTTTTAAAAGTTTATTTCATACTGAGAATTACTTTAATACATTTTCCAGATATATTCTCGTTTTCTTTCATTGCAAACACATAAATGGTTTCTGTCATATAGTATAATTGAATAGGTAATTGTCACATCATCTTATGTTGTAATTTTTTTTTTTTACTTGTTTTTTGTGAAGTACATGACGTTTATTAAGACATACTTACATAATGGGTGATTTAACTTTCTTTTGCCAGTCATTAAGTCTATGTTTTTCATCTTATTTATTCTTTTATTATTTTTACACATGTTTTTCAAATATTTTGTAAGCATGAGTATTTAGGTTCTTTTTGGCAGGTCAATCTTGTGAGAAGTAGATGTCCACTTAGTCATTTAGTAGATATTTTTCATGTTATTTTCTTATATAGTTCTGTACATGATTCATACTTCCTCTTTCAGTTACTTCTTATTTACTTGTGGCAATTGTTTTAATTTTGTTTAATTATCAAGGTACACGAATTTTTCTTCATTATCTCATTATCTTTATTAGCATTGCAGTATTTTCTGTTATCATTACCTTTTTCATTTGTTTCAGATTTTTCACTGTGTTCTTATTTCTGATTTCTATTTTTTTGGTTATATAAATTCAGACCAGATAGTTCTTTTTATTATGTTTTTTTCTTTTTCTTCATACATATTAGTTACTATTTTTGTTTTAAACTGTTATTTTCTTTTAATTATCTTATGCAACTTTATAGTTTAAATCAAGATAAATTATAATCTTTCATTATTGAATGATTACAGATACATTTTATTTTCTTTGTTGTTCATGTTGTTAAGTAAGTCATTTTTTCATGTACATTACTTTACTCTTTTTTATTCTCTGTTTTAAATGCATTGTTATAGTTAAGGTTTTGATCTTTCTTCACTCATAAAACTAGCTCTTTTTGTGTCATTCGGGTTTACTCATGATGCATAAAATCATTTTAAATTTGTCTAGTTGTGTTGCTCTGGTGTTTCATCTTTAAATTATCGTCTAGCTTTTCATTTCTTTGTTTGTTTTTCATGTTTTGAAAACATGGCATCAAACTTTGTGGGATTTCTAATGTTATTTTCTTGTTTGCATTTTAATTTATTTTTTAGGCATTACAATTCCCACATAGTTTCATCTCTTTTTATCTACTATTGTATTGTTATCATTGATCAGATAGCAAGGTGTCTACAGTGACATTGTTTTTTTGCTCAGAAAAGTTTTTTTGGTGCATAATTCATTTGCGAAAGTATTTCTCCACTTGACTATGCATTAGTGTTTCCCTTATATTTAGTACACTGTTTTTCTTTTATTTTTCATGAATATCTGTGCATATTTTTAGGCATTTGTTGGGCTTGTCGTGGATGACAATTGTCCATAATTTTTGATTTATCGTATTTACTGCCGTCATTAAATTCTCCCATATACTTTTTTAAGCTGATCATTTGTTTTTTAATTTGATGCCGTTTGTTTTCTTTTAGGGTCTCATTCTTTTTATTTGAACAGTGATTCAATGGATTGATGTTTATCTAGTTTCCTTTTTTGCACCTTTATCTCATCATTTCAAGTGTGGCATCATGTGTTGAGGATCGTTTACACTTTTGGCTTTGTTGTGTTTCATGAACATTTCGCATGGGTGAAGCATTGACGCGAAAATATGGCAGTGTCATAACATTATTTACTTCTTCATTGTAGTTTCTCCTGCAACTTCCATTTTACATATTATTTCATATATTCTACCTGCTTACAAGCAATTTTAACATAGTTTTCCAACTAAACTAGTCCTTATGAACGGTGTCCATTTCTTGTTTGTGCATGCCACTTTATTGTCATGTGTAACATATCGTGTTTGCATAGTTATTGCTATTATTTTGTCTGTT
>JAQPZY010000754.1:0-122500 GCA_029931535.1 Margaritifera margaritifera
ATAATATTCTCAGATCAAAAATACAAACGTGCTGTATAGAAAACACTCTTATTACATATTCCAGAAAACACTATTATCATATTTTGTCCAAACACTATTATCATATTGTTGTTCCCCACACCCGTGTGAATTAGCATGGCAACAAAACACTAGGTCCTAACTAAGTTTTCCATTGGCACCCCAGATTCATCTTGTGCGCGTCTTACTTATCCACGGCTATCCATCTCTTAAGATCTGATTCATTAATACATTAAAGTTGTTTCTACTACGGCACATCGATATCTGCAAATGCCATGTCGTGTCCAAAGCATTAAGAGTTGTTACGACTCTTTGGTCTAAGAAAAATGTTACAGAAAAAAATGAAACCAACAAATCAAGTTAAAAAATCAACAAGCAATTTATCTACTAAATAATTAAAATAAAGTCAAAAGACACGTATAGTAACGTGAATTAAAATCCAAATGATCCAATAATCCTAAATGTTATAATCACAAGTCATAAATTTAGAATGTCAAGAGTGAATCAAGGTATTCTTGAATGTGATGATCTGCCATTAATCTCTAATGTCGGGATGTGCCAGTAGTCTATATTATGCTGATGTGCCAAAATGAAGTACTCCAGAATATCTTTTGAATAAGTTCACATAAATTCCCAAATTATCAATTCAAAATCCAAAATCCAAAAGTCTAATGAGCACTTTTATAATCCAATGAATATTTTAAATAATTCCTATCTCTGAATGGTGAAATGATTTTTCACAACTGTAATGACTTTTTAACAGACTGATTGTAAGATCGAAACTGAAAAAATGTCCACTAAACATGGTTGAAATAAAGATAGGTCCCATGACGCAATGTTCTAGAAAAGTATATTTGTATGTTGTACTTTTAACGCAAAACTCTATAAGTAAATAACATTTTTTATCTGTATACAAAATCCAACCCTGACCTCAAGTTAAATCAACAACTTGTTACCAAAACTCGTCCCTTGAACTCATAGACTAAGTAAGCAACATAATTCAAGGGCAATAGCAAAATATGTAAACCTTATACATAACCTTAAGGTTTGAGCAAATAATAAAGTCAAGAAACATTTATAATTTCCTAAAATATTTATATTATATATAACATCATACATAACATAAAGTGGGTACCTACGAGGGATATAATAACGAACTTCAGATAGGTTATCAATAAACCAGACACTAGAATCTAACAATAAAGTCAACGCGGTTTCGAGCCCTCGTCGTCCCCCCACCTCTGCCTATCCACACCACTCATCGATAATAAGACAATCGCGTCCATATAATCATTGCTTCAACAGTTACTAGCGTAGGTAATCCAATGAGCCCCACCGCGCCACCCGCAGATTGCTGCGGCTAGTCCTGCAGCGGTTAGTGAGGCTCCGAATGCACGACTATAGACCATGAAGATAATAAGACAGTGGCTGGTAGTGGACAGTGATACCTGTAGGACTATTTGCTATGTGACTATTACCGGATCGCCTCATACGTCGTTTTCAGATGGACCATAACAGGCGAGAATGATGGCCACGATGAGCACCACAACAATTAACCCGCCAAGAGGATCTTACAGCGGCTCCTGTCGGTACTGCAACAATAAGGAAACAGTGATAAATAAGGAAACAATAAGGAAACAGGGCCACTGCTGCCTTTGAGGTCAAAGTCTTTTAGCATAATTGGACAGCCTTGTCAGCTGCTTTTTAATCCACTCCCTCACTCCTCCCAGCTGCATGTGAAGGAGAACTTTTGGCGGTACTACTGAAATGGCAGTTGTAGCTAGCTGAATAATAAATCCGAGTGCCTACTGCTGTGACTCATTCATCGATTCTCAGCTGCAAACGAAGCCAGTAGCTCCTCTCGGCTCCTTTTCAGTTTGCGCGATGATCGATGAGTTTTGCCGGACGAGCGGTCTCAGAGTTTCGCGCATAGATTTTTGTCTGAGTGTTTAGTCCATTCTCATCGAAGTATGTGAGGCGTATCATATCAATCCAATGATCTCGCGTAGAATAGGACCCCATGTTTGGGCATCTGTCACCTACATTTATTTATTAACTGTTTTTTTTTAATTATATTTTTTTCTCGTGAGTCTCGTCCAATATTTCTCTTAGGAGGCTTCCCCCGTCACGTAATCTGACATAAATCATTTGGCGGAAATGGAAGCGGATTAGCTAGGGGTTCGGCGGCCACTAGCTCCTCAATCGGCTATTCTTGTCTTTGGTGGTGCTTTATTATTGCGCACCTGCTTCGACGATGGAAATATAAAATTAGGGCGGATAGTCCTCCACGTTAAGTTTCGGCGGTTCACCTATGTAGAAGTATCAGTGGAAATCTCGTCACCCATAGTAGTCGCAAAGGGGGTTAGAATTACACACCTTGAGTTATATATCGTCGTCTGTGGAGGTCATGCTAGACATAATAAATAAACAAAATACGTTGGACGTTCGAATTAAGATGTTGACAGTACAAAAACAAACTGGACCCCATTCGTATTCTGCACTAATCCTTGGATGTGAAGGCTTCCATTGGCATGGTGGTAGTTATCAACAACCCTAACACAACTGACACACTGCCCAACTAGAGAGCTGATGACGTCATTGTTCCTGGTAGCGCTATGGTCGTCTTTACCTTCGCACTCCTCACCTTGGGTGGAACTGCCGCGCCAGATGCTAACCGCACGATGGCGAAAGACTCCAGGTGGGAGATTGTTAACAAGTATAGGCGTTAGTATGCAAGGAGGTGGAGGTGGCGTTCTTTGGCAATACGGAAATATGTTGGAGCTCATGAGGACATGTGGCTTAACGGACAAAGAGCCGACCAATAATGGCTACCAAGACATGCAGACCGACAATTGTGGCCAGAATCCAACATCACTTCTGGCAACACCCCGTGGTTTCTAACTCAAACGCAAAGTCTCTATCACTGGTGGCGTATGCTAATCAAGGATTTTTCATCCCCACTGACTTCGATTTACCCTTTGAGATCACCTTAAACAGCGACAGAAGGGTCATCCAATAGCACGAACGTGGGAGCTGACGACGTCATACGTGGCCTCTCCCTGGAGTTCGACGTTGTGACCAACGCCGATCTCCCTGGCACGATAAAAAATAAATGCATGGGTAAGGGCCGCTGTTCTCAACACCAGTGTGCTCAGAACATCGGAAAGTGGTAGCTAAGAAAAAAAAACGACACCATATGGAACGTTGGCCTTAATAGAGTCTGAAAGGCTAAACGTCTTGACTCCTTCGAAGAAGCAAGCTACCAGCGCATCTTTTGCGCGAAGATTACGAATGGGCAAGTCACAAAGATACAAGAGCTGTCATTGTACAGACGTGAGGAGCCCCTTTTATTAAACAGGTTCGCCTTGCTCTCTCGATTATGAGGTCTTACTTGAAAACCAACTCACCTTTCCACGAGTGGTGGCCAGAACGTATTGACAATGCATAACAAAGGGATAAAATGCTCTAGAAAGAAAAGTACAGAACAAAGGTGGCAGGGGTTTTAAACATATATGTCTATCTGCTCGATGGTGAACCGCGCAGTCTTGAACGTCCGAAATTGTCAGCTTTCTATACCAAGCGTCTTTTGATCAACATCTGTGCCGACCTACAATCCCCACTGTGCGATCTGTAATTAGTGCTCTTTTTTCATTTTGTTTTGAAAGTGATAACAGATTCTAGGAGCTCATCAATGATTTGCATCCTACATTTTTCGACGCTAACCTCAATTTGCAGCTAGAAAGATGACATTGTTATACAATGACACTAAAGGTCCTGTGGATGTTTCCATGAGATTGGCTTTATTCTCCAGGAAGATTCAAGGTGTGAACTACTTTAATGCACAAATGGACGTAATTAATTCTATAGCAAACCAAAATTACTGTAAATATAGGTATCATCATGAAGTTTGTATCTGTAAACACACATGCTGAACAATAAAATCAAAAAAAAAAAAAAGAAAGAAAGACATATAAGAGAGGAAACAAAATAACATGAAGGAAATATTAACCAAATGCAATAAATATGGCAAACAAAAAGGAAACTTCAGAGATAGTTGATTTTATTCAGTAGAAAACTGTTTGTATATATAAAGCCTATCATAGTTCGCTTAATGCAAGGGAATTAACTCCATATAAACCCCATATAAAAGTACATATACATTTACAGTATTGATTATCGGCTCAAGGAAGGGAAGTAAATCCATACATATATTTAAGGGCACCAACATGGGTGTGTGTAAGAAACTTTCCTGTGAGCTTCCAGTAGGTCGGTGTTTCTTCCTATTGTTCTTCCTCCACCAAATATACTTGGCCAATACATGTATTAAGCACATCCGTTGGTGGCTGATAAAATGGTGTTAAACAAACCATAAAAACCAAGCCTTTTACTCAAATAACCTATCTATTTATGGTAAAATTCAGCATATGTATTTCCTTATCAATATTAATTCATACCAATCTTCTGAATTTCTATGCAATGCTTATTCGTGAAAATTAACATAGAGCACCTGTATTTATATTTTCAGTACATTAAAGTCTAAAAGATTTTGTAATTATATTCAATATATATTTCATATTGAGATATTTAGATATATCAGTGGAAGAAAAAATAACATTCGCCACAGTGACGATACCACTTCCGTCACCACATGTGGTGATATCACTTCTGGAGTTACTTTTTTCCCCAATTAAGAATTACATATGCCCTTGATGTATCTTATATCCAAACCATTATTTCCATAGTTATATTATACTTTTAATTTTCCTCAACTTCTTATCTTCTCTCTCTCTCTCTCTCATCCACATCAAAAGTGTAAAACATATCTTAAAATGTGTCCAAGCTGTGGTCCTTGTAGTGTATATTTATGCAATCAATTTGGTGACATCAAGAAATGCCTAAAAAACGAAACTCAAACAGCAAAAAGTACACTTCAACCTTTTTATTTTATTAACTTTTTATAATTAGTTTTCCACATGAGTCAAGGAAACTGTTAGTGACTGAACTACATGACCCGCTGGTTCACTGTATGTGTCACCCATACAGTTTTGCATGCCTGTAATGGTACACATTTTTAAGAAAAACACTCATGATTAAATATAGCAGTCACATTTTTTTAGGTATCAATTTTAACTCATATCACAATCTTATTTGAAAATGGTGGATAAATCAGGCATTAACTAGTGTTGATTGCAAACTGAAATTAAGTGACAATCGCATATTGGATGGAATGTCCGCTACAAAACTAGACTGCAAGCTTGCCAAAGGCAAACAAAAACGCACGTTTAAAAATAGAAATAAACAAAATAAAGACTGAAATTTCCTACAAGGAAATTCATATTCATTAAAATTTTTGTTTCAAGATGTTACACACTAAAGTCTGTCAGATACAATTGTTCTGTGATGTTTCTATAATACCCCACCCAATAGTATCAATCCACACATGAAATATGCTATTAAAAACAAAAATCTCTTCATTTGCATACACATACAGTCATTATTTTGACAAAATACACAATCTGTAGCATGATATGTACACGATAAATTCTTTAAACGTCGCTGTCCCAAACTTATTGTAAAATTTAGAAACATTTCTTATTGATGTAGTAATGCAGCTGTTAATCGCATTGGCATTTAATAGAGAAAATCCGTGCAAATCGATTGTTTAAGCTTTCACAAAACACATGATAAAAAGAAAATCTACGTATTTTGAGTAGATATATCGACATAATTTACTCATTAAGTAGAAACATTTGCTGTATTGTCAGGAGTGGCGAAGCCACTCTTGACAATACAATGTTTCCATTTCACTTGTGAATTATTTCCATATATCTACTAAAAAAAAACAAAGATATTTTCTATATCTTATAGTTTACCACTATGCTGTGTTGAGAAATGGGATTCAATATCCAAAATGTCATCAAAGCAAGGTAGCCAATCCTAAGACATAGTGGATCATATTGACTCAAGGGAATATGAATCAATTTTATAGCTTACTGCTATGCATATTATCATGCCAACTTAAATATAAAACAATAATTCAGTTTTTCCATATGGAGGAAAAGAAAAAGAAATGACTACAAGTAGGGTCTTCTCTAGGGCATGCAAATCCGGACTTCATGTTTATTTGCTAACAACATTGCAACACAGAATAAATAAAATGCTTGAAAATCACAGATTAATTTACTTTTTTGTTTTTAATCCCTATCCTTATGCTTTGATACATGTATCCTATATTTGAAACTTCCCCAAAGTTTGAGTTCAAGAATGGACCCTAGTATCGACTTTCTAACTTTTAGTCAGCTACCTGAGTGTCACAACGTTTTAACTCTTAAAGTCATGTTTAACATTTAAAGAAAATTAGTGTTGCTTGGCATAGAGCGAGTAACACGTGCAGTGTGAGAAATCCACATTTTGTAAGTAAATAAAAGTTATGTTTCATTACGTCTTGAATCTAACATTAATCCTTATCAGTACTTCTAATTCTACTTCTGTATTTCCTTATTCATTATTAAAACGTGATGCTTTTTCTCTCCTGCCATCAAAAGAAGTGTCTTTACTTGTTTCTAAGATACATGCCCTTTCCCCGATTCTTGTATGTAACGTTGGTCCACTGACTAGGTTTGTTAAAATATACACTTATTTGCCAAATCATCCCAAGTTTTTTCATGATAGGAGGAAAGTTTGGGTCACTCTTTTAGCTGGGTCATCTGTGAGCATGTACAAGCGCATTTTTGCAGCATATTCGGGCTCTAAATGCAGAGATATATTCCACAAAAAATGATCGAAAAATGACAATTTGAAAGTATCACTGAATGGGAAGATGGACAGGATATACACACAATTCCAGAATCTAGTTGCAGAAATAAATTAAAGATGAGCTAAGGATGTTCAATTCACTTTTGTCTGATGTGGATGACTTGAAAGTAAAACAAATGACGACGAAACAATGGTGAAGCGTAGGAAAGGGGTGGATGGGATGTCCATCTTCCCATTCAGTGATACTTTCAAATTGTCATTTTGTTTGTCAATAAATATAATTTCGTAACTAGAACATTTTTTAAATTTCAACAACTGAGTTCTTTTTTCCCACTGATGCCTCCAACATGTCTCTAACTGTAGACCTACTTGCCATGTTGGGATCTATAGAGTTATGCCCATTTTTACTAACTATTCTAGAGTGATTGACCTATTTTTTGCATTACTTCTAATATTGCTAAAATTTATTTTTATATGTGCAATATAAACCCAATCACTGATCAATCAGCTGATTAAAGACTAGGCAGAGGCTTCCAAAAACATTTCGACTTGCCAGCTCTTAGTATATTATCACAAATAATTATCTGGCAGTTTGATACATTTAGCTAGACTATACCCGTCTTGACTGTTTCTTTCATCATGTTCAAAGCAAAGACACTGGCTGCTGATTAAAATGTAACTCCACCAGCAATGGACCCCCGCATACAAACACTTTCTGTGATAGAACATGGACATTAACTGGAATTAGGCTGGATGCTGCTGAGGGTTAGGGTTTGAAGAACAGACCATGATCTCCGAGATTGAGACCCACATGGTGGATATTAATACCACCTCGGCCTCTTGCCTAATTCCAATAATGTCCCTCAACCATCAACAGCTGGTTTTTTGATGTAATATTTATTACTTTTATGAGCCCTACAGCCTCCCATGTAAAAGTAGCTCTAAAAAGAGACAACAAAAACCAAAACTCTACACAATGACATAATATATTATTTATTGTCAGTAACAAAAAGTATAATTTCAGCAAAAATTACAAAGCGAAAACATTGTTACTGAAGTGTACATTTGCTACTCTTAAGGTTGTTTCAAACCACATATATATTTGTTTAAAGTCTTTGTCAGAACACCATTCCACTGTCTAAAGAATATCTGCAAGGGCACACCCTTTCCTATATGCAAAAGAACAAGAATGAGCCTTCAACATCAGTATAAATTCTAGATAAACACAGCACTTCCTTTAGCGACCTGGCTATTGTGTTGGTGGGAAAAGCTTCTATGTACAGAATGAAATAAGCAATTCTTTCACTGTCCTTTATTTTCTCTTCGTCCATGTGTAATAATGTAAGAGTGTTTACAATTTTAAAATGGAGATAACTCAGATTCATTCAACATAACAAAATGGAACTCCTGACTTGGAAATTTTTTAATAGCTCTATATAAATAAATTAGGCAACCCTGTCTTGGCAAATTTGCAACTTTGTTTGTCATTTTTTGTTTTGGTTCTTTAACTTAGACAAACAAAGTCCATTCTAGTAACTGTTGCTACAGCAAATAAAACACTAATGTCGAAGTCAGTTTCTTAAGAGTCAATGCAGTGAGCACTTGAATTAATCCTGTCATTCCTCTACTGATGATGTTAGAACAACTACACTATGATACATCCAAAATCCTCAAGGCCTAATTTGTGTGTATTTGCCATATGGTATACTAGTAAGGAAGCACTAACACATCTTACGTATTGGCAGTTTGGGCTGGAAGGAAAATCAAACAGTGTAGTAATGATGAATAATTGACTGGTCCAATAGGAAACCACCACAAAACCTTATTTACCTTACCTTCAGTACTCTTGCTTAACACGTTTGTAATAATCTAAAATAGTGGAATGATATATGGAACATGATCTGACTAGGACATTTAAATTTGTATGACAAGCTCCTGTTTCTGGCATTCAAGAATCAAATCTTTCAAACTGCGGACTTAATCTAGAAGCAAATATAATAATATTACATTATACCCAAAGTCTTGATAATTGATTCAATATGTCCCTTTTGTAAGGAAGCAATATAATACTATGCATGTTATACCATCCATATTATTAACATATTCTATTGCAGTTTGTATTATCAGACTGTATGCCAATATGTATAAGAGCTCTACTTGATGAAAACCAGGTCTTGTAAGTAACGAAAACGGCCACAATTTCTAAAATGTTTTTCATTAAGACAATACTACTTAACACAGCTAAAGTTGCAACAATCATATAATTAATATATGCTACTGCAGTGGTATTATCAGATTGTATTCCAATATGTAAAATCCTACTTAACAAAAAACAGGACTTCAAAGCAAGGAAAAAGTGTTAGGGGCTCTAACATGGTAATATGGTAGCCCATCTCCTCAAAATACCATCTCCCAGTGATACAAACTGCTCCCCATCTAATAGTTGACATCAGTTTTTGACCAAATAGAAATGTTGTAGCCCATCTCCCCAAGTGACCATCTCCCTATAGATGTACTCAAAGTGATATAAACTGATCCCACCAGATTGTTGACACATATCTTTGTGCCCACTAGTAATGTGGCACCCCATCTCCTCATCTGACCTTCAAATGGCTTATAGATTTACTCAAAGTGACTCAAACTGCGCCCACTGAATAGTAGACATATCAGTTTGTACAAAAATAGTAGTGTGTACACCACCACCTAATGTGACCATCAAGTACTCCAAAGATTTGCTCCAAGATGACAAACTGCTCCTAATCTGATATCAGACACAAATAGTAATGTGATCTTGTCTGATCTTCTTATCATTCTTAGTATTGAGATTATTACAATGTGTGACCTTTTACACCACCAAATTAGATCTGCAATATTGCTCTTAGAGACTCCAACTGCCTCATCATGCCTACCAAACCTTCCGATTCATCCCATTCCAACCTTCTGTAGTGTAAATGAGCTTATAAAACAGCTGAAAAAGCATTACATGTAAGACCAATGAAACAGGATAATACCCTGATCTTTCCTCCAATGCAAAAGGTCAGTGGCTAATGCCATATTTTTGGGACATTTCACTTGTGAAGAAATCTTAAAAGAGAACTTAGTCAACCTGATACTCCAAAAAGGTTATCCCTTGAGAAGATATCAAACAGACTTGACATCATTAATCATAAATCATAGCAATACCATCTTTTACAATATTGATCGAGCATTCTCTGAGCACAAGTGTCTGTCTGCATTCATATTCAATGAGTTATCAATATACTATGAACATCTGATCCCCTGCACTCTGAAAAAGGAAAAAACTGGTTTCAAAATCTTGGTGAATACCCACAGCATGAAGAACATGTTAAAAAGAAGGTAGACAAACTAATATAATTTTTCATTCCAAACAAGCTATCAATGGTTTAATTGGTTGCATATATGGAATCCAATAATAATGCATCCTATTAAGTGCAGAGATGCAAAAAAGTCATTTTTTTTAGTCAGCATTTATTTAGTCAGCACAAAAACAAAGCAGACTGTCTCTTGTTTAAAGTGCTCATGACATTACAAACTTGTTACAATGCGACAAGTTGATCACAGGATGAATCAAGCCATTATGCTTTGAAACTATACAAATATTTGAAACAAACTACTAATTCTATTTCATTTAGATTCTGATCAAGATCACATTTTGATGAAGGTTATGGTATTTATGTGTCTACTAAGATTTGTTCTGCGTTAATTTGAAAATCTTCTCTGATTTAGCAACCTTTCTTGGCAAGGTAATTTATTTAATTCAACCCTATATTCCTGAACAGCCTCTAAACTCCACTGGTCAGCAGACAAAATGTTCCATTCATTCAAGCATGATATAAATTGTTTCATGGCAATTATTTACCCCAGACCTTAAAGCCCCGGTTTATCTCTAGCTTCAAAGATTTGGGGGGAGGGGACTTTGCAGATGTAGTCATTAATTTTCTCCCAGGGCCTGCACACATGGTGTAGCCTGATACCCATTATGTCTTAAGAGGCTGTAACAACATGTGGGATGTTGCCTACCATTTCTTTGGAGAAACATCTGCCTCTGATTTCCCCACCTGATGCAAGATCACATCTTTGATATACAGGGATCTTGCTCATTACTGAACTCATCTTATACCTTAATGATATAAGCTTATATTCCAGGTTTAATCAAAATAGGATCAGAAATATAGTCTGCAGAGTGGTAACAAGCAATTGTTGACAGACAGTGGGACAAAATACAATGATGCAGTCATACCATAAGCTCACTTAGCCTTATGGCCATGGGAATTAAATATTCAATTTATCATTCCGAACAAGCTATAAATATTTTTGACTGGTTTCATAACTGGAATGCAATAATATGCAATATGTTACTCCCTGTAGCCTTCACCTCCTTGTACTTTAATCTTAATGGGTGTACCTGTTAACTGATTCACTTTGATGCTCCACTCATGCAAACAGAAAATACTGATCTATGAAATACTTTAGTCAAAAGTTGATGCCTGATGACAACAGATAGTTGGCCAACATACATTATGACCGCTTTTATCATCTTTTAAAATATTCAATCACAGGTAATGAAAAAAAGCTGCAGTATATATTTTGCAACAACACAGATGTCTGCAAATTATGTGCTTTACAGAGACAGCCTTTTGTCTTTATCTCTCCTTGTATATCTCTCCATGATTCTATATCTCTGAGGTGCCCTAGTCTTAAGTTCAAATAATGGGAAATTAAAGTAAACAATAAGAAGTGGTTAATTACCAAAAAACGTGCCTGATTATATTTCTATTGTGATTCTAGTCACTATATCTAACCTATGACAGACTAGTGAATTGAAATTTGATCTATATATATGAAAATGAAATACAACAGAATGAATTATAAATGAATTCAACTTATTTACTTTCACTTTTCATTGTAGTTTCCTAAAACTTAATGTGGAAAAAATTAGTTAATGTTAAATTTGCTATTCTATTCCCTTTTTGTCTGGTACCAATACAATTTCCTTTGAAAGGACTTGTGTTTGATTGTATTTACCATGTACAATTTCTAACAACTTTAAGATTAATCAAAGTATCCGTGATATTGATGTAGCCATGAAAAGAAAGCGGTGGAAAGCAGGGAGAAGAACATTGTTCGATACTGACAAAAATGTTGTTCCTAAGTTAATTGTGTAAAATTAATTAAATCTGAATTTGTGGAGCAATACATAGTCTATTACAACTAAAAATTCAAAGACTGGGAGTAATTACAATAGTACAAGTACATAAACAAACTAGAGCTATTTGCAATGTATACATCACAAAGGTCCCCACTCACTGCAGTTAGCATGGCTGGGCCTTAAACAGAGGGATAAATTCAAGTTGGGAAACCAAAAAAAGGAGAAGGGGCATAATCAAGGGTCATATAGTGGAACGTCCTATTAATGCCTATTACCAAAGCATTTAGACATTTTTGTTCAGTGATGTCACCATGCATGACATTTGAATAACCTGTATGTAAACATGTTTGGAGGTTCACATAGCCGTGAATATTAAAACTTTTAAGAATAACTCTATTCAGAATAAAACAAAACAGTAGATTTTGTTTACATGTACAAATTTAAGTGATTAAATCCCATTCATACCATAAGCAGTTCCAATCCCTTTCTTGTACTTTTCAATCATAAAAGCGCGCAGAGCACACTGTCTAAAACATGTCTGCTTCAATATTTAAGCAATACAGGTAGATTTGGGGACATGGCTGACACTCTTCAATGATAACTGTTATCTAACTTGTGTGAAGCTCTTTAAGAGTGCATTGTCAAACTAGTGAGTCTTGTTTCAGTGTGCTTTCTTAGATCATTAATATAAAGTCAAGTTAATGAACCCTGTCATCCCTTCAAATTCATAAAAGGTGTTTTCTAGACATGGGCATACAGTTAAAGTTTATGGGGGTTGGGGTTAACTATAAATATGCCATGTAATAATATAGCATAAGATTATCATAAATCATAATTTTTAATGGCTTTACTATAACTCGGGCATATAAAGATATTGATTAAATTTATGACTTTAATGTTGAGTTTTTAAAATTAAATGCCTTGCTTTTGCATTATATTTCTTGATTTTTTAAAAAAAAAAATTTTTACTTTGATTACCATACTACTGATGGTCACTTACCACGTAATATGATTTTCTCTATAGAGCGCCTCCAGTTAGAGGTCACCTGGGGACACCCAGCACATTGGTGGTCCTGTTGATCGGACAATTGCACCACGCATTGATAACCGAATGCAATACGATAAAAATGAAAATGTAAGTATAGTGAAACTTGTTGGGGTTATGTATTCTAGGAAGTAACACGTAATAGGACGTACGGGCCTAAATCCTTCAGAGCATAACATTTAATGCCATAAATCCAACCTATTCAAGGACTATATAATATAAACATGGCTCAGTCTAGCTTAGAATTTTATTGAGAAACCTCTTATTCCATGTACATATGTACATATGTATGTGTGTATGTATGTATGTATGTATGTTTGGATGGATAGATGCATGCATTTATGTATGTATGTATGTATGTATGTATGTATGTATGTATGTATGTATGTATGTATGTATGTATGTATGTATGTATGTATGTATGTATGTATGTATGTATGTATGTGTGCATGCATATATATATGTATGTATGTATGTATGTATGTATGTATGTATGTATGTATGTATGTATGCATGCATGCATGCATGCATGCATGCATGTATGTATGTATGTATGTATGTATGTATGTATGTAAGTATGTATGTATGTATGTATGTATGTATGTATCTATCTATCTATGCATGCATGCATGCATGTATGTATGCATAGATGGATGTATGTATGTATGTACGCATGTTTGCATGCATGTATGGTATCTATCTTGCCCTTCTGGCTAAATTAACCTCAGGTTAAGCAACAATTACATAACTCACCTCTACTTCTACTAGTCTCCTCCAGCAATAATTGTAAACATTATCATCCTGAAGATAAATTTGAACTAAAGTGATTTTGGCCAATTGTCTAACTGAAGATTTTTTGATCGATTATATTTACATTTTTAACTCTTAATCTTTTCAAACTTTAAAATATTAATTTGTAATCAGTGCTATTATTAAAAAATTGCAACCAAGCCACAGAATGATGAAATATGTCACAGAAACCTCGTTTTGCAAAAAAAGAATGTAGAACTTGTCAAGATACATCAACAAACCAGGTCCATGATTCTAGGTAGGATATTATGAATACAGCATACCAAAAAATCCCATGAGCTAAATGCAAACATCTAACCAAAAGCCAGTAAAAGGTGAAACATATTTTCCGATGAGGATCTTTTGCTGCAAGTATGAACTAATATCATAGATATATTATATTATTACTCATTTAACGATTCTAACATGGAAAACTTAACATAAACCAATAAAAATGTCAAATGTAAGTTACCATGAAATTCTATCATTGTAAGGATGCTGTACTAACAGAGATTTATAAGATCATCTAGTTTTATGATTCTGGCATGAACAGTACTCGAGACTGAACCCAAGTCAGTGAAGCATCAAAGTATACACCACAGTGACCTCATTTCATGTTGAAGGTATAGTAGTCCATCAAGATCCATCCTCTCATACAGTGAAACTCCTCAAAACCGAAACACCCTTGGGACACAACTTTTGTTCCAGTTTTGAAAAGTTTTCGGTTTACTGAGGCTTTTGCAGATGTGAAAAAATTCTCTGTCTGAGCTCTTTTGTGTGGCGAGAGAGAGAGAGAGAGAGAGAGAGAGAGAGAGAGAGAGAGAGAGAGAGAGAGAGAGAGGGAGATGGAGAGAATGCAGTTACGAAAGCATCCGTGTCTGTGTGTGTAAAAGGTTCACACATTTAAGAAAGCTGTTAATTTTTTATTTTATTTTTAATACGTGCATTTAATGAAGAATTAGCTGAACAATATACATTCCTACCGAAAATTGTATCCTTTCACATGGAATAAATACAGCTGCTCCACATAGAAATACAGTCCTCGTCACAAGAAACATATGAAATGAAATACCAAGTGGCTTACACTTAATCGGTATTGGAGACAGCCCGATTTAGTTAATTGGGCATTATTTGACCTTGTACAATCTTGGCGTTTCAGTACTTCCGTTCCGCTTCGCGTCTCCCATGTCAATCCCAAGCTGTCCGCCTCGCTCCAGACACACTGATTAACAGCATGCTTTGCGTGCTTTTGTTCTGAAACCTGTAAACATTGCGGCACTAATCCTATGTACAGGTTGAAGTAATTATATTAACCCTCCTATATCGCGCCTTCAATGAACCCCACATATTGGGGAAACCATGCAGCGATGGAGTGTGTGAATTAAATAGCGTGCCTTGCACACATTAATGCGCCAATGGGTTGCAGCTCGTAAACCATTGGCGACTTAATTAAATAGGGTGCTTTGCACCTATTAACCTCGACGTACATGGCGGATTCGCCGAACACGTCGCTAATTTAACTTAACTAACTAACAAAACACTGTCCTGGCAGCATTGCAGTCGACCCCTTGCAGATACGCGACGCACCGTCACCCGCTGGACTCCTACAGAATACAACGCACTTTACATGAGTATGGATTTTCCTCCATTTTCGATCCGTCCTGCTTACATAAAATAAGCAAAAGAACGGCGCGCTGTTTTTTTTTTCTCCTCAACCCATTCAATTCACACACTACTTAAGGATTGAGACATTGGAGATGTGAACCTATTCAGTCGCAGAGCAAAGGAACAAATGATCAAGGAAACTATACATAAAAGGATTGGACAAAAAAGAAAAGGGGATCCCAAAACACCGGACAAAGGACCTGAGCAAGTGAACCTTCTTTATTTGCTCAGGAATCGTTATAGGAATAAACCATTCATTAGGATATAAATCTTTAAAAAGGTAAAAGCTTAAAACTTTTTTTTTTTAATTAAGATTTCAACTAGTGCAGCTCTGAAGGAATACAAAATCATTTGGATAGCAAATATTTTAATAAAACAAACAACAATCTAATTAAGAAAAAAAAAACTACTATAATGAGTTGTAAATCAAATACAAGAATCGACAAGGCACACCTCAGCCGTAGCTGAAGAAATCTTTGCAATGGCTATACACCCGGATGAGGATAAAGAAGCATACACTGAGAACGCCGGCTAACACACAAAGCAACATGCCCCCAATCAACCAAAACATGACCATAGAGAAAACAAAAAAACAACCAAAAATAAACCGCCCACCAGACAACACTGGTCCTACTAAACACCGCAAAGTCAGAAAAAGGCAGACAAAGTCCTGTTTTATTTTTGAGATATTTGTGTAGCAAAATTTTGTATTACATTATACTATATTAACCTTGTTTTGAAATTTAAATTTTAAAAAACCGTTGATTTAATGTTGTTAGAAAGTAAAATTGGTACAATACGAACCCTTCAGTTGTGTCCCTTTATTTCGCGTTGTGACGACGATATGTATGCCGACAATTGTTAATAAACGTTCATATAACGAGTTAATTTATTAACAAAACTAATTATATTTATTTTTAGGATATACACAATAATATTAGGACAGTTATTATATTACAATAAGTATAATATAAAATTTTAATTAGAACAAAAGGCAGATATAGTATGACAAAGTCATATAACACAGATAGCGTATGACAAGGTCGATCGTCAATTTGAAACTGTCAACCAGATTATAATAATTTTATCTAATAAATTATCTTATTGAGAGACAATAGACGTAATAATAATATGAAAATAATAAAAAATACATAAGTTTAATATAAGTATTTAATCGAATAAATTATGCCAACGTGATGTAATAAACTTTAAGAAATCGTATGCACAAAGACAGATTAATTGTGAAAAGTACAGATGTTACTAATTAATGCTTTAATATTATAAAGTCAGCACTATCAAAATACGGCTATTATTATACAAAGTAAATATATTTCAGTTAATTTTGCATATGTATTCTTTTAAATTATGTCTCAATTAAATTTTCTATTAACATGCATAAATCATAAATTCGTGATGTACTTTCATCGAAAAAGATAGACCAATACAAGATGAAATTGTACAAAGACCAAGAACATAATATCACATGTTATGTAATAATATTGTTTCACAGTGTCTTAAGCAGTAATACAAAAACTTTTCTGTTGCTATTAATGTTTGCCGGTATATGATGAGAAGAAGCGATTATGCTACAAACAGTAACCAATTACTCTGCCGCCGTCGGCAAAATCCAACGCAAGGTAATTAGTGATATTCCGCAACCATTAGCAGTTCGTGGCTATTTTGCATTTGGTCTCAAGCAGTTATACAAAATCCCTGTTCATTGCAGTACTGTTCAAACAGTAACCAATTTAATCAACCTTCTAATTTAATACCGGAGTCGACAAACTCAAACGTAGGTATTTCTTTTACAATTTTGCATATGCATTCGTTTAAATTATTTGACAATTAAATATTTTATTAACATTCATAATCATATATTCGTGATGTAACTTTTATCTGAACACACACGCGATTTTCGGAAATTTAAGATTACCAACACCTCACATTATATCACTGTTCACTTGCTATCGTGTCTTTGAAGTATCTGCATTGAGTCCTTTGATTTGGCTTCTTGGCTATCTTTGGGTCCTTATGGACAGTATATTTCCCATCCGATGATAGTCAGTCCTGAAAACACTAGTAATGCTTGCACCTAGGAATTTGCTAGAAGAGTTGTAGTTTTTTTCCTTTTTCTGTCTATGAGGTCCATGAAAGATTTAGGTAATCTTAAATTTCGAAAATCGCCGTGTTCATGAAAACAATAGTTACCCGTCCCGATTAATGCCCTTCTTAGGTCAACAATCTCCACTTTAACTATTTCGAATATCTTTTCATGCACATCTTACGACAAAACTATAACAATTATCACTTACATCGTTCAATTCCGAAATAGAGCGGTCATGTAGCTATATTATTCACAATCAATGTTCTTAAGGCAAACTCGGCACAAAGATTTATAATTCCCGGAAAGAACATTTAATTCACTAACTGTGAGGCCTTCACACAATGCATGAACCCAACATTTTGCATAGAATCAAAATGGACCGATAACCCGCTTAAGTGCGATCAGTGTTTTATGCGCGCTTTATAACAAACCAATCAACGGAGTTAATTTCAAATAAAAATACACTAGGACAAACACTAATCGTCCTATTGTGCCGGACAGGTCGCACAATTCCTTGAAATTGAACCAATTGGACCGTGCAAAAGTTGAAACCTACAAAAACATTGGGCTCAAACCAACGAAACACCACCACCCCCACCCATCCACCACGCACCTCCCCCCCCCCTAAAAAAACACAATAAGGGAGTGATCTACCTAAGCAAGAATACAAATATCAACCAAATAATTAGAAATTTAAATCAAAGCCAAAAACTGAAACCTTGTAATAGGCCGCACGGCTTAAAACTAAAGAAGGCAAAGACAGCACCTCGGTGGTACTATTTTTCGAGCAACGCAAAGCCCAAAACAGTACAGATATCTGAAACAGGGAAACCCATTCGTATAGATGCCTTTTATAACATACCCGAATTCTGCAGCAACCGAACGGGATGGGGTCATTTCACAAAGCAATGCAAAAGAAAAAATGCACCGAGGGTGTAATCAATGTGGGGCCTAAATCATAAACCCAATAAAACATGCGAATAAAAAAAAAACCCAGCGCTGCGCAAATTGCGCTGGAACATCACAGGCCCAATAATCCCGAGTGCCCCAGAGCTATAAGGGAAGCTCTAACAATAGAGTGAAATGCCCCAATGAGCCCTACAGTATAACATCAAGCTAAGACTCAAGACCATAAAATCACAACCAAATTAAACACCCCGGACAACAATATATGGTCCGATAGAAAATGGTAAAAGGTATAAAAAAGAAATAACGAACAAATGGCAAATCCAGATGACTGTGTCATCTGGCATTGGAACTACCCGCGTTCCTAAGAGCCAACGCAGACCAATTAAAATATTAAAATTAAATAAACTGCCAGACTGCCGGATATAATCTGTCTTCAGGAAACACACCTGAATGATAGCACAAGTCACACACTAAAATAATAGGGTATGACACTAAATACTCTACAACATCGCTCCCCCACCGCTAAGCAGGAGGGATTAGCTAATATACGTTAAAATTTAAAATAACAATAACAAACAGAAAACCAATACAAAATACCCGAATTAGGACAATACTGTGATCTGGAAATTCAAGCGATAAAAACCCAAGTCCCACAAATCACTAAATGGTTATTGATTAACCCATAAAAAACATGCGAGAAAAAAAACAACTTTCACCCTGGAATAAATAAACAAGCCAACAAAAGAATTAGGAGCATGGGTTATAATATGCGGGGACCTTTAATGCCACACAATGAACCATCGGGAAGCAATAAGACCAATCATAGAGGCAATATGGTAGAAATATGGGCCACACAATGTAACTTTAGATCATCCTAAATAATGGCTCCGATCCCAGCCTAGACCCAATAACAGGCCACACCACTTGCTAAAAGATCTTACACCATGCACACCAAAATTGAGCAGAAATTGCCGAGAGGCAAGTCGATAAAACGGAACACACTAGGAAGTGACCCACTTTCCCATAAAAATTGAAATACAAATCAAAACTCTCCAAACAGACACGACACCTCGCGCCAAGAAGCAAAAACGACCAAGCTAATTGGGAAAAATACAAACAAATAGGGAAAACAATCAATGTCCCGCAACGATATATATAACCCTGACAAAGACACCTTCAATGATCACCCTGACTGAAGTAATTAAAACCATAGCAAACCGCCGCACTACCCATCAGAAAAGGCAAGATAAATAAATCTAAAATCCCAATGGTGTAATAAAGATTTCCAGGTAGCGACCAAGGAAAAAACAGGAAAGCCCTGAACAAATTCCCGAAGAACAAAATCCGCCATGGATTTTGTAGCTTATATAAAAAAAGAAAAAACCTGCTAAAAACATCATTATTACAGTCAAAAACAAAACTCCTGGAGGGACTAACTGCGCAAATTAGATTTGTCATACAAAATCAAAACTAGGTCTGGCAACAGATCAAAATAATAAAAGGAAAAAAACAAATCATATTACCCCCAACATACCCGGGAATAACAATAAAATATAAAGCAAAAGCATTTGCAAAATTTTTCATCAACATGAGTAGCAATGATAACCTTAACGAAAACTTTAAAAAACATAAAATCGAATTTCCAAAACCGACATAAACCTCAGCAGCGACGGGGAATACAGACAAAACACAACCCCCTAAATAATCCATTTTGTAAAGGTCGAATTGAACCCCAAGGCCCTACAAGGTATAAAAAACCACATCCCCAGGAGAAGATACCCTCCGATATGAAATGTATAAAAACCTCCCCAAATAACCACGTAAATACAGTAATACTTGATTTGACCAACACCACTTATTTGGTACAACAGGACAAATCCCGACAAGATGTGACAACAGCAGTAGTGCATCCCAATTCCCTAAACCTGGAACAAGCAACCAAACGACGTAAAATCATATAGGCCTATATCATTAATCAAATAACCTGTGTAAACTAATGGAAACTATGATAAACAATAGACTAAAATATTTTCTGGAAAGCAAAGGATTAATACTCACATGCAGAAAGTGGGTTCCGCAACAATCGCTGTACCATAGTATCAACTACTTCGAACTAGAATCCGCCATTAAACTATCATACGCACATAAAAAAAAAACAAAAAAAACAATGGCAAGATAAGTCACAGCAATAATTCTAGACCTGAAGAAAGCATATGACCTGAAGTGGACAAAAGGGGGCTGATTTACAAACGCAAACAGTAATAACATAACTGGCAATAGTGTAACAAATGGATAACCTAATTTCCTAGCCTTATAGATAGGAAGATCCAAGTCCTAGTCGGAAAAAGAATATTCCGATCACTACGTACTCGACAATGGCACACCCCAAGGAAGTTGGTCATTAGCCCGACACTCTTTAACATAATGATCAAGCGACTTGGAAAAATCAGTTTGATCCCCAAAGAACTCGATCTGACACAAATTTGCAGACGATAGCGGAATATGGAAAGCAGACAACCCCGAAAATCAGGCAATACTATAAAAAAATAAACATATGTTTATTAAACAAAATAAGGGGGATGGGCCGACACATGGGATTTTAAACAATCACCACAAAAGACAACAGGAGTAGTATTCTCCACAAGAGGTCGAAACAAACCCACACCCACCCAAAAACTCTTCCTTAACGGGATACAAAGTAAATTTGAAAAACAGGTTACATACCTAGGTATGAATAGTAGATGAAGACACCTCACCTGGAAAACCCACATCACCAGAACTCGTATAACGATGTAAGCCAAGATGTAACACTAATTCCGCAACCTTAGGGGAGGTAACTATGGGGGCCGACCCCAAAAACGCACGTAACCCGCTATAGGGCACACATAAGAGCCAAAATTTACTATGGCTGTCAAGTTTATTGGTCCGCAAGCACCACATTCCGCGCCCAATTAGACACAATTCAATCAAAAGCACTTCGTGCATGTACAGGAGTACTACAAAGCACGTCCATTGACGAAATCCTAGCAATGACAGGAGAACCCCCGCTACACCCTAAGACGCAAGGAAATGATGAGATCAGGTACTTAACACCGAATATCAATACATACGGTACCCAATCAACCTAACGAACACAGTCACAAAAAAGATGTGATAGGCCCTTTAGCAAAAAAAAAATGAAAACAAATAATTCCTACGCGGTCAAAATCATGGCCGATCTAAAGATCGAACTAGAAATTAACCAGACATCACCCCGGAAAAAAATCAATATTTCTCAGCACCACCATGGACTTAGCCCCACCCCTCAAATTGACTTTAGCCTGAAGAAAATAGCGAAACAAAGAGATAGATCCCGATATGACTAACAGCTATCCATACTTAGCTACATCGAAAACAAGTATGATGCCTTCACATAAATATAATACGGACGGTTCTAAAACTAAAACACCTAATAAAAACAGCGGCAGGAGTAGTCATCCCACAAATAAACATAGCATTCGGAAACATGACTGTGTCGCGAAAAAAACTACCCTCGTTAAAAGGTGTCCTGCTTTTTTTTTGGGGTTTGTTTATCGTTAACTGGATGATGATCGACCTCCGTGTTATTGCCCGGATCGAGTAAATTATTAAAATAAATTGTTAAATTTATAGATGGAATAAATAGAGATCTGAGCAGATATATAGAACAGAATAACACGAGGCCCCCGTACATGAAAAATAACAATTTAATCAATTACATTAGGAAGATACACATCTTTTGTGAAATAAATCATTTACCGAATTTCAAAACACCAATATACTCATATAAATAGCCGATCAGTTTCAGCGATAGAATTAGTTCATCATAGAATTGAGTGAACATCGAAGTCATTGCCCCCTGCAAAAAAGAGCATAACCTGGTTAACGCTGGATACCGCCTCCAAATTCACCGTTGCAGTTGCTCTTTGTTCTTCGGCTTTTTTCCCCCCTCCTCAACTCTCTCTATCTCGCCTATGTCGGCCCTCACGTTCGTGTGGGTAGGTGGATACCGTGGATACGAAGGTACGTGGATACGTAGGTGGGAGGATGCGTAGGTGGGGGAATGGAGCTATTTTCCCTTTCAAAATAAACAGAGAAGCAACCTAAAATCTTCCGTCAAATAGCCTAACCTGGGAATAAGAACCATACTCCACTCTCGTTACGTCAGATATCGTCCTATCGGAATTCAAACAGATACCAAAGACTAACTGGTCATGCCAAATTGGACAGACCCTAAAACAACCCTAGTTTTCAGAAGATTAATGTAATTTCTAACGGCTATTTCATCCCCAATTCACATTAACATCACACGAGACATAACAGTTTCAGTTCACGTCCTAATTATACAAATGAATCAATGAAAATTCAACCACACCACTCAACAACATTAGTGGTTCGCATGCATACACACAATATTCCCCCAACTCAAATTAAATAAAGTAATGAGCAAGAAACTCGTAGAATACATTATACCTATAACAATCAAGACAACAAATTCAAACAATTCGTCAAACTCATAGAAAGAGATTAATTGTACTAATTCCGACAAATGAACTCAAACAAAAATCTATACTCATATCAAGAAAATTGATCTACGAATTTAAACAAATAAATTCATAGCCAATATAATCAAATAAATACAAGTAAAGCAACATAAATAAATTTATTACAACGAATTACATGAGATTGATGCAAATAATACCTTGTGCTTTCAAGACCTTGCTCACTTCTACCGCCAGAATTGTGTCCGTCAACCTTTCCATACATCTGTCCCTTGAATAAATTGTTTTTACGAGAAAACATCTTCTAAATTCAATCTCGGAATCAAAAATATCTTCCACTTGCAGGAATTTAGACTGACTAAATTTTGCGATGGGGCATATTAAAAACCATAGAAATTTCTTTCTGGAGAAACACGCCACCATAAAAAAATTTAGCGGTAGCCAATCTACCGCATTTTATAAATATGCGACAATTCGGACACCGTAACCCTCTAGATTTTTAAATAACTGGATCTGGAGAATTTCAAAAAGATAATGCACACTTCAACTAGCCTAACAAAATGGTTTTTCCGTACCCTCTCAACTCTGACATTTTCGATACCAAGATCGGAAGTTAACCTTTTCCTTCCAATCTGTCTGACCGTTAAATAAACGAATGCTTAATTAGGAAACACTATCTCCCACAACAGAAAAGTTAAAACCATCGCAGTCTAGCGATTTCATACGGTACCTTTCCTCATAAATCTGATTACTTTGTTCTGCTTACAAACTAAAATGTGCTCCTACAGAAATCGAACAGAAATTTGCACCATTAAATAGGCCCCCCCATTGAAGAAGTAAAAACAGGGATTTTTAACTATCCAAATTTTGGAGATGTAATCTGATTCATTTACCACGTCCTCAGGTGAACCCTTCATCCTCAGACGTCCCTAGTCTACTTAAACAAGTCAGCCCCTACATTCTTGCTAGCCCTTAATATACTGTACCATGGACCTTGGTACTGCTGTAGAAATAATGACCATGCTCATTAACCGTCCATTTTGTCAACTTAGCTAAGAGCTAAATAGGCGAGTGGTTGGAGTGCAGTTTCCAAAATAAATTTTCGTCCATACAAGTAACGTTTTGAATTTAGATATCCCAAAGATAATTGCCAAGCATATCTTTCTTCAGAGACCGAATAATTGCGCTTCTGCAGTTGACAATTTCCTACCTACAGTATGCAACTGGGAAATAAGTTTCCGACATGCTCTTGTAATAGCACAAGCGCCCCTAAACCTCTATCACAAGCGTCAGTCCGTTAGACAAAGTTTTTTGTCACATCAGGCAATTTCACTACTGCGTCTGACGCCAGCCCTGTCCTTCAACGTCTGAAATTCTCGTTCACATGCGTTGGTCCATATAACTTTCGTTGGAGTCTTTTTCCCGAGTCAAAGTCAGTCAATGGGCTAGCAATAGCGCTGAAGTTAGCAACATATCGACGATAATACCTTGCCAGTCCCAAGAAAGATCGAACTTCTGTCTTAGTGGTCGGTCCGACTGCGTCCCGAAGCTGGTCGACTTTTGAACTATCTGGAGTTAACGTGTCTTTCGCTGATGGTCGTGACCTAGGTAGACTAGTTTTCTAAACCCTACATGGCACTTAGATGGTCGTGCTGTTCAGTCCCGTTTGGTCGAAGGTCGATCTAATAAAAAACGTTTTTTCAGCAACATGATATGACCGACCCAAGTAGCGGTCGCTAAGAGTAAATCGTCCATAAAGTTTGAAACTCCAGTCCACCCCTTAACGGTTCAAGTAATTTTCTCATCATACGCTTGAAGACACTTGGCGCATTCTGGACCCCGTATGCCCATGACTCACCCACTAGTAGTGGCAAAGGCAAGTTTTCCTCTGTCTTCTTTTTCGAACTGGAATTTTGCCCAGTATCCCTTCCGACAGATCGATTTTCGAAAAATATTTCGCGTTGGTCACCCCGGCAAATATGGACTCAGGATCAGGTAACATTTCTACCTGGAATTCCCGTGATTTCTGTTCAACTTCCTGAAATCGAACACAAAATCGTTGTGTAACAGTCATTTTTCCTTACTAAAACAACAGGACAGCAATAGTCGATCATAGCTTGAATTTCATTCCGAACAGTTTTCTAATTTCGCGTAGGGTAGCGGATATGGTTCGAATTTCAATGGCTTCTCGTCCAGTACCTTCAAAGTGAACTCCTCCAATCCGATCTTGCCAGGTCGTTCTGTCACGACGCTTGAGTAATCTTGGAGTGACGACTCCACTTCCTTACGTTGCTCTAGACGATAACGTCTCGACAAGAACAACGTCGACGTAGGTTTAATTCCTCGTCAAAAGACAACTAAGGAGTACTTCACGCCTCTCCTCCGTTGTCGTTGGGTTCTTCAGTCATCATCTGTAGCAACCACGAACTCTGTGGTTGTCTCTCTTTCACGGTAACGTTTCATAGATTTAGGTGGTACAGCTTCTCATTTGTCTCCTACCCGGATACGGTAGTTTTCTGTCCACCCTTTTTCCTCCGTCCAACCACGAATGGTCCCCTCCATGAAACTTGCAGTATTGTTGTTGCTATAACTCATCAACAACAATACATTGTCACCACCACACTCGAAGTGACTTTCCATCGTCCTTTTATTGTAAGATTTGGATTGACGTCCCCTTGCTATCGCGGAGATTCTCCTGAGCCAAATTAAAAACCCCCTCCATCTTGTTGCGGAGATCAACAACATATTGGTATGTTGTTCGCACTTCCCCAGATGCCTGTTCATCCGTCCATAACTGCTTCAAGCACAGCCACTGGGTCCTCTAACTGTCCTCCCATAGACTAATTCGAAAGGTGACAAACCTATAACTAGCCTGTGTACTAGCTTCACGGTAGGCGAAAAGTAATCCCGGGAAGGTATCGATCCCAATCCCCTGGGTCGACCTTCACAGAGCTTCTTCAGAGCCTGTTTCAATGTTTCCATTAAAACGCTCCACCAAACCATTGCAGCACTCGCCAGTGATACGGGGTAGTTTGTCTAGGTGTCTAATGGACATTAATCTGTTTACCTCGTTGATCGCACCTGGCTCACAAACTGCGTCCCCTGGTCAGATCATGTAACTCCACTCAGGAACAACCAACTCACGACCAAACTCCCTAACAAAGCCTCAGCCACCGTAACTGAGTCAATGTTTTTTTAAAGGCAACGGCCTCCGGGTATCGGATGGGGTAATCGACTATTGTTTAGTATATAACGATTACCCGCATTCTGGCCGCCCGGCTTTATCGGACCTACTAGGATCGATCCCCACCCTCGAGAAAGGATCATCAATCAGTGGGGTGGTTGCCAAGTGGCACTGGGCGAATGGGAGGTCTTAGGTGCCACCCGCCTGACACACGACAAACAACACCTCAAAACATCCCCATACACACCTGTCCAGTAGAAATTCCCTCAACAACCTATCTCTGGTCTTCGCCACTGCCCATGTGGGCTTCCAAGTATACCCTCAAGTGCCCTCCTAAGCACCTCTGCTCGCTTTGCTATAAGTCCACAAACAACCTGTTTAAAAAACGTATCGGTCCCTTTCCCTTGGAGTACCGGTACAAAATACCGCGATTCGTCGCGAACTTCACCTCGCCGGTCCAGGCAACTTCCGTATGGACCCATCCTTAGCGTACCTGCGTACCGTTTTTGAGAGACAAAATCTTCCTCTTGAAGTTTCCCTCAACTCGCCAACGTAGCAAATTGTGTATAGGCGAAGTCGTGGGTCTCAGCGACTTTGACCCTGTCCTATCCGCTTCATAGCCCGCGTCTCAACTGACCCCAACGTGTACAGGTATACACGTCATAAGTGGTAACCTGAGCACACACATACCTACATCCTAATATTACCTCATGAGACAGTCCCGACAAACACCGCTGCTTGAATTCGTCCCTTTGCATATGGCGAAATCAAGATCAATGTTAGAGGACTCGGGAGCGAATCTTTGCGACCGGCTTAGGAAACTGGACTTCAAATTCAAACGTCTCGCCTGTGTAATTCTCCAAGCTTGACATATCTACTATCTACCAAGGCCGGATAACTAGAAGCCGGTATCATACAAGTTGTCAATGATATTCGTCCTTGTCGTGTGAACATGGGCATGGGGAACTGTATTGTGTCGTCCTGACTTCAGATCGCCTACCTGTGGGTCCTGAACGTTTTCGTTCAGGTCTTCACCCCCTTCTTGACCTCGGCTTCAATACTCAGCCTCTCCATTGCTAATCATAAGTTCGCGTTCTCTAGAATCTTTCCTCACTTTGTAACAATCTGGCTAATTCGAGCTCTTTTTTTTTTCGTTCTGCGCTAGCTTGTCTTATTTTTCTCTCGCTCCGCTGCTTGTCTTTCTTTCTCTCGTTCCGCTACCTGTCCAGTCTTTCTCGTCGTTCGCGCTCAGCTGCTTGCTTTTGTTCTCTAACACTTAAAGCGTTCGCTCAACAAATTCAGCTAACTGGGCCCCCTTCGTAACCTAATTCTTCCTTACCAATCGACTTAAATTGACTAACTAATTGTCCTTGTCTGTCACCATCCTTGTCTCCTTGTACGGTGGTCACAAGAACTAAGTTCTTTACCTACACTCTAGTCTTACTGCCCTTATCGAAAATAGCCTCCACGACGTATTTACCCTACTTCTGGTATGGCCCTACTCAATTAAACCAGACTATCCCTTGTCACAAACAAACAATAAACGGGCAGTACACAGCTGGAATTTCTCCCCCAAATTCTAGCGTAACCTTTACACACTAAACAAGGCGTAATTACTACTGCGGGGTTGGCCTAAATATCTCTCCTCCCAAGAGAATACAGAGGTAATATCCTCACTTTAACTTCACAAATTTTAGAATACGACCCGGACCAGCAAAGGAATGTGCCTCAATCTCTTACAATATTTTTCATCACAATATGAAAAGAAATGGCAAGAAAATTGCATGCACATAATATACAAAAAATAAGCAGACAATGATAGTCGATTCACTCTGATAGCTATAAATTTTGAGACAAGTACTATCGAAATTATCAATGTTTAGATACTTATTCTATTCTATATTAATGCACAGACTCTTTAAATGTTCAGATCCCAAGACGAGAGCTCACTTGAGGCAGAACTAACCCTCGTTAAAAAGGTGTCCGCTTTAATTTTGTTGGGTTATAGTTAACTGGATGAAGAGCGACCTAGGTGTTAATTCCCGGATCGAGTAAATAATAAAATAAAATAGTTAAATTTATAGAAGGAATAAATAACGAGATCTGAGCCCAGATATATAGAAACAGGAATACCACGAGACCCCGTACATGAAAAAGAACAAGTTAATCAATTACATTAGGCAGAAACACTTCTTTTTGAAATAAATCATTAACCGTAATTACCAAACACAAATATTCTTCATATAAATAGCCGATCTGTATAAAACGATAAGAATTAGTTCATCATAGAATTGAGTGTACATCGAAATCATTGCCCCTGCAAAACAGCATAACCTGGTTAACGATGGACCCTCCAAATTCACCGTTGCTGTTCTCTTTGTTTTTCTCGCTTTTCTTTCCCCTCCTCACTCTGCTCTATCTCGCCTATGTCGGACCCTCAACTTTGTGTGGGTAGGTGGATACGTGGATACGTAGGTACGTGGATACGTAGGTGGGTGGATCCGTAGGTGGATGAATGGAACTATTTCCCCTTTCCAAAATAAACAGAGAAGCAACCTAAATCTTCCGTCAAATCGCCTTACTGGGAATAAGAACCTTACTCCACTCTTGTTACGTCAGAATAACGTCCTATCGGAATTTAAACAGATAACCAAAAGACTATCTGGTCAGAGCCAAATTGGACAGACCAGAAACAACCCTAGTGTCTGAAGATTAATGTAATCTTCCTAACGGCTAATTTCATCCCAACTCTCACATTAACATCACACGAGACATAACAGTTTCAGTTCACGTCCTAATTAAACAAATGAATCAATGAAATTCACCACAACCACTCAACTACAATTAGTGGTTCGTCATGCATTCACACAATATTCTCCCAAACTCATATTAAATAAAGTAAGACGTGCATGAAACTTCTTAGAATACATGAATTCCTATAACAATCAAGACAACAATTCCAAACAATTCGTCAAACTCATATAAAGAGATTATTGTACAAATTCCGACAAATGAACTAGAAACAAATAGTTAAACTCAAATCAAGAAAATTCTGATCGTACGAATTTAAACAAATAAATTCAATGCAAATATAATCAAATAAATTCAAGCAAACAATTATATTTGATTTCAACGAATTACATGAGATTGATGCAAATACCTTGTGCATTCAAGCCTTGCTCCACTTCTAAACTCTTACCGGCCAGAATTGTGTCCGTCAACCTTTCCAGACATCTGTCCCTTGAATAATTGTTTTTTTATACGAGAAAACATCTTCTAAATTCAATCTCGGAATCAAAAATATCTTCCTCTCTTGCAGGAATTTAGACTGACTAACTCTTACGATGGGGCCATATTTAAAAACCGATTGAAATTCTCTTCTGGGAAACACCGCCCCATATTTAGCGTAGCCCAATCTACCCGCCTTTTATAAATATGCGACAATTCGTCCACCGTAACCCTCCTAAGATTTTTTAATAACTGATTCTGGAGAATTTCACAAGAAGATAAACGCAAACTTTCAACTAGCTACCAAATGGTTTTTCTGTACCCTCTCAACTCTTGACATTTTTCGATACCAAAATCGAAGTTAACCTTTTCCTTCCAATTCTGTCTGTCCGTTAAAAATAAACGAATGCTTAATTAAGAATCCCAAATTTCTCCCACAACAGGAAAATAAAAACCATCGCAGTCTAGCGATTTCATACGGTACCTTTCCTCATCAATCTAAATCATTGATCTCTGACAAACTAAAATGTGCTCTACAGAAATCGACAGAAATTTGCACCAAAACAAAGACTACCAGACGAATGCGCAATATACACATAAGAATTCAAGGCACTGAGATAGCAGCAAATCAATTTCATCAGAAAATATCCCATATCTAGAAGCGATAATCCTAAACGAATCGTACAGTGTTCTGCAGTCAATCCTTTAGCAACAGACCGATCAAAAAGCGGACCCAATATGGTAAAACACGCCAGATACATACTAAAACAAATATAGCAAACTAATAAAATAGTCGAGTTCGTATGGATCCCCTTCCAAATCCTAAATTCCTGGGCAACGAAAAAGCAGAACAAAGAAGGCCCACAAAATAACATCAACGACTCTACGTGCAAAACCAGCACATACATTGCCACGGAACTAAATAGCATCATCCGAAACAAAATCAACTCAAAATGGCAGGAATTATTGAGACAAATCAACAAAAGGAAGGAAACTCAATACAAAGGCAAAAAAAAGGTAAATCCGAAAACATAAAGTACCCTAAATTAAAAAATTCATACGATCAAACTATCATAATAAGGATACAAACAGGCAAAACACTATTGGCAGGATGCGCAGGAAAATACATGAAAAAAACAAGTACCTACTGCCCCCCATGCCCGACCACACCGGAAACACTAGAACATGTGATAAACACATGCCCCAATTAAAATCAAGAAAGATCAGAGCGTCAAGAGACAACAAAATCTAATTGGAGAATACAGTACATTTCGGAATTACTTCTGAGCAAAAACAAAATTATAGGGACTACATACGATAATCTACTAACGTACATAAATAATATAGGGAAAAGAGGACAAATATTAAATGCTAACATCCCAGGGGGGATGGGATTGGTAATATCAGTCCCGCCAAGGTGGAAACAAGGTTGAAACTGGAGCGTATATCAATACCAGCACCCTCCCACCGAAACACATGAGCGGGAGAGGAAACACTAGGTACGGTTTAGCAATGTCCCACAAAAAACACAAAAAGCTAGAAAGTTATAACGGTAACATCTAGCAAAACCCCCCCACACCCAACCCAACCATGGATAGCACATCACACACATAGCAATGACACACAAACACACCAAAAAGTATACACTATAAGCACACACCAACACCATTATATCAGTAGGGCTTTTCATTTTGACCCACAAAAGCCCTTATTGGAAAATAACAAAATGGCCCTGAAAAGAAGCCCCTGATTGGCATACTGGTAACAAAATAACTAAAGGCGTCGCCAAATCCGGACGAAGATCACAAAAATCACGCGGCTACTAAGAGCTAAACCTCTTTAAGCACTTTTTCGGAAAATAATAAGTACGCTCACATACAAACAAAACTAGAAAAATAAAATCACCACTGATAGAAAATTTTACAACTCGGGTTTATTTGAATCGGGAATGCGACTACCGCATTTTTTCGGCGATAGGATAGGGACCGCCGCACGAAATTAGAGCACCCGGGACCTACAGTTTGACAAAAAGTAAAAGTTTTAAAAACCACAGCCTGAAGGCGGAAGCAGGCCGGGCCAGAGACCTGAAGGAGTGATTGTAGAGCGGGTAACCAGCGACATTGTGGATGTAGGGTGCCGTGGGCTTCCCTCCCTCGCGGCGAATGACGGGGTGTCGGCCTTCTTGGTGCCCTTTTTCCTGCGGCTTGCTATTGGGAGGCATAAAATTAAATCTAATTATTTTGCGGGAATAAACGCATAAATCAATAAGTGCTCAAACACGCACACCCAAAGTTGTGGTAAATGACGTAAGGCTATAAACGACGTTAATCTCCAAATCATGGCATCGGGTACTCGAGAGGCAAGGCGAGCTTTACGGAGAAAGAGCCCCTACGATTGCCTATGGAATCGTCGATGCCAACACCGACCGTAAGATTTTCGACCTTGTCTGCCACGGAGCGGGAACGCCGACAGATAGCTCTGGAGAACGCACTGGACGCACAACTGTGGCAAGCCAATGGCACAGCGTGAAGAACATCAGATGCGGAAAGGCGTGAAAGCAAAGCTGCACAAAAAAAGTAGCAGCTACTCCTAGTCCAAGAAAAACTACAAGAACCCGACGCGCAGAAGCCAAAAGCCTCGTTTTGGAAGAGCTCGACGTGTCCTATGCAAAAAGGTGTCCGACGTCTTCTCAGCGAGAGGACCCGATTGGATTTATACAGGTGCTATGGCTACCATCGGGCAGAAGATGTCAAATATCGCATGTGTTGTACAGTTATTTGCGCGTGGGAACACCAGCCCCTTTCGAGTTAAGACAAAAACTTGTACTTCCATTATTACATTTTTCTAGGACTAACGTTTTATAAATATAATCAGATAATGAATACAGGTACCACAAAAACTCTTGAACCAATATGTGCAGGCTCTTAGATTGTGGTTTTCCACCGAATTTTGTAAACTCCGTTAAGCATTATGTTATGATATCACAGCGTTATATTCATGTTCATTTCTCCATATCCACATCATAAGTTGTAAACTTTACAACCTGTGTGTAACAAAGTCATGACTCGTACTTGTAGTGATCGAATGAACAATAACTCATTGTTCTTCTTGAAAAACAACAACCTAAAACAACAAAAACAAAACAAAAACGAAGTTTACCCAGGATAATAGAGAAATACTTCAAGGAAAAGGTGATAAATGTTAATGCTAAAAAATCATTCTGGTTGCATTAAACAGTATTGGACAAGATCCTACATTTCAGATAACTACCCACCCACTCAAATACATCACATTTCTACAAATACAGTAAAAACGTATACTATCTCTCATCTACCCATCAAAATGCTATCACGTACAGTAACAAATCGATTAATATGGACCCCTCAAAAAATGATACTTGTACAGTAAACTGTCAACTATATGGACACAATCACAGTGCTACCTATACAGAAAAACGTCGAATTATCTGGACCCATCAACAATGCTCACATGTACCGTAAGACGTTGATTATCCGAACCCAAAATAGAACATCGTATTTCATTAGGATAAATAAAAGTCCGAATGATCGATATTTATTCGTTTTTAGTTTTCTGCCCTCTTCCAAGTTCATAACATGGGACAGAATTTTGATCCTTTTTGTCTTGTTGGACACTTGCTTCTTACAGACACCATGCATTTCGGCAAGTTTAACTGCCTTTCGTCATGGTCAAATCTCTTTCGCCGCCATTTATCTGGTCTCTTGATGATGTCGTGTTTATCACTAAAAAGATAAAAATGTTACGTTTAGCTCTTTCACAACTTTCGGAAATCCTACTCAGAGTATCCGTCATGGAAGAATAATGTAAGGATGAGATGGAATGTCATTTTTATGAGCAGTCTTGTGAACATAATTGTCAAAAGGCTTTTCATCAAGGTAAACTTGGCTGTTAATGTATTCTATTCACACATGTGGCGATTGGCTGAATAAATGGTATCACCCCGCTAAATCAACAGTTAATAATGTATGTTAACGTAGGCTTGGACAACAGAATGACTTTGATCAGACCGATTAATGAGTTTTAACATGAAGCATGGGCTTTCTGTAAGACTTATTGCACCAATAAGGGTACTCACTTAAGCAACAGTCGGGCACAGGAATTGGAATTTCTCTCTTTATATCTCCCTCTCCCATCCTCTCTCCTCATGTGTTCTCTACAGGGTCATTTACCGTCCCCGTTTCCCGATACGCTATCAATTCGCTGTTGAATCCGCCGATACGCTATAAACAACTGCCGAAATGTTTTAATACATTTTAACATTTATTCTGTTAAAGAAACGTTATATCACCTAATTCCAAGCCCATATTACTACAAAGACAACATTTTCTTATCATTTCGTGAGTATGTAATTAGGATAATCCGAAGATAATTACTCCTCAATATCGCTTAATCATCCTAGCCGTTCTTCTGTTGTACATTGCATGAGCTGAATGATGTAAATTACATTGCTATCTATATGCATTCTCATGGAAAATTCGCTAATGATTTCTTGAAAAATAAAACGTGTGAAAGATTAATTTTGTGATAGCCACAATCAGACGCAAAATAATGACTCAGCAGACTTACCCAGGTCAAGTCTTAATAAAATTTACTATTAATGTACAATAATTATCATAATGGACCAAGGAATCTACTAAGAAAACTGTTGCAAATTCCCTCTTGCCGTTTTATGCTATACAACAACTATGGTGACAGCATAAAAGGACGGTTTTAATATTATTATAAAGTTGTAATAGTATATCATCAGTATTTTAAAAAAAAATCTGACCTAAAAATATGCAAAAACAGAAGATTAATGTGACCAGATGCAAAATTATAATTTTGAAATGTGAACGCCTCACTTCTCCCCTATTAAATTTCATTTACGGATACATATACAATGTAATAAGTAAAACATTCAGCGGACACTGTCCTTTGTGATACGAGCAGATAATCCAAATAATAGGTGTCCCAGTGAAACAATTTGGATTTTAAAAAATCCTATGCTGATTTCACCCGTTTTATATTCACACTTATCCTCCTTCAACGGAGAGTGAAAATTACTTAAACTTTTACACTTTAAACCCCATCATACGTGATACAGAAAAGCTTCTATTAGTGAGCATAATACAATTTGTTGGAAATCACAGTAGTAGATGCAAATCATGTGAGACCCATATATATATATATAAATATATATTAATATATATAAAAAAAACTAGAAATATGTTTAATGGAACATAGATGCCTAAGTAGTTATGGGGGGTGGGGGGTAAAAAAAGGTACCGCGGGGCCTCTACGGGTACCAACGGGAAATTAGCATGGCGGAGGGGGCAGTTGGGGTACCAACGGGAATTTAGCATAGTGCGTGGGCACTCTGGGTACCAACGGGAATTTAACATGGCGGGGTCCTATCGGGGTATCCAAACGGGAATTTAGCATTGGGGGGCCAATCGGGGTACCAAACGGAAAAAAAAAATGGAACATGGCAATCATTGGAAAATTAATCTTTTCTTGAAAAATGGGTGGCCCTGAAAAGGGCCGTTGTTTTTTTGTTTTTAGGTTTAACATTCACATCTCCTGGAGGGTCTATCTCTTCCTTAAACTTCTTCGGACTTCCGGTCCGTACATCAAGACCCTCCTCCACAGCCCTTGTCTTTCTATATAGAAGCGACGTTTCCATATGGCGGTCTCATGTGATCTTCGTGATAGCCCAAAGGCTTTGACATACATGGGGAATGCTGGATCAAACAGCATTCCCGAGATGATACTGGATGATTCCACACGTGTCCCACATTTTGTTTTTCTTTTCAGGAGTGGTCTTGGAGAAAAAAACCGGGGAAGCTTTACGAGACAAGCCCGGTCATATATATATACCCTAACGATCGGGATTGAAAATGAATCGAAATGAACTACCAATCCAAAACGACGGCGCGTTACAAGCGGGTAGGTTTTTTCTTCCAATGGAAAGAGATAAGGGGAGGTGACACATTTGGAGTATAAAGGTATCACAGCGTTCGTAAAAACAAGGGAAATATTTACTTTTTGGACAGCCTAAGTATGAACGGAGACCTGAAAGACAATGTCTTGGAGTGAGCCTGCAACGAATGGTGTGTTGAACTTCCAACCGGAAGATTTTAATTTAGATTTTCTGTCTCAAGAATTTTGAGCCTGAAACGACTACGGACTGCTGCTGTACCACTTCCCTCTTTGCTGCCGGTCATTGAGGAATTTAAAAAGAAGCAACAAGAAGAAATGGAATTTTTTTTACAACCACAGATAGATAAGCGGAAGAAAGTGTTTCTTTAACAAGACTAGGAAAGGAAAAAACCGAGAAGAATAAATCAAGAAAGATAGAAGAGGAGAAGAGTGAAGAACCGCAAAAGAGAGCGATGAAGATAAAACGGTGAGTCCTACTACTCCAAGACATTTTACGTGAGTTAAAGCATCTAAGAAAGTTATACGAATATTCTTTAACTACAACCCAAGAGAAAAAAGGCCATCACGGGC
Source organism: Margaritifera margaritifera (assembly GCA_029931535.1). Taxonomy (NCBI): domain Eukaryota; kingdom Metazoa; phylum Mollusca; class Bivalvia; order Unionida; family Margaritiferidae; genus Margaritifera; species Margaritifera margaritifera. The sequence continues at coordinate 35,917 of JAQPZY010000754.1, forward strand.
GAAACATGCGAAACCCGTCACTACTGAGTATGCTACCACCACCACACACCAACCAACCATTACACAACGACAAACCAACAAAAGCAGCAGCAGCAGGAATTGGACTGGGATCCCGTGGAAAAGGATTGCGCCAATTGAAGCTCCATCATGTCAAGCCCATAAGCTTGTTTTAACTAAAACAAACAAACAAACGACCCCAACGGTCCTTTTCAGGGCCACCCAGATCTCTAGAAAAGAAATCAAATTGCCAAATCAAGTAAAACTTAAAAAATCCCCTATTCCATGGTTTTGTGGATGAGTGAGTGCGTTCGTGCATGCCTGTATCCATACTCTAAAATAAAAACAAAAATAAAAAAACACTTACTTTTATTCCATTCTGGTCTATTTCTCATGTTGTGGTTTTATACAAAATAATATCCACCACGAACCATCACATCACACTCCAAAAAAAGTTCATTGTTCACTGTCTGTCTCTCTATGTTCGTCTTGAATTTCTTCAACAGGAATCAAGGGTTTCTTTGTTCTATCCTCACTGTCTTCCACTCGTCCCTAGCTTTCCTTGCTTTTTCTTTGATACGATAGGTTCTTCTTCTGCTTTTACTTCTAGGTTTGAAGATCCTTTCGCATCCTCCCAGCTGCTGGTAGATTTTTTTCTTGTTCTTTCTGATGGCACTCCGAAGACCAATGTAATTTTTCTTTACAATAATAACAAGTATCTTTCCCTTTAACTCTGTTTTGGTTTTTTGACGTTGTGGACCATTCTGAGGGCGCCAATGTCCTTCTCTCTTGGCAGATATAACAAGTATCTATGACTTTTAACTCGAGAGGTAGAGGAGGATTAGTCCTTACTCTTACTGGTATACTTTCGAAAGGACTGTCTGCAAATCTCACACCAAAAAAGCAAACTGAAATTCTTGACTCTTCTATCTTTACAGTTTTAAAAAGTTCAAACACAAAAGACTGATTCTGAGGGTAAGAAGGTCTCTCTCTATATAGTCTTCCTGTGTGAAACTGAATCAAGATTCAAATCAGACTTCAAGATGAAAAGATCTACCCCAAATCTATGAGAAAACCAAGAAAGAAGAAACAAAGAGGCCACGACGAAGACCTCTCCGTAACCGCCCTGAAACACACCGCTGGCTGAACTGCTAGCTCACGTCCACGCTAGCGATTTCGACGAATAGATGAGTGAACCTGATACCCAAACTTCTAACCCACCAATTTCAAAAGCCACCACCACCAGAACCCCTGACCAAAAAAAGACCTACTACTACCGTGGCTCCTGAAAATTACTATCACATTCGAGTAGACACCAAAAATAACCTTCTAGAAAATTTAAAACCACAGCCTACACTCACACGGATCCCACTTCAAAGAACTTCAAGTCCGAAGTAACCTCCCGAGAAAGCGGCGGGGTTCATTAGCGATTTGTGGGGTTCTGTGTTACAGAACTATGAAACGACAATGTGGAGCCAAAGAGGACGAATCGATTGCGACTGGCCATTCATCACGACAATTTGAAGATCTCCTGTTAGGAAATCGCGTTCAGCACCCCGGCAGAATTAACACCAGTACAAAGTCATGGTCAAAAAATCGTACATCGTACCAACAATCCAACGACCAAGTTTACCATCACTGAATGGAAAGCCCACACTTTACATGACTCACGTTGGCTCCTCCTCGAGGGAGCGCACGAAGTAGGAAAAAGATCCTGGTGGACGAACACTTCGAAGTACCAAACACAGTGTCATCCAAATCGACAATACACAAGACCAGAATTGTGCTTGGTTCGGGCCATCGTGGTGGGGCGAACGTATGCCAACAAGAAACGAGAGCACGGAATGGAAAAGAGCCTGGAATACCATTCGACAGATCTAAACAAATCCAAACAACGAAAAGAAGCATAACTCCTGTTACGAAAAGCAGGTATCCCCAAAGAGACCGTGTAGTGGCATTTCTCAAATGCAACAACTTCAAGACGTCTTAGCTCCTCACTACACTTTTGAAGTACAACCCTCAAGAAGTGCGCGGAGATATGCTGTTTCGAGGCCCCGATTTCCCCCGAAGGAAAATACAGTCACGTGTATTACCACCAAGAACATTTCGATGCCATCACCCTATCACAGGAATATCTAGGATACTCTTACTACTGCGAGAAATGCAACCAAGGATTTAACAGTCGGGAGCGACACATTACATTGCGGTGAGCGATGTCCGGGCTGTTTATGCGGACAAACCAAGGCTTCCTGAACACACACCACGACATTGTGAGACGAGTCGACAGCACTTTATGTCAGTCCCATCTTGTTACGCACAGCATCGCAAGACACAAGGACACCAACAAAAATGTGCTTGCAAACTGTACTGAAATTGTGCTCGCACGTGTGGGAACCAGATTTGCACCAACAACCCCAAGAGCCACGTTTTGTGCTGGCAAGAAAAGATGTAACATTTGTTACCACTAGATCGTGGATTATGATCATCAAAGATTATTCAAAAGTACGACAAGACAGAGAAGAAAGAATTAAAGAAGAACAAGAACCAAGTGGATTTAATCTTTTTCTTGATTTTGAATGCATGCAAGAAACCGGCATTCACAATCCCAATTTCTGCGTGGCTCATCGGGCTTGTGAGAAGTCGCATTCAAGAATCTAACCATTTTCACTGTCCTCATTGATAGTCGGATTCCTGGAGGACGTGAAAAAATCTTTCGGGGTCCTAACACATTGCCGGAGTTATGGCTGAATGGATTTTAGGAGACCCTACCGACGAACACTTGGAGCGAAGAGGACATTCAACGTTACGGAGACTGTCATCGCTATGCGACCGACCAATAGCTCACAATTTCCTCCGGGATCCGATGGACATTTTTTAGTAGATTATTATTCGCAACAAGGTACCCGAACGCCCTGAAGTCACCATGAACGGAAACAAGCTCATCTACATGAAAAGTGGGTCAAGTCAAATTTAAAGATTCCATGAGTTTATTTGGCCATGCCTTTGAGGTCGAATGACTAAAACATTTGGCATGACAGAAATGGCCAAAGGCTATTTTCCTCACTTCTTCAACACGGAAGCTAATCAAAATGCCGTCCAACCTCATTTGCCTGACAACTCCATGATTACGACCAACCCGACGGAATGGCGCTCCGAACAGCGAGAAGCCTTTCACGCTTGGTACCAATTCCGATACCCCGGTAGCGCCTCACCAGTCCGAATCCATTTGATAACTTTCAAGTACAAGAGGAAATGCTCAAGTAAACTGTCGATCCTATGTGGACATTCTACGGCGTTGCTGTGTAAAGTTACGACAGTTATTTCTAGATCACGGAGACCTTCGATCCTTTGAAAGATTCGTGCACCCTACCAAGAGCCAGTTCCTTAGTGTACACCCAAAATTTCAATGCCCGAGAAAGAACTAGCCAATCATCGATTCCAACACGATACTCTCTTTGCCCGTACGTACAATATTCGGGCAAAGCTTTGCGGTTTGGCTCCATTACTTGTGCCAAAAAGAAGACAAATGGATACAACATGCCAGAAACGGAGGAGGAGAAAAGAAGATTGGATCCTATATTTTCCGTGGGATGGTTGGGATTTAGAAAACCCGCACGACGGTGTAACGATTTTCAAGGCTGCCTTGTTTCACGGATGCCCATACCTGATTTTTCCTGACCGAAACCCTGAAAAGTCCTTATACAGAACTCGACCCATGGAACAGATGTACGAACGAACTTAGCAACGACGACTCCAGTTAGAAAGTCAAGGATATCAAGCGGTTTGAAATGTGGGAGCACGAGGACGATCGACGTTTGAAAACCGATCCTTATTTTAAGAGCCTTCACCGAAAGTTACGACGAGCCGACATCGAACCTTTGGATCCGCGCCACAGTTTATTTGGAGGGACGAACCAAACACTCGCTTGCTGTACGACGTAGAACGAATCCAAAGGAGAAGAAATCAAATACATCGACGTGTGTTTCTTTGTATCCTTGGGTTAGCAAATATGCTCGTTTTCCAACCGGTCACCCTGAAAACGTGACAGAACACATCGACGTGGAACAACATTCGTCAATACGAAGGATTGATCAAATGGAAAGTCTTACCCTCCGACCGACTTGTTACCATCCTAATCTTACCTCATCATTGTCAAGGAAAACTGATGTTTTTCCTTTATTTATGCCGTACGAGTGGCCCGAAACGTGACAACCAAGATCATCCCTGTCACCACACGGAGGAAGAACGGTCCTTTTGACAGGAACGTGGGTTAGCGCCGAATTGTTTCGAGCTCTGGATCGAGGATAACGTTTGGTTGAAAGTGTACGAAAATCAGGGCACTTTCCAACCACCGCACAATACCAAAAGGACGACGCCACGAATCATCCAGGCATGTTTCTCGGTGGTAACGTCCACCAATATTTAAAAAACTGAAACAAGAAGCCAGCGGCTATCCCTTCGAGTGTCAGACTCCCGAAGACCAAGTGCTATTCAAAGAAGAGTAACCCCGTGTCATCGAAGGCATCACTTTGGAAGATGTCGAAAAGAACGAAGGAAAAAAGATCGTTTGCCAAAGTCATGCTCAATTTGTTGTGGGAAAAGAAATGGCCCCAACGACCCATCTTAACCAAGACGGAATACGTGACCGATCCTTTATCGCAACTTACAACTGTGTGAACGACAAAAGTGTACTAGTCCAAACACGTCGAAATCGTCCGTGATGATTTATGATCTTAGTCAATTTCGAAGAAGAACCCAAGTTTGTAAAACCTGACAAGTTTTTATCAACGTAGTCATTGCCGCGCCTACGTGACAGCCCAATGCTCGTTTGAAATTGTACGACGAAGCCTTAGAAGTCTTGGCGAGATCGTGTCCTGAACTTTGACACCGACAGTTTGTAAGTACACTCCCATAGGCATTGTTGCCCACAGCCTACGAAACCATCCCAAGGAGATCGTTTAGGAGCCAGGACAGACGAGCACCTTTCAAGACACCAGCCTTATTTTGGCCAGTGGCGGTCCTAAAAATTAAAGGCAACCGATACCGAGACCTCACAAGGCCAATTTCACACCCAATGTAAAGTCAAAGGATTGACCCTCAACTATCGAACCATCCAAGTGGTCCCAATTTTGAGGTTTAGAAAAATGCATTTGCTCTCAGGACAAGTGGAAGACTTTCCGAGTGCACTCGTTAGAACCTCACAAGATCGTACGGTTACCTAATCACCAAATTGTCACTCGTCCTTTACAAAAAGTGTCCCAAATTCGTGTTACCTCAGAAATACGAGTGAGACTTCCAGACCACACCCACTTTGCTTTACGGACCCGCCGATCTGGCAGTATAAAAAAGGACCCCATGAACAGAAAAGACAACACCAAGATTGACAATGACCTTCAACACCGTGTGATGAGCCACTACAGATCTCAAGTTGAAAGAATACAAATTTCCCGTGGCCTTGCCTGACTATTGTAAGTTGTGCCCAGACGCTTGAACACGTTTAAAAAATGGCCTAAATGGAATGGATTACCTACTCCCAGTTCTTTAGCCAGAGCCGGAAATTGTTCTACTTTGGATAGGGAAACAAAGTGAATTGTTTCAGTTGTGGTGCAACCATTCACATGGAACCCCTTACAGTTCAGCTATCCTGGAACATGTCAGGATGGGCTCCAAACTGTGCTTAACCTTTCTTGGCCGTTTCCACCGAAAGCATTATAGTAACTTGCGGATAGTACAGTCCGACATGTATTAAAAAGGCACCACTTCCAAGCCTAAAACCATTCATTTTAAATACAGACGTTGACCGAGCAAGAAGAAAAAAAGATGAGTGCATTTGTACATCCCTCCACCAAAGATGAATAAGAATACTCATGCGCCATCCACCCACCAAGGGAGAAATCTAGAGGTGAACTCCAAGAACCATCACGACTTGGAGTGCGATGCGGGTGCCATGCGCGGAGAACGGATTTCCGTAAGCGCTTTGGACAGCAGCGATTCACACGATGAGAACGATGCCGTACGCTTAGACCATCGTCTATGCAGCACCTCACCGTCCCTTCTTACTATGCAGGACGACCTTTATTCTTTATTAATCGTACACATATTTATCATACCAACATTAATAAAGAATTGACGAAGACATGTGGCATTGCCTTGGTTATTCCAAGTTTGAAAGGCGACTAAAGACGTTCCAAGACAAGTGGCCTCAATATCGACTACAAGCAACTAACTCTGCCCAAAGCTTTAGCCAATTCTGGATTTAACTACTTGGGAGAAGGAGATAAAGTTTCAGTGTTTTCAGTTGGCGGTGTGAGACTTCACCAATGGTAGCCAACCGACTCAGCTTACATTGAACATGCCAGATGGTCTCCGCACAGTCAGTTCTTACCTTTAGTGGCCATTAGAAGAGTACTGTACGAGGAGACAGATGACAAGAAGAAGTAACATGTCGAATGATACTTTACAATGGATACATTCGTGGTTTAACTTTGGAGCTGCGAGAACGCATTGACAGAGAATGGGTACAGATACACGTGAAACGTAAAGAACAGTTTTACATCCTTTACGACATACATGTTTTAAACCATTGGTATCTGAATTTTATAAAAATACTGATATAGTGCCAATATATTCAAGTGGTCAGAACATATCATGAAGGACTAGAAGACAACTTTAAGAGTTTGGAGGGCACCACCTACAATGTGTTCATTGATCCATATAATATCGATGGAACGAAGTGAAGGAAACAACCAACAAACAAGAATAACCAAAAACTTTTAACTAGAAGTGTCTCCACAAGACAGAAACGTCTTCACGTCGCCTGACGATTAGTACGGTCCTCACTCAACATCTTGGATATCCTTTACCCACCGATTCCATTTGGCTAAATATTGTGAGTATTTTGTCACCAAGAAGACTAGATTTAGAAGACGCCATTCGTGAACTTGCTCTTCGAAGATTGCCGAGTACGCATTTACAAAGAGTTTGGTCCAGATCCAAGTGAAACGCAAACTAAAAGTCCATTCCCTCGATTTGCGCACCTACCGCGACTTCACACCGTAATCAGAAGTCTGAATCTGGAGAGAAACTATCACACGCTATCGTGAAGAACACAAAAGAGAGTTACTTCTTTTTTCCCCAAGTCGGAAACTTTAACCAGAGTACATTCGTGGTTTGCCTTTTGGAGGTGCGAGAACGCATTTACCAAGAGATCAGTCAAGATCCAAGTGCAAGCGCAAACTCAAAGAGTCATTCCTCAATCTGTAAACTATGCTTACTTCCAAAGTATGAGAAGACTGAATCTGGGAAGATTCTATCGACTGGCACCTTGGAGAAGACTTTCACAAAAGATACCAACCTTGGGAACCTGGATCTAAAAACCAACCACAAAAAGACAACCCACCATAGGAATCTCCACCCTATAAAGTCCTCACCATGTTCAGGACTGTTTTTGTCTTCACTCGTGAAATCGTATTCCGTGGAAGGCAAGTCAACGATCGGTGTTTCAGACCTTAGAGGATTAATAAAGACTTGATACCAGAACTGTTTCCATTGAATTTTGGACGCTATGCGGTGTGGTGTCGTAGTGACGCCACACCTTCTTGGATGTCGTTTTCCAGGACATACGTTGTGGAGTATTTTTGAGGAAACAGTGTTTAACATGGATATTTTTGGAGGACCCGTGGCTCGTTTTGGAGTATTAAAACTCTTTTGATAAAGCCCCATCCAAAAAACATGACCATTCATCGCTTTATCGGGATACACTAAAGACAAATTGAGTACTCAAAGTGTTGAGAGTGGTGATGAAGACAAGTGGGGTAACCTCCGTGTGACGAAGACATTAGTCAAACTTTATCTACCCTACATGACGTTTTAAAGAAGTGTGTATTGCTAGTGTGTTTACACCAACAACATATACGCTTGGAAAAGATGTAAACGTGACTGGAGAAAAATTGGTTTTCGATGTTTGGGCTACAAGAAGTGGCCCAGTTTGCCAAAGATCTGGCAGCACGTCACTAAGTTTCCAAAAGTGAAATGGGAACCTAAGTCAAAAATGACCTTAGAAAACCATCCTGGAAGAACCTGACACAGCAGAGAAAGACGACCACACCGTCGTCGTCGTCCAAATACAATCCCCTGACGAAACACACGCCCCATCCTTACCGTCAGAGACATTTCAATTCTTCCTACCACCACCACAGTGGGGGAAGACCAGAACAAAGGACGAGGTAAAAGAATTCCACCGCCAGTGCCTGTGCCTTCCATTCCTTAGGGCAGTGTTTTTTTGTTCTTGTTGTATAAACAGAATTGACAATTGTTTACACAGAACTTATCATTAATTTTAGTGGTAGCCTTAATCTTGTACGTGACCATTGTTGCTGTCTGCAATTTTGTCCTTCATGACTTTGTAAAAAAAAAATGTTTTTGTTGTGATGGTTGTTTTACAAAAAAATAAACGTGTAAGAAAACGTATAAAATGTCATGGGTCTTTTGACTTCTTCTCAAAGATCTTCCTACCACAGTCATGGCTACATTTTCTCATCTCTACCTCTACTTCCTCTGTGGTCATAAGTGATTGACGAAAAAGTTTGATCGCCCCAATTGGGAAGCTTTGTATCTGCACGCCCTCCATTTAACATATTGATTGCTGAACCCAGTGGTTCAGGCAAAACCGAATTTGTCAAACGTTTGATCGAAAACACAAATCTCATTTGATTCGATCGTTCACGCTCAACGCATCGTGTGGTGTAACAAAGAGTGACAACGGTCTTACACTTTACTTCGTGAAAGTCAAGGAGAAGCCATTTCGTTTGTGGAAGGCATTCCTCGCGAAGACGATGGGATCGTGTCTGACATGAGTCAAACCACATCTGGGCCCATCTTCGCCTACATGTTTAGGAGAAGACAAAGAAGAAATTAAACTTTGGTTTACACGAAAAGGGACACCATCGAAATGCCAGCATCATTTACATTACTCAAAAATTAATTTCAACAAAGTAAAGCCCATCGTACCATCAAGTCTTAACGCTCATTACGTGGTCTTGTTTAAAAGCCCCAGAGACAAATCTCAAGTGCAAGTGTTAGCCAAACCTTAGGCACTCCTTGGTTAAATTAAGCGTACGACGATGCCACACAAACACCATCATGCGTATATTTACTCATCGACTTAAAAACCGACTCACCTCCGGACTATTTGAAATTTCGTGCCCAATTGTTTCACCATTGTGGCAAGAAGGAGGCCCTGTCATTATACACGTCCCCATCAGGCCCACCACTCTAAAAAAAACTATAAAAACATCCACTACGTCATTTCTGTCTCACAGTCTTCGAGATGAATTCCTTGTCAAGCTCATCCTTACGCTAAAAATTTAGATGCGTGCCTTGTATGGCATCAGTCGGAAAAAAAATGCAACAAGTCCGTGCTCCATTTTTGTTAGAAAGCTAGTCTTAAAGAAGTGATACGATGGTTTACTGTGACGGCACGTCAATTGCTGCAAGGGCATCATTCACATTCCTTCATCAAACTAAACGTTTTTTTCAAAAACATAAGGGGGCGGTTGTCACAACTAGCCGAATCCTAGAATAGATTCCACGGACTAAAAAACAAATCATTTTAACCCCTGGAGGGAGCGGTTCTTTAGGAGGGGTTATGATTCGTTCCCTTTTGAAATGGGAATCCCTAATGCCCAAGCCAAAAAACCCAAAACACCAAAAAAAGAAGAAAAGTAACCAAAAAGAAAACCCCCCAAAAAAGAAAAACCCTCAAAAGACGAAAGTAGACCCTACAAGAAAAAGAAAAGTTCTGCCAAGAAGAAAAAAACACCCACCACTAGCACCCGCAAGAGAGGTTCTGCAGCCAGGACGCAAACGTACACCCGCAAGACACCACCACCAAAACCAACCAGCCTGACGAGTTCTTCCTCTTGCGTCCACATCTTCTTAACCACCCTTCATGATGATGATGCCTGCCAAACCGGACTTACAGACAAGTGTTTCCTACTTTGATGCAAAAATGGAAACACCATTTCAAAAGATCACCACTTCGGGACCCTCGACTTCGGCTGAATCTGGCCATGGCAGCGGCCGCGAACAAAGTACCGTCCCCTAAAAGCAAAGTCCAAGAGAGAACCGGCGTGTTACAAAGATTTTAGAGTGGACTTATCCAAAGAAGAATTGAGACGATATTAGTGTCCGTTAGAAAACACCTCAACGTCGAGTGAGGCCAGTCATGAAGATGGTACGATCGTGCAGGACACATCAGTGGAGAAACGTGTTCCAGTATAAAATAGAAGGGTGACCTGCCAGAGACTTCAGACTTACTCCTCACCTCTTAAGAATGGCTCCCAAACGTGCACGACCACCACCAACAGAACCACCCAAAAAGAAGAAAAACAAAAAAAGGAATTTCCCACCCCACCTCGTCTGGCGAAACCTTTGGGACGTCTTGTCTGTCCCTGACCAAATCCAATCCTCCCCAAGCGAAAACAACTCATTCAAACAGTCCCCAAAAGAAATCATCGATACCAGGTGTGCGAATGTTGTTTGAACGTCTTGAAAGTAACGGTACCTTTGATCCAAGATACAGAAACAAAAAATATGCAAACATCGGAACGAAGTTACTTTGCCAAAATCGGTCCAAAAAGAAAATACCTCTCCATCAAAAGAAAAAAATGTTGGTGCAACGAGGAGGAATTTCTTACCCATGCTGAAAGGACCGTTGTTAAAAATAGCGGCTCCTTTGTTAGGAACGATTAGGGCGCTGGACCGCTTTTAGGAGGTGTCATGCGATAAAAGAAAATAAGATAAAAAGGCGCAAACCCTTCTCTAGAAAAGACCAACACCTATTCTTGTACCGTTCAAGGTCTATGAAATGGAAGGACTCGAAAACTGACTTTAGTGCCTTACAAACGATGGCACTGGAATTCCATCGTTTGGGCGACAACGTAACAATCGGATTCAACCTTACAATTTATCCAACACGTATATCCTAAAAATCTCAACGGAGATGTCACAGTTACAACACAAGAATGACAAACGCAAAATGATGGAAACACGATAGCACATATGAGATGTCAGAACAACAGCAAAAAATTCGCAACGGTATTAACGGTCAACTCTTACAACGTCTGACGCAAACTCTTTCACCAAACGAAGCCTGTCGACGAAAACATGACGGCTCCCAACCCTCCACTTCTGAGAGAATCTTACTCAAAAACCCTGATGAAAAAGCGAACCTAAAGTGTACCACGCAGAATGAGGGGAACACACCACTAAAACATACACCGCCACGGAGCACAACCAGAAAGAAGACGAGTCCCTCGAGAGGGGGGCGGAGCGCAGAACAGAGTTGTTTCAAAAACTCCGTTCTCGCTGGTGCATAGCATATAGATCAAAATTGCAAGCTATCCTTGTATGACACTCCCTTCTCCTAACCACTCTTCCTCTACAATGGTCGAGAAGCCAGCCGATGGAGAAACCTATGGGAGTTCAAAAAGAAGATGTCGCACCTCCTTACTTCTCGGAGTGGTACGACGTTTGCAGCAGTAAAAAAAAAGAAAGACAAGCAAGACTGAGAGAAGGTGAAAAAAGACACCAGGGGACAAAGACAAGCAAAGTACCTGCCACAATCTAACCACACAACTCCTGAGTGGCTCGTACGAACGACGTCAAGCCAACCTTCGTACCAAACCTCACGACACCTCAAAGTAGTAAGCATCGAACAGATGGGTTGACTTATTGGAAGGTAACATGGAGTAAACTGTGTTAGCCAGCCTTGTATTTAACCAACCTGGCCATTAGCTGCTGGTTACGTTGAGGAGTTCAAAAACATTTGTCTATCTAGGCTGCCACAAACAGTAAAGTTGAAAAGTGTACCGGGGATGCCCTCGAAGTACGACGAAGGGATTACCAGAGAAACAATCGACGTACAGTACTCGTTACGCAACAACACCCATTCGACGACAGAAATCATTTCCTAGAAAGTCCAAACGCCTATGTCAACGCCAAGTGGAAGGCAAGATCTGATCATCAATGGCAAGCCGAATTAAGCCGACGTACTCCTAACATTTGGCACCTACAGATCGCTGTTTCCACTAAACACAATATTTGTTTATGTGTCATCGAGTGACGTGTTTTCCCCAATTATTTTGTGCAACTTGCGGGTCCGTGACCTTTGACAACTCTCTAAAAGCAGATGACTCAAACTAGAGGTACGTGCCTTAAAATTGGGTCTTGAAGACAAAGTGGTTTTTTGTCACCCTCTATACACCGATGGCAAACTAGACACTTGAAGGCAGCCGCGAGAAGTTGACTAAACCAAGCTTTTTCAAAAAGAAAATTTTGAAACAACAAGAGGCAGATTCATTTTTTAATAAAAAAACCACCACGAAAAGTCCTGAAACCGAACAGCAAATATCGATCTGGAACGTTTTCAAAGAACCATTTGGCAAAGAACGCAATGTGGACAATACTTTTACACATTCAAGCAAAACTACTCTCAAGTACGGATCGACGTGTTTCACATCCTGAGAGATTGGATCCAAACGCGTACAAATCAATCGTACCATCGAAGTCATACGCTGATGTGCCCCCGAAGAGGTTCAGATGTAGCACCCTGAAAATATGCAAGTGACCCGTGTTTCGATGTCGATTGTTAGCGTACACATGCATCAAAACCAAGCAACCCCCCCCAAGACGGGAGGCAGACCACCCAACGCAGTCAAGAAAAAACGCTATGCTTTCAGGCGGTTAGAGAGACACACGGGAGATAAGTGGGTGTATCAGCATTCCGGACTTCAACCGGGACAAACCAAAACGGCCACTGTTTGACAAAAGGTTTATATTATTACTCAAACTGGAAGCCCACGCGAAAACACACATTGTTTCTCTGGGTGTCACTACAAAGATCCACGTAGCGGGTGGAGACGCCATCCATCCCGTCTAGTAGAATTGGAAGACATGCACGGTGAACGTGCTCAACAGGAACCACTTTTAACTTGCCTGAGTTACAACGAGTGACCAAAAAAATGAAGATCGCCTTGTACGACATTCGAAAGCATTCTACGAACAAAGAACACGCAAAGTCTGGCAAACGTCGTATAGTAGAATAGAAGACTCAAAGTACGTATGGAAAGGGAATATCCTCAAAATAGTTATTGGCGATTCTTGGATTGCCGCTTCTCCAAAGTCATCGACTATAAAAAGAAGAAGAAGAAGTAACCTAGCATGCCAAATCAAGCACAACCACGAACTTCGACTCCCTTCGCAGAAGAAGTATTCTTCTCTTCAAGAAATTTAACAAAAACAACCAAGCTCCTGGGTGATGGTGCGGAGAACGTGGTGCCTAAAAAAATCAAATTCGTCTATTTCTGCCAAATCTTTGTAGTGTCGATTGGTGCTCATCGGAGCACGCTATATGCCAAGTTATTGGAGGTTTGCAACAATCGCCAAAGGTAAAACTAAACAATTAGTGGAACTCATGATTTTACTCAGCAGTTATGAGCAATCGGTTATGCTTATTTAACCCCAGCTCTCCTCACTTTGGAAAAGATTTTACGATGACGACGGAACAACAGCAATCACCACAACAACAGTGCAGCAGCGCACACAACCACGAGTAGTTAACGAAATCCAACTGCCAGTCCAACACCTTCCTTCCAGTCACCCACAATAACCCACTTCCTCTTTATTTGGGAAACCCTTTGCGAACATCATTTGAACTCGAGTGAAAACGTCCGTCAGAACACTCCAAAACAACTTTGGACCTACTAATGAATGAGCACACAATTATTAATTTACAACTTTACCACAGTGACAGTTCTCCATGGATGTGTTTTCCAACAACAGACTTATGGTAATTGTATTGCCAATCACGACCAAGGATTACCTCAGTGCAATCCAATTTGGAAATCACCGATGCTACATTGGGAAGTGGCTTTGGTAGAAATAATACATTCATCCCTACGCAAATCATGAAGCATCGACAACCGATAGGTCATGAAACAACTTTCATGCGTGGAAATTTTCCTTGAACAAGGGAAGATGAATGATGAAGTTTTGGAGAATAATTAGACCTATGGCCTTGAGAAGCATTTCCACGAAAGTGAGTACATTCTCAAATGGACAGCGTGAAACCAACGGCTCCGTCCCTTTGCCGAGCGCCATACACAAATGAGGAATTCCCTAAGGGACGTATTATTTTAGTGCTAAACATTTTAGGTGGACAACCATATGACGCCAACTTCGTAGTCTCAATTTGGGCAAAGCCATATGTTAAACAGTGACCCAAAAATGGTTACTGGAATCAGCTTACCCAATGATGTGGCTCACGCCGTTTCATCTTGCAATTTTTTAATAGAGAAATGGGATACACTCATTGACGACAAAAAAGAACAAAAACGTTACCCCTGAGCAGGACCAGAAAATTCATGACCATTGAATTTTCTCCTGGGTTTGTATTCTAATTTTGGGTTTTAGAAAATAAAAAGTATAGACTAATAGAAAAAAGTCGCAAGCAAAGTAGAATTCGAACATGCTATTTCGCACCCCTATCGAAATAAGAACATTGGACTGAATTTAATGTTTGTCGTGTTACTCCGATGTGGTAGAGAGTACAACGTGGTGGGACAGCATCAGCTGCTCCCATTACTGAAGCAGTCCATTCCTTTCAAAATGGCTACTGGCTGCTGAGAGCGTACCGAACGAAGGTGGAAACACGTTTCACGTTCACCTATAACGTGAATTTGTACAGCCCTCCATATATCTTCCAGTCCTCCCCCCCAGTAAAATTCTAAGTATTTTGAAACAGTGTACCAACATTAGTATAAAAGAGAGATTTGGGACAAAGTGTGCCATTCCCATTGACAAAGGAAAAGAATGACACGGTGAATACTAACATTTTCGAACAATAAAGGTTTCTCCGCAACGCATATGTAAAAACAAATGTATCCAGTGTAACCGAGGAGTGGCTCGACAAAAGAGGACATGGTATTAGGAAGATATGTTAAAATCGAGGCTTTTCGTGACGGTAAGCCCCTATTTTGAAACTCATGGTGACCTCGAGGATTCGCATGACTGCTACTAAAAGAATGCCTGTGCATATTTGAACCGCCAATGGAAAAGAGCAATTTTGCAAAAATTGTCCTCATTGACAGAACAAAGCATCCCTAAATGCAGCCTTTATGAGAGGCAGGCAAAAATGTAGGTTGATGAACACTGGCTAAAGTGATCTTTTGGGTTCTTCGAGAGAGTCCTTATAAAAGAATATCACTATCGACGCTTCTAGTGGTCCTGTCATATACTGTCTTCCTCCGCTGTCAACAAGGGGGGAGTGGAGGGGGAAAACAAAATTGTGTGGGTGTGTATGTGTGTGTAACACACACACAAGGACCACTAGAGCGAGAAAACGAGCATACAACCTTCTTGATAAATATCACCTTCAGAGTTCATGAAAAAAACAACACGGCAGCGTTCAAAAAAAAATAATAAGTTCAAACTCGAGAAGAGACCGTTCAAAGAATTAAGACGTGTTTGAAAATATGCTTAAAAGCCATTGAAAAATGAATGCAGGCCGAGATTCTTGGCGAATGTACCAAGACTCAGATAGGAAACGCAGTATAAGTGAGTTTTACCACAGTGCCATCCCAACCAAGAAGACGATTTCGCAAGAATCCCAATGGGGTGGAGGATTCATCCTGTATCGTCCTTTGACGGAATCAGCTCATCCTATCGAATTTTGCACAAATCAAAGGACGACAAAACCGAAGATAGTACATCGTGATCTGATATAAAAGCAGACTAGCTTGTACCTGAAACATCAATTCGAGAGAGTGATCATAGGCGGCGGAACAGTAGACCTTCCTGTGGCCGATGTGACCCAAGTGCGCACCAACTGTCAATAATATGAACCATGGAGCATTTCTTTGTTTCACAGGAGACAAGTTAGATTTGTACTTTGAAAATTAATAAAGCTGAGCGAGTGTCAGCAACAGTTAGGATAATTCTATCCCTGTGACACAGTAGCCGTGCTTCAAACACTTGGAAAATACTCATTGACGTACGGAAAAAGAAGCCAAGTAACACTCAATGCCTGGTCAATGCTTCGAGTCGGTCCTGGAAACCTGACACAGACGGGAAGAGTTTGCGACGAAGTATTAGGTGACTGTTCAGTGACCAGGCAACGCAAGCCGTTGATTAAAACTATAAATCGCAGAAATCCATCCAGCAGATCCAGCACAATAATGGAATTTAACGAGCGTCAAAAAGAAAATCTGCGAGGAACTGCAAGTTATAAGAATTGATGGATCTCGTTTGCCATTTGGAAGCTTGTGGTTGCAAGCACAAATGTATCTGTAGAACGGACGTAGATGATACGGCCTGAGACTGAATCGCGCAGATATATGCCTCTTTCGCAAGTTTATGATGGCATCATGGCTAACAGAGTTGAAAACCAATCCATTCGAAGAAGCCAGGAACTTTAATGTCCGACGTGTGGGAAACGCAGTCTTGTCAAAAGTTGCCAACAAACATCAAGTCAAAACGTCGTTTGAGGCAGGAACCACTCGCCAAGTAATACCTGATTGCGAACGAGTGGAAGTGAAAAAAAAAAACGACATTTACGCTCCAATAATTTAGCCGCTGAGCCTTTCGACGAATTCCAAAGTTCGAAGATGCACGTCTTATCAAAAGGACAAACTCCACCAAGACGTTTGCTGATGGATGTGGCATCGTCAGCTCATGGTCAGCCCTCAATTGGAGTCCACAATCAGAATCCGTATTACGCCAAGTATTTTAAAAATACATTACAAACGTCTCCAAGATAGAAGTACAGTCGAAAGATGGCAAAACTGTTGTGTACCCAGACCTTTTCGAACCTAACTTTGCCCAGAAAAAATTACCATTGCAAGATCTATACCCCAATTGAACCTGTTTTTGTAAGCCACAGGACAGTTTTTTTTTTTTCTATTTTTTTTTTTTTTTTTTTAGGCTAAACAGGTTTATATCGGGAGGCGAGCGGCATAGGGGTCGACTGAGAGGCAAAAAATCTGACACCATACACCAGCCCACGGTCATTCTTTCGAACGAGGATTAGTGCAGGAAGTTGGTAATGCGTGATGTGGGCGATTTGATTTATCACTCCCCTGACCAAAGGCAGCGACGAAGGACACATATTATCCCAACACCCTAATAAAAATCAGGCCCACGTTCGTGTGGCAAACCTTCAGTTTAGTATAAAGATCCTGTCAACTAACCCACGAGCACAGCTGGGTGAAATCGTCGTCTCTGTATGCAGAATTTGATAATACTTCCGTAAGAGATTAACAGATTTGAAGATGAACGTGAATTCTAACTAATTAGGAAGAAAAACACTAAAGATGGCAACAACGTAGAAGAAGAACCCTATGGAAGATAGACCGACGGGATTTTGTGCGGCATAAGCTTCAGGCAGTAACCACATGAAACATATCACCGTACAGATGACGACTGGGTTTATTACATCCAGAACTTCTGCGGGACTTGGATTAACAGGCATAAAGAAGAAGAACACGAAAAAAATATTCGTGTTACCCCGAGTTTATACGTTGGATTTAAATACTCTGATGAGCAGAGTCTTGATTCTACAAGAAAAACGATGGTAGTTGTTCCTCTTCATGTGGCATGGAATTGATTGAGAACAGAGATTGAATCAACCCTAGACCCGAGAACATTGTGTCCATGGATGTTTCAACAAATCGATCATAGTACCCATGGAGAGCCCGAAAACAACACTGGACAAGATCGTTTGATGATATAGACAGCCGCAAAAGAACAGAATGGACGAATTTGAATTGGAGTGGACACTTGCGTCATCAAGATACTCGGATAGACAAAGGTTGTTGAGAAAAATGCAGTTAGGGCGACCATAAAGCGCACATTGCTAGGATTCTTCTTCACCTGTTCACGTGATCACTCCTCATGGAGATCAAACGCATCGAAGGTCTCTCATTCAACAGAACGTTAGAGCCAAGGTACGAGCTATCCGCCCATAGAGTATATCGATTGAATTTACTTGACAGATCAATTCAAGCAAACAGTCAAGTGTGGATTGATGACTCATTATTACCTGTGAAGAAAAAATTGGATACCAGGGAACTTCTTTACAAGTTGACTCGCAGTTCTACACTTCTTGGAATCCTGTGGTGTGTGCTAAAGATGAACTACCTCATCGCAAACCTAAAGACGTTCATGCCTATGTCATCAATACCGACGACAGTCATCGACCAGGAACCCATTGGGTAGCTGTGTACTTTCCCAACGATCACAGTGGTGGTGTGGAATATTTTGATTCTTATGGATTACCTCCTTTGGAAGACGACATCATCGACTTTTTGAGAAGAAATGCCGTCTCTACTCGATTCAATAATGTCCGAATTACAAGGAATCCGATTCTATGGTGTGTGGACAATATTGTGTTACATTTTCTTCATCAACGCAGTCCTCGGATATTCCTAAGAACATTTGGTGACCCCTGTATAGATAAAGACTATGCTCGAAACGTATGCTAAAGTTGAACGAGATGGTTTTGTGAACATAAGGATATCTCTTGTTTTTAGCACAGAAACGTAGTGTGCATCAGAATGATGTAGATGTAGAAAAGTGGGAAGTTCAGTTTACCATTCCCAACGTTGTCAACCCTGTAAATACATTCCAGATTAATATCTTGTTGGTTGTTAGTTTGAAATATTTATGTTAGAGAAGCTTCTTGTTGTTCATATAAAAAAATGTTGACTTTTTAGAAACAAAAAATGGTGTTGTGTGGTTTTTTTTCTTGATTTTGAAAAAAAAAATGTTATATTCTCTATCTATCTCTTTCTATCGCTCTGAAAGTTACCTCCTCTATCCATTTTCTCACTCTCGATCTGAACCCCATGTTTTCCATTCGCGTCCGCGCTTCACAGCATATAAACAAGCGGTGCGTTGGCCAGTGTAGACACTCTCGTTAGACACGTCAAGATCTCCAACAAAAACACATCAAGAAGATGGCAGCAGCCAAGAAACGCATACTGAACGACGCAATGGTGAATATGCAGAGGGTGAAGCATCATATTAAGGAGACCAACCCTGAGAGAAAGACAATGATCTTCCTACAAATGGCTCATGATCTGGTGGAAGAAGTCCTGAGGGAAGAAATCATCAGGGACAGAACGGAATGGGAGGAGAGACAAAGACTGCAGCAGCATGCAACAGCAGCAGCAAAGACAACAACAACAACAACAACAGCAGCAGCTCAAACTCTTACAGTCGCTGAAACTACCCGACGGAGAAGTCAGCTGTAAGATAGATTGCGATGAATTTGCCTCTTCTTTTACCAGAAAGAAGAGCTTGTCCATCAGCAGCCACGAGACCTGTGGCTTAAACGTGGCCGCCCTGCTGCGGCTGCTACCGCTAACTGCTACCCAAAGCAACTAGAAGTTAAAAACAAACATAACTTCCTTAACCCCAACCGCCCTATTTCAGGGCCACCCAGATCTCTAGAAAAGATATAACCACTCTAACATTGCCATTAACAAAATATTTTTGTGTTTGTATGATTGTGTGTTTGTGTTTTTACCCACTCCAAACAAAAAAATCCCTTTCCCCAAAAATTAAAGTTTTGTATACGAGAAGTGTGTGTTTGTGTTTGATAAAAAAAATATATAAAAGGATAGTGGTGGAGTGTGTTTTGATAAAAACAATTATTTAAAAATGGATGGTAAGTTTTTTTTTGGGTGGGGGGGGGGGGTGTTTGAATAAAAAAATTTAAAAAAAATAAAATAAGAAAAAAAAAAATTTGTATGTAGGTTGTGTGTAATGAGATTTTTTTATATCAAAAGTAGTTTCTTTTAGGTCCGCGCACTGGGTCTGTGGGCTTTGGGGTAAGGGGTGATGGAGTGCAGACTCCGCGAAGCCTAGAATGACGTCATCTGGATGACGTCAGACCGCGGGTAGTGTATGTCAATGTTTATTAGGTGTACGGGATGTTTGGCTTCACTTCGCGCTTCTAGTATAATAAAACAACACCTTCCCTAGTTGAGCTACCCCGTTCACTTGTCAAAAATGAACAAGATAGAAATGATTAGAACAGAATATAGAGTTCATCTAGTGGTGGCCTGGCAACTCCTCCATGAAGCGGAGAAAAGGGAGGAGGAGGAGAGGGAGAAGAATATCCCCATCAGACCCCAACCAATAATGGATAACGGAGGAGTGGGTGTCGGAAACAGGACCATCTCCCGTTTATCCTTAAAAACACCTACAGCGCTGCGTGGATGCAGGCCACATGGAGGGGGAGCTAGTCCCGCTTGTCCGGCCAAAGGCCAGGGAGGTGCCCACTCCCTCTAGGTTGAACTTTTAAAAAAAAAACAACGGCCCTTTTCAGGCCTGACCCGAATGTTAAACAAGGAGTGGAGAGAAGAAGTAAGTTGTTCGGGGGGGGGGGGGGGGGGGGGGGTCATGGAAATTGCCATAGGGGTGTTTTGTATGTGTTTGTACAGAGTGTGTTTTTTTTTTTTTTTGGGGTGTCCCCAGCGTCCACAGGAAAGAGGCGATAAATACCCAATTTGCGGCGGCTGGTATGTGTTTATATGGGTTTGGGGAGTGTGGTTGTGGTTAAAAGGTGGAGGTGTGATAGGAGGTGGTGGAGGAGGGAAAAAGAAAAAAAGATAATAAAAAAGGATTGTTTGTTGTGTGTGTCGGTTGTTTGTAGGTTTGGAGGGGATAAAAAAATTTATGTTTTGGGAAAAAGGGATGTGTCTCTTCAAGTCCTCAGCGTGTGCGAGCAGGTAGGTAGAAGGCGGTGCCTTTCAGCAGTTTCCCCGATTCACACTTCAACTGAAGATTGTAAGTACGATCGAACTATTGAAAGAAGTCCCTGGGATGGGATGGGTGGGGTGTTGAGTCCTTGATGGGGAAAGGTTGGAGTGTTGGTGGAGTATATCCTGCCAGCAAGCCATAGGCGTCACCAGTCAACCTTAGCGGATCGATATTCTGAGTGAGGTTGGGGAATGATTGTCTTTTGGTGGTGGAATTAGAAAAAGACTTTCCTCAAAAAATTGTCATGTGGGGTTATATCATAAAGAGCCTGGGTAATTTACTGGAAGGGGTGGATTTAATTAATTCAACTTGTGATAGGAAGATTGTTGGAATTTATCAAAAAGAACAGTAGCAGTCAGGCGCGAAGAGGTGGGGTTAACCTTAAATTGGGGTTGTTATTGGGTTTGTTAGTTGTAGGATTTGGAAGTGGGAAATAATTAGGAGAGTGTGGGATAATAGAAATGATATATGATGGAGCAAGACCAGGAAAGTAATATAGTATTTTAAACTGGGGCGCTGGTGAGAGTGTGTTGAGAAATTGATTGAGATGTGACATGTTAAATGATGATAGTATGGAAAATAATGAAATGATGCCCAATTTATATAAAAATATAATAAGTTGTTGAAATTCGAAAAAAAAAAGGAATAAGATTGAGGAAAAAATGTTGTAGGTTTAAGTAATATATAAATGGGGACATTTTAAGGAAAAAATTTGGTTATAGAAATGATTAATTTTCCAATGATTGGCATGTTTCTATTTTTTTTTTCCGTTTGGTACCCCGATAGGCCCCCAATGCTAAATTCCCGTTGGTACCACCGATAGACCCCGCCATGTTAAAATTCCCGTTGGTACCCAAGTGCCCCCGCTATGACTAAATTCCCCGTTGGTACCCCAACTGCCCCCGCCATGCTAAATTCCCGTTGGGGACCCCATCAAAACCCCGCTGTACCTATTTAACCCCCCACACCCCCATAACTACTTGCCTAACCTCCATCAGTGCATCGTATGGCTTGAACGCGAAACTTAAGCAAAGTGTTACATACTGACGGACGGACAGACAAGGGTAACGTTACATCACGCGAACGGCATGTTTTTGATTGTGATAATTCAAGTGGTAGAGAATTACAGCCAGAGTTAGTGAGGTTCCCGTTCCTCGATTCCCCGTCCGGCTGCAGATATGTCCCCGTATGTGACAGCGGTGACGATCACGCACAAACAAACCTTTTCAGATTCGTCAAGAGTTTGTCTTTCAATCCTCAGTCCGATGATATGTGTGTTAACAGAATACTCAGCAGTCAGAGAAAGTGCGGTCAAAAAGCACGAGGAATATTCATCAGGAACAGATCGGGTTAAATCGGCTTATTGGGCTGGATAGCTAAAGGTTGTGCAAGTTATGAAAGTATTGGGTTTGATGCCCGGCAGCGGAATTTTTCCCCACAGTGCCAAGTATATCGTGGTAAAGCAAAAAACATTAGAAGAGTGGAACACTGACTGTTTGTTTTACTGCATAATTACTTTCAAAATCTGAAACATTGGTGCACATGTCTCTTAAAAAGTTTAACTTCTGGCTGGACAGACAATTTGACAAAAATGTCCCCTTAAACCCATTTTTTTTGTGATGTTGACCACAACATTAGTTTCCCTAAGGGCGAACAACAGTTCCCAAAGCGCGAACAACTGACCAGCTATACATTTTCAGGACTTCTTTAGCTAAGAATGATTTCAGATCATGCGGGATAACCCCTTTTTTAAGTTTTTTGTTGTCTGAAATATAACAAACTTTTATCACGGGCAAATTATACGAAACAGTATAATTACATGTACAATATATTTATTCAGTATTCCAGACCACTGGCCCATAATACATATAAAAACATACGATAATCTTGGAATACAGCGCACACGAACAACCTAATAACATAACTGCATATATATATATATTATATATATATATATATATATATATATATATATATATATATATATATATATATATATATATAAAATTTAAAAGTAGCGAAAAGATTCGTTTTTTCTCCAAGAGACAAAAATAGCTACAACTCTTTCAAAACAAACCGATCATTTTTTTATCTGATTCTGCTTCCCATAATAATAGGTACCGTTAATCTCTGCAGCGCACTACCTTCTTGCAGTGGCGACAGTGGTCTAATACACTAAAATCCATTCCCGAAATTATTTAAAATAAATAAACTGCATTGAGTGTCGCGTCCAAGTGCTGGAAAGGCATATGTGCTGTTGCTGCTCGTTTTAGTAAAATTTGCACTCCGAATCATATAGTATTATGAACTGTCAAATTGTGCATATTTACATTCGGTGGTGCGACTGAAAGACAGACTCACCTTGAAAAGAAAAGAAAAAAACAAAGTTGTTTCCAACGGTCTTAATATTCCCACCAATAGTTGGTTGGCAAATAAAAACAGACATTTCCCTTTTTAAGTATATAGTTTAGCGAGAAATAGCGCCAAATCCTCATATTTAGATTTGTTTCAAAAATAAAAGAAGAAAAGTAATTAACGGATCGAATCATTTGCGGAAGCTTTATACGTAAAAAGGAGACACACCCGTCTTAATTGGGCAACCTACTGTATTGTCTGCATTGGTCAATCCTCTCGTGAATGGTGCATCTCACGGTACATCATATAAACTTTACGTTATGCGTGGGTGAGATTGTGGCAGTGCTAACAACCGATTTTCAAGCAGACTTTTTCTTTTACCCATGAGATAGTCACGAGTACAGACAACTCTGTTAGCATCCGTCCCAGATTATGAAACCTCCGAAGTATTCCTAGTCCGAGTATTCATCTCCCCCCCCCCCCCCCGTGATGATGCTGATACACGGGTTTAAGGTATGATGTCACCTACTCATTAAATCGCGCAATTCATGCAGACAAGCAGACAAAGGTGTCCGCAACATACTGGTGTACATTTTAGACAATTATCGGTATTTCTCGCGGCTTTTTGAGTTACGGTCGGCTGAAGGGTCCTTTTGGTGATATGTACAGAATATTTCCGGATCAAAATCCTATGTCTGACAACTTGTGAATCCGCGTAAAATAACACAACCATACCTTTTGTGGCCATTACTAAGTTCGTGGCTATATACTGCTGTTCCATCAGATACAACTACAAATCATTTGAAAGTTTCCGTTGACAAAATCCAGGGACGCTCAAGATTGTCACATGACCAAAGCAACCGAAAGTTTTAAATGAGCGACTGAGTGTTTCAAAATTAGATTCCGCGTGCGCATAGCTGTCTATTAACCAGTCATCAACGAAAACGTTATTTTTAGTGT
Organism: Margaritifera margaritifera; assembly: GCA_029931535.1. Taxonomy (NCBI): domain Eukaryota; kingdom Metazoa; phylum Mollusca; class Bivalvia; order Unionida; family Margaritiferidae; genus Margaritifera; species Margaritifera margaritifera. The sequence goes on from JAQPZY010000754.1 coordinate 60,052, forward strand.
ATATCCATTATCACAGGCAACCCGTTGTCAATATTGTAAAACACAACACAATATCAAAATAATAGAATGAAAATTTTCTTTGCCATCCCATTTGCATAGCCAGCTCGGTAACGCATAGATTCCTTTATATTATATGCATACAACTTTAAAATAACACTTTAAGGACACACACACACACACACATATATATATATATATATATATATATATATATATATATATATATATATATATATATATATATATATATATATAATTACTATTCTTATCTTAAGGCGCAAAAAGTTGACATAATGGCTTATATTAAAGGTTGACGTGATGTACGTCGTTGTTATACGAAATATTTACTATTTTATTAATGCAAGCAGTGCTTTTATACCGAGTTGTAGATTTTCTTCACAAAGCGGATTCATATATTACAATAATCAATTTTATGTAGGTTCTTCTCCGTATCTATCTCGTCATACCTTTAATTTAATTCTTTCTATGTATGTGTTCTTATAGAAATGACCTCAAGCTTTTGAAAAATGAATACTTTATGTATGTGTTCTTATAGAAATGACCTCAAGCTTTTGAAAAATGAATACTTTATGTCTCTTGCAAATCACAATCATGTTGGTTTTGTCGATGGTATATGTTTGAATATGTGCCATCAAGAGTTTTGACGTTATGTACAATAAATATTGACGAGGCTTTAATACACCCTTTACACGCATTGTGAGTATATCAGAACAATTTACGGCCAAGGATGTAGTCAGATTTAATAATTTGCTTAGGAATTAAAACATGAAAACAGAATCATATCCGGCCCCTTCATCATTTTATTTTTTTCGATTTACGTTGTATATAGACCATATTATCAGGTCACTATGTATGTATGTATGTATGTATGTATGTATGTATGTATGTATGTATGTATGTATGTATGTATGTATGTATGTATGTATGTATGTATGTATGTATGTATGTATGTATGTGTGTATATGTATGTATGACTGACTGACTGACTGACTGACTGACTTTATTTCCTCTTCAACAGAGATCACATCAGGTTATCACATTCAGGACAATACAAGATCACAAAACAAAACAAGGTATCAAAGTGACATAACTAGCAGAGAAATACTGCGTCAACTAACGTATTTACAAAACGAAACATCTTAATAAATGCAATCATATAAATATGTCCATAGAAATATCAGAACAAAATATAAATTAGCTTAGCACGGCACTAACTTTCTTTATACACTTGTCTGATGCTGTTAATGATACAATCACTGTCAGTATATTGTTACATGATTAACATTAACTTTGATATAGTAAAGACAAGGAAATGGAAAACTTATAGAAATGGTAACAATATGTGCATTTCTTGCTACATGACAGATGTATGTATGCATGTATGTATGTATGTTTGTATGTTTGTATGCATGTGTGCTTGCGTGTGTGCGTGTACGCAAGACTGTCTAACTGACTGACTTTGTTTCCTCTTCAACAAAAAATACATCATGTTAATCAAATCATGGATATTACAAGAACATGAGACACAATAAGGATCACAGTAAAAAGATAAAAGAGACATACTGCGTAAACTTAGACAAGGTGAAACGTAATAATGCATATGATCATACTATTATGTATAAGAAATTTTGGAACTAAATATCATTTATCTTAATAAGGCCCCATCCTTCTTTGAGCATTTGGATGATGCTGCTATTGTCATAGCGAGTTTCAGTACATCTAGTATATAGCATATATTGTTACATTAATTATTAACAATAACCTTAAAATAGGGAAGACAAGAACTTGTATATATGTATGTATGTATGTATGTATGTATGTATGTATGTATGTATGTATGTATGTATGTATGTATGTATGTATGACTGACTGACTGACTTTCTTTATTTCCTCTTCCAAAGAGATTACATTCAGTTATTTTCATTATTACACAATAATAATAGGAACATACATTGATATTATTGGATATGCAACACATTAAACAAGTAATATATTTACAAAAGTTCAATGATTGTCAATAGTCCTTTCCATTATCTTCTGACTCAATGCTTTTAATATTATAGCCATCAGGGACAGCAAAGGAAATCTCCCATAAATATGAGTTATATTATCTTAACCGTGCTATTTTAAGAGCATTATACATTTTAGACATGTGTATAAGGTACAATATATAGGCAATATATGTAATATACCGCATAATTGAGTTGAAATAAAATTATTACAAGCTTGAAGAGTATATGAAACATAAAGCTATTATTATACATGTAATAGGTGTAAATAAAACAGGGAGAAAGAACAGATGTTCAGGTGTACAATGTCTGTCTGTCTGTCTGTCTGTCTGTCTGCCCGCCTGACTGCCTGTCTGTCAACACAGATCATGCTTGTCGAAAATCTATCTGCATGTGTATCCATGAGAAGAAAAACTAAGATTGTTACCTGGTCACATTAGTAATAACTATACACCCCTTGTAGCTGGGTCGGGGATTTAGTAATAACTATACATTCCTTGTAGCTGGGTCGGGGATTTAGTAATAACTATACACCCCTTGTAGCTTGGTCGGGGATTTAGAATAGGTCCGATACGCCCTCCCGTATACATGCGAATAAAAACTAACAGAAAAATCGGCCTCTCTCTCAAATGACATGCAATAACCCCTGGATTGTTACCTGGCCACATTAGTAATAACTATACACCCACTGTAGCTGGGTCGGGGATTTAGTAATGACTATACACCCCCTGTAGCTGGGTCGGGGATTTAGTAATAACTATACACCCCCTGTAGCTGGGTCGGGGATTTAGTAATAACTATACACCCCCTGTAGCTGGATCGGGGATTTAGTAATAACTATACACCCCCTGTAGCTGGGTCGTGGAATTAATAATAACTGTACACCCCCTGTAGCTGGATCGGGGATTTAGTAATAACTATACACCCCCTGAAGCTGGGTCGGGGATTTAGTAATAACTGTACACCCCCTGTAGCTGGGTCGGGGATTTAGTAATAACTATACACCCCCTGTAGCTGGGTCGGGGATTTAGTAATAACTATACACCCCCTGTAGCTGGGTCGGGGATTTAGTAATAACTATACACCCCCTGAAGCTGGGTCAGAGATTTTGAATAGGTCCAATACGCCCTCCCGTATGTGTTATAAGTCGATTAATGGAGACAAGAGCCGCAGTGGCTCAGTGATTAGAGTGCCGGACTCACAAACAAAAGAGTTCGAGTTCAGATCTAATCATCAGATGAGGCCTTCGGCAAGACACTTTACTCCAATTCCATCCGCGCTGAATAACCAACATGTGTTACTGTCTATATACAATTCTGGGTTCAGCTTTGTTCTATCTCTAAGCATGATCATGTCCAATTTCCGGATTTAAGATATTAATGGACCTGACATTTTCGTTCACTACATCGCCGTCTTGCTGGCATACACCGGCGACAGGTTAGAGGTGCGTATCCGTGTGACAGCTCCCCCCCCCCCCCAATCTCACAATACCAATTAAAGTTGCACATCACGCTCCTCATAGAGGAGTTATAATGTTGTCATACCAACAACACCAAAATCCACACGAATTTCGAAAGAAAAGTCTGTTAGACTGAAACGTCGTTAAGCGCCAAGGCTGAACAGCAGCAAGCCCCCTACAAAAAGCACAGGCGCGCGGTAAACGCGTTTGATACCGTTGAAACCGCACTTACGGCTGTGTAGGGGGCATTGGTGTGGTGGGGATTGTTCTGCCCGTTTGCCCTTTCAATCCGACCATTTGTTTGTTCGTGAATGGGGCCCGTCCATTAATCTGTTCGCGTATATATGTACGTCCTTCCATCCTTTTATTCGTCTATAAGTTTGGGTTTGTCTGTCCATCAGTTCCCTCATCCACCCGTTCGTAAATTCCCCATCCGTCCTAACGCTCTTTGCCGATTCGTCCGTTTATGTTCATCTCTTCGTCTGTCCGTCGGTTTTCTTTCCTTCCCTGTTGATCTATTTCTCTATCCGTCTGCCCGTTCGTCCTATTTTTATCCATCTGCTGTTGTGTTGGTTTGCCAGTCTAAACAACCTTGTGTTTGTCTTGTCAAAGAGTTGACGGATTATGTCGTTTTTCATATGTGTTTGCTTAAACAGAAGTTCTATTAAAAACGTAATATCACTTAAAACACACTTGCTTATTGTTGCATTGATTGCTTCACATCTGGTCGAACATTCAAACTCAGCACAAATAGGAAATATCATCTAGCAATGTACATTTTTTAAGAAATGCAGCACAGGTGAGAAAAAGAAAAAACATATTTTGCTGTATTAACATAATAATGAAACAGCAAATTTGTGTGTGTGTGTGTGTGTGTGTGTGTGCTGTAGCGTACTAACGAGGGGGCGGACGGGGCGGTTGCCCCGGGCGCCAGAGGTATTGGGGCGCCAAAACAGCTGATAAAAATTCGGGCCTCGTATTCTGGCCCTTTGGACCATCATCGTCGCCCCGGGCGCCTTTTACACTTAGTATGCCACTGTGTGCGAGTGTGTGTGTGTGTGTGTGTGTGTGTGTGTGTGTGTGTGTGTGTGTGTTTGCGCTCCACACAGAGAAAGAGCCTGTCTCTGTTTATGTGTTAAGGAGGATGTTTTATTACTCCGACGAAAACGAATGTTATTGCATTGACGTGTAACGCGATCAGGTTTCCTTCTTATAATTTGCTTCCATGAAACATACATCCATACTAATCACCCTACTGTACCCTTACAGCCGCAGTAAGCGGCAGTAACAACCAAAACGGTAAGGGAATTAAATTTAAATAAAAAGTATGCTAAAGAAACTTTCTGACCTTACAGTCCGCTCCCTCCTCCCCCCCCCCCCGGCCTAATATTATTATGTAATTGCAGATACATAATAGTATTCACCCATATTTTCCAGCAATAAAGACAATTGATAACAACATTAATAATGAAGATCACAATGAGACAAACGAGAACCGTCGGGGTCTGATGCAACAAGACTTATATTGAATGAGAAAAGGTTTGCCTTATTCAAGAAACTTTTAGAATGATATAACTAATAAGAAATGTATTAGTTGTGTTAAATATAAACGGAAAAGAGAATAGGAACTTCTTCCTCTTGTACATCTATGTATACACTGTAGTACACAAGCAGAACACGTCACTCATAACGATGATGCACGTCATTATAGGTGTTTTCTGCTGTACATGACGTCATCGCCATTTTGCATTAAAACACAGTAAAGACTAATACCAATGTCAAACAATAAACGAGGCCCCGGGTAGCCGAGAGGTCTAAGGCGCTCGCATTTACAGATTACTGACATCTCACCTCTGTCCGCGTGGGTTCGAGTCTCGGGCTCGGCCAACGTGGGTATGTGAGAAAGCTTGCCAGTAGCTTTCCGTTGGTCGGTGGTTCTTCCCGGGCTTTCTCGGGATCTTCCTCCACCAACGATACTGGCCGCCATGTATAGCTTATCATGTGCTGAAAAATGGCGTTAAACCCATAACAACCAACCAATCAAAAACAAAACAATTCTATGAAGTACCCATACAGTAGATACATTCAGAAAAATATTAAAATCTGACGTAGGGCCGATTTTAGGCAATAATGAACCTAATGTTTTATTGTCTGCAATCAATATTATTTATCGTGTTTGGCGTGATGTTTCCACCCAATGTAATCAAATGATATAAATATTTTTTTATATTTTTTATGCTGGATTTTCCGAGTGAAATAATAGTGATATTTCACTGCAGTGAAAACAATATCATATTTTTTCACTGTCCATCAATAGACATTGATAACATTATGACAAATAAATTCCAAGCTTTTGTAAGACGCTGGAGTGGTGTAAAGGTGAAGACGAACCTGATTCAAAACCGGCAAAGGGCAAATATAATCTTTTTTGCCCATTTTGTTTTTATCTGCTGTTTTACCTTGAATTGGGAAGTAGCATTATGTAACCAGGGCCGTCGCCCCCACTCGGGAAAAAATACAGCAAACACCGCGAAATGGCGCCCCCCTCCCCCCCCCCTCAGGCTTGGCGCCCTGGGCGATCGCCCGTTTTGCCCGCCCCTTACAACGGACCTGTATGTAACTACAGTTATTTTATGTGCAAATATATACAAAACATAGCAGAATATAAACGGTAAAACGCTGACATTATCGCGCGGGATATAGTAAGAAATCAGCTACGTCAGTGTGTTATACAAATTGCTAGACAATACGCTTGAGCATATGATAAAAAGAATACCTGCTTGTTCAGAGTGAATAACGGATATATTACATCTCGTGGGTGAAAATACTGAGTTTGTCACCCACGAGATGAAATATATCCGTTATTCACTCGGAGCAAGCAAATATCCTTTATTTACAATCAAAACTTTAAGTCCTGGAGAATAAATGTGATTCTTATCTCAAAATTCTTACTTAACGGCACTATTGATGAGAATGATCACACAAAATTCTCACTTACCAGCACTTTTGACGCAAAAGATCAGCACACAAAGGTAGAATATTCCGTTAATATCTTTCATCCTTGGTTTCAGGTTAACCCAGATGCTCTTCTCCACGCGTTACCCTTACAGCAGAGACTATTATAGAAAAAAACTATTCAGTGTTTCAAAAGGGGCAGACCTCTGTATGGACCAAAACTTTACAAATTTTGAAAAAAGTAGTTGCTTTGAGAATACCACTGCAAAACATTGATCGGCATTTGAAACGTTCAAATTGAATTGATGTTTACAAATTATTTAGATATGACGTCATATGCGCATACGCATGACGTCACCTTTGGCCATACAATACCCACTTTGTGCTAACATTGGGGCTATTTTTACAAAAATTAAGTGGTCCACATGCGACAACCAATTTCATATTTTTACAAAATATAAAGATATGCGTGAATTCCCTAATACTAAAATATCGTTTGGTTGTCCCAAGTGGACCATGTGAAAAAAGGAGAATATTTAAGTCCGTTAGCGGTAGTAGTAGCAAAATAAGAATTTGAGATTTTTGTGACTAATCAGGGTTCACCCCTTCTATCCCCCATGACGTTACCCCCGCGGCAGACGCTGATACAGCGCATGTGAATCACAGTGGGCGAGAAGCACGGGTCCGTGCGCGCTTTTGGTGATCAGTAGCCCATGGTGGTCTTCCGCGAGATTACCATCTATGGACGTCTCCCGCGGGAACTAAAAGTCGTTGGGTGTATTCGTGATCGCCCGCGGGGGCATTCGCGACAGGTTTACTCGTTTTTGACCGCATGCAAACCAATTGTCTGTTTCGGTTTTGTCTCGAGGGCGCTAGCGTCCCGATTCCGTATCTGCGCGCGGAGACGTCGGAAGCTTTCCATTTCGGCAAGCACTGTCTCGAACTGGTAATCGTTTTATCTTCGATGGCCACCAAGTACAGCTTGGCAATTGTGCTGAGACTGCTTTGGGCGGCCGCAAGAATTTCCGAATAGACACGTATTCGTTTGTGCAACCGTAATGAAATTATTTTCCAGCGCCTCTCGCCACAACAGTTAGTATTGATATAAATCCGACAACACATCCGATAGGCGTACCTGTGATAGTTGCCGTATTGCAATTCCAGCAACACTAAGGTCAACGGTGGTCGCGCGGCGATTTCGCAAATAGCATCTACGACAACAGACGAGCGTAAAAACTTTGTATTTCGTGAGTAAAACGGTTTTCTTTGCAATTTCATCTTGCAGCTGTTGTTCCGCTTCAATTATGTTTTTATAGTTCTTCGATTAATAACCACGGAGAATGATCTAATCGCTTGACAGGCATCGCGGTCGGGTGGAAGAAGCACAGGCACTTCCAACTAAGTAGTTTCTTTCGTTGGTATACTTGCCTTACAATCATAGAAAATATTCTCCTGAGAATTATTTATGTCCATTGTTTGGACGCTTTTAGGTTTACCTTGAACTACACTGATTTCGCCCTTGCTTGGTGTCACCAATCATCGTTCTCGTTTTTGTCCAAGAACTGTTACGCGGACAAGTGTGTCTTCGTTGAATATCAGTCTGGGCTTTTCTTTCGCCGGTTGAGTTATTCTTGGTGTGATATAATTGACGGAGAATTTGATCGCGGTGGGTGAATATAACTTCATCGTTGTGGAAACAATCCCTGGATATTTTTACGTCCGACGGCGACGTAGCTTCCAGGGACCGGGTGCTCTTTCACGTGCTAAAGCGATGTTTCCAAGCTGACCTTGAGCTGGTATTGGCACATCAGGATGATTCCAGCGGTCGATTTCTATTTGACCCTCGCGCAGATTATATTTCAGTGTATACGAGGGTCTGTGAACTCTGTTGTCACGCATATATTCATCGACAAGCGGCACAAAATCACCATTGACACGCCCTCCCAGCTGATCCAGCACCTCGTCACCATTTAAATCTTCAAGATTGTCATCGCGTTGCTGTTCAGAATATATCACGTATATGTAATGACAAATCTTAAACGCAAAGACCGAAAATGGCTAAGTGCCCTTCCGGATAGACGTTGAATCCTTTAAACTTAATTTCATCTCTGGCCACCAATGATATCGATACTGCACATGTGAAAGATTCTGGAACATATCTGAGGCAACGCATCAAAAGTAGTCTATTACGCTGGCGATCATTTATCAATATTGCCATTGCACTCAACCGTCACTAAGTCTGCTGAAGATGTGAGATTTAGGTCTATCAAAGCCATCTCCGACATAAATGAAAATAAGTGGACCATTTTGTTACGACTCTATGGTCTAAGAAAAATGTAACAGAAAGAAAGTGAAACCAACAAATCAAGTAAAAATCAACAAGCAATTTATTACTAGATAATTAAAATGAAAAATCAAAAAGTCACTTACAGTAATGTGTTTTGAAATCCTAATAATCCAATAAGAATGATTGTTCTAATCACAAGTCCTAAATATAGAATGTTCCGAATTCACGGCTGTGTCCTTGAATGTTATGATGTGCTAATGGTCTCCAAAGTCCTGATGTACTAGTAATCTTGATGTGCTGATGTCAAAATGAAGTATTCCAAAATCTTTGAATAAGTTCACATAAATTCCAAAATCATCAATGAAAAATCCAAAATCCAAAAGTTTATGAGCACTGTTATAATCCAATGAATATTTAAAATAATTCCTCTCTTAGAATTTGGAATGAATTTTCACAACTGTAATAGCTCTTTACAAGACTGATGGTAATGTCAAAACTGAATAAATGTCCACCAAACATGGCATATATAAAGATTGGTCACATGACAGAATGTTTTAGAATATGAGTCATCTTAATGGAATTCTACCTGTAAACAAAATTCAACCTTGACCTTCAAATTGAGAAAACATATTGATCAAAACAACCTAATTCAAGGACACTAGTTAAACATGTTTTTCCTGATAACATTAAGATTTAAGCAAATATTAAAGTGAAGAAACATTTATAATTTCCTAAAATATTTATAATATTATATAAACATCATACATAGCACCTCCCCTCATAAAGAAAAAGAAAGATTTATGTAATAAAGCTTTCTTTTGAATATACATCTAATACTATAATAACCAAAATTACATAAGAACATGTTTTATGATACTGGACTTAATTACATCAAGCAATATTACATTTCTAGGCACGTGAGAGTGCATCTGCAATCACATTGTCTTTTCCCCTGATGTGTTTGATGTCAATGTTATATTCCTGCAATATCAAACTCCATCTCAACAATCTCCGATTTTTATCTTTCATTTTGTTGATAAAAGTAAGGGGATTGTGATCACTGTACACAATAATTGGAGAAAGAGCTGAGGTAACATACACTTTAAAATGCTGTAAAGCCAATATCAAAGCCAAACATTCCTTCTCAATTGTGGAATAATTTTTCTGGTGCTTGTTTAGTTTTTTAGAAAAATAACACACAGGGTGATCCACACCACTTTTGTCTTCCTGAATCAATACTCCACCAACCCCTACATCACTTGCATCAACAGATAATTTAAATGATTGGCTAAAATTTGGTGCAGAAAGAACTGGTGCATTCTTAAGCATGGCCTTTAACTTGTCAAAAGATTCCTGACACTTGTCAGACCAATCAAATTTGGCTTTCTTACTCAATAAACTTGTCAAAGGTTCAGTAATTTTGGAAAAATTGGAACAAAATTTCCGATAATATCCAGCCATACCTAGAAATCGCATCAGTTGCTTTTTACAAATTGGAACTTGAAATTCAGAGAGACAGCTTTGACCTTAGCTTCTATAGGTTTAACTTGACCTTGTCCCACAATATGTCCTAAAAATGTGACACAAGCATGGCAAAACTCACTTTTGCTCAAATTAATTGTCAGATTCGCATCGCTGAGTCGATCGAAGAATTTTCGAATGGTTTCCAAATGATCTTCCCAGGTGTTGTTGTAGATAATGACGTCATCGATATAAGCGTCACAATTATCAAGACCAAATGTTATCATGTTCATCAGACGTTGAAACGTTGCAGGCGAATTTTTCATTCCAAACGGCATAACTTTATATTGATAAAGTCCATCTGGAGTTACAAATGCTGAAATTTCTTTTGCCCTTTCCGTCAGTGGAATTTGCCAGAATCCTTTTAAAAGGTCAAACTTAATGACATATTCCGCATTTCCAATTTTATCAATGCAATCGTCCATTCTTGGGATTGGAAATGAATCCGTTTTGGTGACACTGTTGACTTTTCTATAGTCAGTACACATACGGAATGTATTATCTGGCTTGGGAACAAGAATACATGGTGAACTCCAGTTACTTTTACTTGGTTCTATGAAATCATTCTCCAGTAAATACTGAATTTCTTTCTTCAGATAGTTCTGTTTGAGAGGATTCATCTTATAAGGATGCTGTTTCACAGGCGCAGAATCTACAATGTCAACGTCATGATAAATTTTACTTGTTCGTGTTGGAACATCAGGAAACAAGTGCTCATATTCATGTAATAGCTGTTTTAGTTCATTTCTTTCCTGTTGTTGTAGATGTGAAAGTTTCTGGTCTAGGTTGTTCAATATTTCTGAATTCCGAAGATTGGTTATAGCCGCTTTTGCAAATAACGTTGGAATCGCTGCGAGTAATGGAAATATTCCGATGTAGTGTTTCATCGCGGCGACCCTGGTCGAGGAGAACTCGAGAGTTATACCGCGACGTTAACGTTTGGCTGCTTCCAACTGTTACGCCTGCGTCGGTGTCAACATCATTGGGGTGTTTCTGGATAACTTGAACTGTTTTATCGCGGCTGCGATCTTTCTGAGCTGACCTTGGCTCAAAGTGACAAGTTTACGCTGGTGCGACATTTTATTTGAAGCCGTTACATGTTCAAATTACCCGCCACAAAACGTTAGAGAACTCTATAAGTTCTCTACAGGTGCGGCAATGACCCTCATTCAAACACCCGAGCCCTCCAACAAACAAAGTCTTGTCTGAGAGCATCACAGCAATGCATCTGTAATCATGAATAAGGACATTTGCAGGTGCATTAAAGTACATGTCGACCAAGGACTGCCTGAACAGCTCCAGGTGTTCCAACGAAAAGTAATAAATCGGGTATAACATAGTGTAGTCTTTTGGGGAAATCTACAGACCCGTATCAATGTTTTGATCCCGGCCCAGGTACGACCATAGCTTGTGATATGCACGTGGGACTTGACTGGCTCCCGAATCGAGCAAAATTTCTTCAGCGGGTTCCTGATGACCGCTTAACCGCAGATAAACTTCTCACACTCCTAAATGGTCAAATATAATCACAATATGGGTCTGTCCGCCTGTCACCCGAGCCATTGTTTTAAACACCGAACACGTGTTAAGGTGCGATGATACCTTGTTGAGTACTTATTTGCCACGATAATTGTCTCGCGGTGTTTGTATTGAGCCTGTGGTGAGCGAGATAAAATACAGCGTTGACGTTATTCCGGATTCAATAAATGACAACAAAAACACGCGTCTGTGGTTAGCAAAGGGGTTATAACAGACATCCACAATGTCAATTTCGACAACAAAACTTCGCCATCAGCGATACCAACGTCATGCCAACGCATCGTTGTTGTTGCCCTTTCGGGTCAACTCGACTGTGTGTTTGGCTCCAAAAAATAACCTCGCGGACATCGCTGCAAATCCCGGATATATGACAGAGGAATTGCACACGAAACAAATTTCTTTAAGCTATGTTGTCCTCGACGTGTCGCGAATCCAAGGTTGAACCGTGGGTTTGAACTTTGAATAGCAGCGCCGTTAATACCAGGTCTGGGAGGCATACCAGTGAGTTTTGGGTACAGAAAAGCAGCCTGCATAAGCTGATGTCCAATGTACTGAATATGACCTGCGTGTCCTTTTGCGTCCTTGTTAAGCATCATAGATGGGCCAGCGCATCTCCCATAATCGTCTCTGTATCTGGCGAGTCTGAGAATTGTCGTGGTAATGTCGACGTGGTCCAAACATACTTCGATTTCCTTTCCGTCGATAAGGTATGTGCGCTGTTAAACAATGCCATGATGCAGTTGTTGACAAATCCAACCTTGGTATCGCAGTCACAATTCTTACCGTCGTCTTACACAGGTTTTCCCTCAATTTCCAAGAAGGCGTTACATGGGAGAAAATATCAAGACGTGCCATATACTTGTCATTCTATTTATACACGTTCATTGGCGACCATAGCTCGGTACGAATAATACTGATTATATCGGACGCATAGATCTCGCAACACAGGCGCGTCCATGTCCAACGCGGGATCGGATACATCTTTGAATCAAGCCATGGTGAGACTTTATACATCATCAGCTCCGTCTAATACCTTTTGCGAGACGGCTTTGCTGTCCACAATCGTAATCTAATTCGGGAAGCTGGGCTTCACATTACCAGATTTGCAATCATCAGATCGGTATGGGCTGTTGCCAACTCAGCCAGGTATTGTTGAGCAGCTTCATTGATGATTTTGCCAACAGTCGAGGGCATTGTTGCTTTGGACGGGAGTGAAACTGGAACCTTTGGTTGCCGCACCAATCGTTGTAGTCTATCTCGAATTGATTGAACAGCCTGCGATCCCAGATTTTTCAACCGGACCACGGCAGCGCTTTTCATGCTATCAACGATACGCTTTGCAACTTGTTTAGCGATCGATGCATCGTGCCAGCCAGGCCAGCGAACACCTTTGACGCTACTGTGAACAATCTCTGGACTACGTCGCCGATTCCATTTCCGTAATATATCGCGTTGATAACACGCATAGTTGTTACATGAATGAGAACGGCCGTAATTGTGTACATTAAATGTCAGATCGATCGCTCATGTACAGTTGTATCGTTAGAGTCTCCCCTCTTAGGTCCAACGCGTGCTAGTACTGGTCCACAAGGGAAAAAGGAACGTGTGACAGTTGGGGATTTTTTCTGGGAAGATACACGGGCGCTGTCAGAATAATCGAGAGCAGATCATCTCGGGTCGCTTTTGGGGAAAACCGGAACAATGTGTAACCCCGGGGAGCTGCCTCCTGAGTTCCTCTGCACAAAGCTACGTTTCCTGCGCCTGAAAGGTTTGCTTAGTAGCTGCCGCTTATGGCATCACAAGTAAGATTAACACGAATCGTCCAGATGATCCTGACAATGCCTGGAGCGATATGGTATCCTGCAATGAAGTATCTTCAGGCCAGCTGATAACTGTTCTCAACGACGACCGTCCAATGTTAACGATGCATTGTGGAGATTCAATTGAGATTGCGGAGCTGAGTGTAGGTTCATGTATGCGTATGTTGATTTTTAATTTTTGGGGGGGTAAACACCGAAACTCTTCTTTGGAACTCATCAATCTCGTACGCGCCCGTGGGAAGTTTAACAATGCTCCAAGTTGAACCACCGTCTGGCGAGAACACGAGCGAATTATTTGCGTCGATTGCTTCAAACGGCTGCGATCGAATATTGGTCCAACTGTAAAAAAAACGCGCAACGAGGCTAGTGAGATCTCGAGTGTGCGGGATTCCCCTGCTGTGATCGGCGCTGGAAAATCCACGTGGAATTATGGCTTAGTTGACGAGATTACAATCATCGGAGTGACGCTCGCCGTTGTATTTGCAACGACACGCTGCATCGCGGCATTGATTTCGCGGAGCACGCGAATTGTTTCAATTCCTTCCGAACTCATCATCGGTGTTTTATACATCATTGATATCTTCAGTGAGTTCTTACATCAACGTGCAAAATCTCCCAGTCTCCATGATGTGGTTGGTGAGCAGTAGCTAATAAATCGACGTGGACTCATTGATGACTTCTGGCGCTTTGTTGCCGGCGCGAACTGACCTCACGAGTTTTTGGACCTGTTGCGGGTCACACTCGTTGGAAACCGGTCCACTAAGGCCTTTTCCTTCAGCTGCTTTTCAGGTTTTTGCGGCTTGCGAACTTTCCTGAGGTTTTTGGCTAGTTCTTGTTCAAAGCACGTAGTATTTCTAGGTTGTTCGGGTTCAGATGAGGGTCAGGGTGCCAGTTCGGGTTCGGGTGAAATTGCGCATGGGAATTCAAATTCAGGTGGATGTTCGTATGGGTGTGGGTGTTCAGGTTTAGGTGGAAGTTCGGGTTCGGGTTCATGTTCATGCCGCCTGTATTCACTGAGTGCTTGCTGCTTACTTTCCCTAAATTGTGCTTAACGCCTTAGTTTTTCTCGATTCCACTGGACTCGACCCAACTTGGAAGCTTTATTAAGGCTCGGAATTGCACTAGGTTGTGAGGAAATTTCACGAAATTGTTTGGGTTCAGGCAAACGTTCGGGTGCACTTGTCACACCGTTTCCTCGTTTTGTGCGTTTTCTCCCCTACTGTGCTTGTATCATACATTCATTATACGATCTGAGGCCTTGTTGAAAGTCTCCAGATGCCATTTCATCCATCGTGCGTTTTAATGGTTTTGCACGCGTCACCGCGGGCTTGTTTTCTCCTGTAATCTCCCTTTTTACCCACTTGTACCATATTGACTCCATGCACTCATCATTTGACCTCACTGGTATTTTCAACACAAGATCTCTCCAGTTGATGGGTGTTGAAAACAACGGCACGTATAGGATCTTCGAAAATCCACTGGCGACCTTCTACAGTAAATAATTGCTTCGGTGATTTCAGCATTTACTCGTACGCGGGTGGTAGTGGTCGTGGAAAAATTGTAAGTGCCTTTCTGATGTGTTAGTCGAGTACACGGGTGCTTTTTGCGACCACACCAGCGTCCTATCCAATGTCCTCAATGTCGCCTCCGGTTTCGTCTAGGCTTCCTTGAAATCTCTCCATCTGCTCTTGCAAGTGTTCGGTGGTCACCGCGGTTTCCTCTGTGGCTTTCGTGATATATTTGATACGGTTGGCTGTCTTGACAATCCGCCAAGGTTCTGTTTCTGTTCCGATCATTTTTGCCACTTGTGACGCAGTTTCAAGCTCGGGCTTGATCAGTGGCGCAAACGTTTGTTCGAAACCCGCTGTGAGGTCTTCCCGTGCGGATTGTTGCAACTGAAGCTTATCTTGGACACGTAAGCGGGCACCTACGTAGTCGCGTAGAAGTTCCAGTTGTTTCCAGGCAGCCTTGCGGCCTTGGTCGGCACCCTCTGCAATGACATCTCTGGAGGGTTTCGTCATTGTATACATTTATCTTGGTCATCAAATTGATTTGTCTAAACCTACGCGATATTTCCCCCGGGTGTAGCCAGACACTAAAGTCAAGTCTATCGTCAGGAAACTAAATAGGAACCGGGTGACCTCCGCGAACATATTTCGAAACTCACCCCACGAAGCGTCGACGGCACACCAGGTCAAATGAATGTTTGCAAGGCCATGCGAGTCAACACCACGAAATATCATCAACCTGTTGCAAATCACTTTGGGCACGTGCGCGTATCGTTGTGTTGCATAGATCACGTCTGCGCTTGTGTACCGGACCAGATATAATATTCTCGAGGGGTTGTCTTGATGGTCAAGCATCACATTGTCGTACACAACAACATTATTGTTTTTCGGGTCAAGGTCGTCAATGGTAGGGGCTTTGTCGATCATGGAAAAGAACTGGATGGTCGGAGTCCGCGAAATCTCTGAGTACATCATGACACAGCTGATCGTCCGCAGATGGCGCTATCACGTACAACCGATCTCATTTTAATCGTTGCATGATCAGATTCAGCCACAGTTAAGTTTTCCCGGATCCAGAGCCAACGATTAGCTCGCTAACCGAGTTCGGAAACACGTGGCTGTGCTTGGATAGTTGGGGCCTCGCCAACGCAGAGAAGTCAATGACGGAAAAAATCGGAGGTTTTTTCTTTCGCGTCGATGACAAAATGAATGCCAATTGTTGTACACAACACCAACACGCCCTCATATGGTGTGCCATGCCGTATAAAAGCTCGTACTGCAAATGCAACTCGGGTTCTGACGCATAATAACAAAGCCATAATCGAACTTGTTCCCGGTGTGGAGAAAAGAACTTTACGTTTGCGAGAACCTCCGGATCCAAACCTTTCGGGTCTAAAAGAAATTCGGCGGGACATCTCTGCTACGTTACCCAAACTCCCGGGGGTACCGTAGGCTAAATATCCTGAAGAAAAGCATATTTGGATTCCTCCGAGACCCAGATACAATTACTGCTGGCCTGGAACACGGTTGGATATACGACTGGACTCCACTAATCGACCAAAGCCCGGAGAAGAACATGTAAATCGTGTCGATGCTACCAGTCACCGACATGATCTCGCGTACAAAACATAAAAACGATATCCGTGCGCGTCAAAATGGTCGACGTGGATCTCATTCGTGATTTGAACGCGATTGTAGAACCGGCTGTCGGAGAAAACATCGCCAGATGGATTTTCAAACGAAGCATCGGGTGGTTCACCAGGCTCACATCCTGTTTCTCCCACATGATCGGGTACGTGCGCGTACATACAAATATACACTAACGGTCGTAGACATTGCCAGCAGATACAAGGAACCCTAGCCGGTGACGTCTACAGATTCAGCAAGTGCTGAAGACGCGTTCAAACGCATCTACGCACCTGGGCCGCAACATTTTTGGAGCCGTTGCTGCGTTGTTGGCGAAACACCATGTGTGGGTTCGTCGTAGGCACACCGGCGTACATCGCAAAGAGGTCATTGTGGAACAATTTAACAGTACATTTGCGAAACGATTATTTGGGCATCAGTACGCGCAGCAAATGTTGATTCACGATCGGTTTCGGTCTCGAGAGTGGGTGACGCGGTTTCGCTCGGTTTCGCTTGAACAATGATATCACACGCACGACTGGGTTGAGATCCGCTGACACAATTCGGCAGAAAACTGTAACCGTTCCACGATGTGCTCTGCCGCCGCATCCATCGGCGTTGGACTTGGTCGAGGATAATCTCGTTCGGTATCTGTATGCTCCGGGGTAGCTGGAAGGCGGATAACGTCGTGCTCCTAACCCGGTATGGTCTGTCGATGCATTTACAACGTATTCATTGATATCAAACGTCCTGGACTGCTTGTATATCTCGGCCATGTTTTTTGCTTCACTGGACTTGGAAACGGTTTCAGAAAATTTCCCCCATTGACTTCGCTAATCCGTTTCTGCGGCGTTGTACATCCATTCGTATATCTCATGAAAGTAGGGTGTGATACCATTGCTATATTAAATTGCAAAAGGCTTTATTTAATTGATTTTCCCATTCTGGTGATCTTCGCTGGACGTGTCACTGTCTTCATCCACCAGCGACTCAGTTAACATCAGTGGCTTAAACTTTTATTGCACGACATCATACAATAATTTTTCTGACGCTTTGTTATATCCTTCGCCAAGTTTTCGTCGTGCTCGCTCCTAAGCGATTCCTAACTCAATTAACTTATCAAGATGTATGTTTATATAAATTATTCTCTACATTTGTTCAAAGTACACACAGAGAAGATTATACACGCAATTATTTCAGTATGTTAATTGCAAAGTGTAGCTGACACAAGTATATGTAACAT
Organism: Margaritifera margaritifera; assembly: GCA_029931535.1. Classification (NCBI taxonomy): domain Eukaryota; kingdom Metazoa; phylum Mollusca; class Bivalvia; order Unionida; family Margaritiferidae; genus Margaritifera; species Margaritifera margaritifera. The sequence continues at coordinate 78,040 of JAQPZY010000754.1, forward strand.
TTCTCATAAACTGTGCATTAATAACTTAAAGTGTTTTTAACTGATCGTGAAACATAAATTATTAAAGTGGTTAACATGCATACTGAAAAACATCGCAATACAGACCAGTGTACAGCATAAACAACATCCTGAGAACATAAAGGTGAAAAAAGTGGCAATTGTTTCACTCATGCAAATTGTGCAATATTTAATTCCAAACAATATTTTATTTATTTATATTAAGCAAGCTATTTTGTATTCCATAGTGATTTTTCTTTATCCACATACATTATAAAATAGTGTGAGAATATTGTTTTCACCTATTTCATCCCTTTGTCCGTCTGTCCATAAACCTTGATATCTATTGTAAATGCATAATGGCTATATTTCAATTAAAATCGCATTAGAAAACAAGTATATATATATATATATATATATATATATATATATATATATATATATGCTGGAGCTGCAGTGACAGTCTTTACTCTGGACTGGAACGATCCAATATTGATAGAACGGGGTTGAAATGCAATCAATGGCATTTTACTGCAAGCTCTACATTGATAAGTATGTGACAATTTGTCCTAGAATACATCAAGTTATTCAGCTGTGAAAGAAAATAAACTGGTAATATTTTTTACATTTTAAAGTTCTTTGTATGGCATGGGCATAAGTGTTGCATGGCGTTGAGGGAAATAGAAGGAAACAAGTGACCTTGTATAGGTGACCACATTACCCTTGTATCTGGCAGTACAGGAACCAGATTTTCAACACTCCCCAGGCCCTGTTGTTTTATTCTTTTTTCCCAATATACAATAACTGTTACATTTTATAAGTTTTCTAATAAACAAATCAGATGTCACTCATGGTGTTAATCATCCATGATAAGAAGAATATTAGTTGTTTTTTTTTGTTTTGTTTTTTTAGATTTACGAAAAATGCAGTGCATAAAATGTTTTTGTCAGTAAATGTTGGAAATTGTAGTCCAGAGACATGCAAACTAAAGTAAAATCAAGAAATTTAGGGAACAATGAGCTCATATTGTCCACATGGATGAGACTTGGTTCAAGACCAACATACCCAGGGAAAAGGGAAATGGGTAGAAGACAATCCAGATTCCATATGTGTTCTTGATCTACTCTGTGAGGCAACTGGGTGTTTCGCTACATGTGGCAAAGGTTCTCGGCTGATAATTGTTGATTCTGGTTCCTCACAAATGGGACTTATAGCAGGCTGTAGCATGGTATTCGAGTCCCAAACCGGCAATGATTATCATGCCAAGATGAATGCTGAATGGTTTTCAGAGTGGTTCAGAGACACACTTGTCCCTAAACAGGACAGGGGTTAAGTCATTGTAATGGACAATATGAGCTATGATTATAAGCTTGATCCTCAGTCAAGGTTCCAAACACCTCTAAGGGGGCGCTCTACAGATAATACATGCTTCTGAGTGAGTGACAGGTGAAGATGAAGTATTTTACATTTGCAACATGCACAATGGAGAGAATGTTGGCATACCTCTATGTTACTTTCATGTACTGTGGCTGAAATTTCTTTACATATTGTACTTGTGGAAACTGGACATGATCTAAGCACACAGCGGACAAAATGGCCGCTCCAAAGTACTCGAAAAATCAGCCTGAATTAGTCAAAAGTGCACTATTTTCAGCAGTTAGTATAATAGGGAAACGAATTTTGCCAGAGCAGACAATACCAGCCTCTGAAAGTACTATGAATGAATTAAAAAATATCCAAAAAGTAAAAAAAGTTATTCGCTCTTTTTTTTTTTATTTATCTTTGAAATCCAGGAAGTGAAAATGACCAAGCGGAGCTAGCAGTTTTTTGAGAGGTGCACATCTTAAGTAAGACCAAGCTGTATACTCTATAACCCAAATTTCACCCATCAATCATACACCAAAATAAAGGGAATTCAAAGTTCTTTTAACAATACCTAAGATATACAAGGTCTTTTTTAAATAGCCAGGACAGCCAGTGAGGAAACTTTGGCTAATTCTTTTTCTTTAAATTTCTAACCCTATACAAAGTACGAAACTGGAGAGAGCCACCTTAAAATAAATATGAAAATTTGTGCAATTGCTTTTCTCTTTCTCATATAATTATGTATGCATTTCTCAACAAAATGGTATATTAACATTGATGTTATGCATAAAAGTAAGCTAATTATGCCTATCTATTTTGCTCTTGCTTACACAATATGCCTTGTGGCAGTATTTTGTGTGCAATGACCTCAATTATGGGAAAATTAGAAGTCTTAGAACATAGGAGTAAAGTCAACTTAAATTTAAAACTGTTGTATTAAGTCTAAGAAATATATAGCAAAAATGTTTCTTTTCATTCGGTTGTAATAAAATTCTGGAAAATAATGATAATAAAGCAGATTCGCTTTCTTCCATATACTAGTGTTAGAAGAATTAGCAAACTTTGTACCCTTTGACCTTTGACCTCTGTGAACCTGAACTCTTCCATCCCTGTTCAGTCTGTAAATTTTATTAGTGACATCTCATGAATAATTGTGGCAAGTTTCATGTTCCTGTCTTTTACCAAAAACATTGGTTGCTATTCTTGAGAAAATGCAAGGTGTAGTTTTAAAATAGCCCACTTTTAATCATGGGGGGGGGGGGGGGGCTGGGCTTGTGTGGGACTTTGCTACAAATGAATACTGTTCTGTGTGAAAATACATGAGAATTATTCAAAAGGACTGTTTAGATGCTTGCGGCTTAAATGTTTCAGCTATACAACCAAAATTAAATCATATAATAATAATACATATGTTGTCTATATGGGGGCGCTCTACAGATAATACATGCTTCTGAGTGAGTGACAGGTGAAGATGAAGTATTTTGCATTTGCAACATGCACAATGGAGAGAATGTTGGCATACCTCTATGTTACTTTCATGTACTGTGGCTGAAATTTCTTTACATATTGTACTTGTGGAAACTGGACATGATCTAAGCACACAGCGGACAAAATGGCCGCTCCAAAGTACTCGAAAAATCAGCCTGAATTAGTCAAAAGTGCACTATTTTCAGCAGTTATTAAAATAGGGAAACGAACTTTGCCAGAGCAGACAATACCAGCCTCTGAAAGTGCTATGAATGAATTAAAAAATATCCAAAAAGTAAAAAAAGTTATTCGCTCTTTTTTTTTTTATTTATCTTTGAAGTCCAGGAAGTGAAAATGACCAAGCGGAGCTAGCAGTTTTTTGAGAGGTGCACATCTTAAGTAAGACCAAGCTGTATACTCTATAACCCAAATTTCACCCATCAATCATACACCAAAATAAAGGGAATTCAAAGTTCTTTTAACAATACCTAAGATATACAAGGTCTTTTTTAAATAGCCAGGACAGCCAGTGAGGAAACCCTGGCTAATTCTTTTTCTTTAAATTTCTAACCCTATGCAAAGTACGAAACTGGAGAGCGCCACCTAATAGGAAAGCTGACGTTCAGACTTGGCTTGATAACCACAGCGTCCATTATAATCCAGAAATGACAAAGGCTGAGCTCATTGGCTTAATTAAGACCAACAAATCTCGTCCAAGGTATATAATTAATGACCTCTCGTCGTGGTCATGAGATATACCGTCTACCTCCTCGGCACTGTAAGCTGAATCTTTCTGAATTAGTCTGAGCTATGTTGCGAAGAGAAACTGTTCATTCAAAAAGGACAGCATCATAACTCTGTATACTCAGGTCAGACAAAGAATCGATAGGATTCAATGCGCATGGTAGAAGAACATGTCATCCAGGAGGTAGAGGAAAGTTTTGGATTGTTGATGGTATCAAAAAGAAATAAGTTGAGCCAGTAATTATGGAAATTTTGACGAAAATGTAACAGACGAGGACGACTTTTCTGATGCCATCAGCGATGAATCTAGTGACAATGATGAGATTTCTTGTAATATATGTTATCAGAGAGAGCCTCTTGGTTTGAGGGTGCGAGTGTAGAGCTGTTTGGTGGGAGTGTGAGCTGTGTGAAAAAATAGGTGCATGACAAAGGTTGTAAGAAAGCAAAAAATAAATTCATTTGTGATAGATGTCATTTAGTACTAAAAATAAAAACTGTGAAACCTAGTCTCCTAACACTTTTATACATTTTCATTTTTAATGTGATTTCAAGATCCATTGCAAACTGTAAAAGCATCATCTGGTTTTTGTATCAAACAGATCATAGATTATCAAAAAACAAAAACAAAAACAAACTTTCATCCAACTTCCGTTTACTCTCTGTCTCTCTCTCTCTCTATGTCTCTCTCTCGTAGTAATAATTATGCATCCCCTGCGGGCTCGGGGATGTAGAACAGACTCGATGCGCCCTCCCGCATGTGTTATGAGGCGATTTATGGAGACAGGAGCAGGGGTGGTTCAGTAGTTAGAGTGCCGGCATCGCAAACAAAAGGGTATGGGTTCGAATCCTACCCTCGTATCATGCCTTGCGCAACAAGGCACTTAACTCCAATGTTCTCGGCACTAAACAAGCAGCTTGAGTTATTGTGTATACAATTCTGTGCTCAGCTTTGTTCTATCTCTGACCATGATCTCTGAATGGAGATGCCTAAACTTACCCTGCACTATATAGCCAGGATTGTGCTGATGTGCCTTTAAACCGTGACTTTATTATTTGACACTGCTAAAATGGCAGTTTACTAAGTTCAAATGGTTTTCTATTTATCTATGGTTTGCTTTATCCAAACGACAAACAGAATGTAAACTACACAATATTAGACGTAAAGTTATCGGGACCTAAGAAAAGGCACAAAATAAGCAACTTGAATTACTGTGCATAAAATTATGTGCTCAGCTTTGTTTTATCTCTAAGCGTGATCTCTGAATGGACATGCCTAAACTTACCCGGCACTATATAGCCAGGTTTGTGCCGATGTGCCTTTAAAACATATAGATACATATATATATATATATATATATATATATATATATATATATATATATATATATATATATATATATATATTGTATGACAATTCTAAAATGGCAGTTTACTAAGTTTAAAAAGTTTTCTATTTATCTATGATTTATTTTATTAAAAAACCAAACAGAATGTAAACTACACAATATTTGACGTAAAGTTATCGGGACCTAATAAAAGTCATGCTTCTTTAAGTACTGCAGTCACAAAAGTATATTCGTGACATGTATGAGTCAGAATTAATCATTTGTAAACAAAACAATATAAACATTCTAAAGCATTCTATTCATGAGTCATAGCTAATTCTATCAATTGCAGTTCGTTATACGAACCGTATAATAGTAACTTGGAGTGATTTTAACTTTTGAGTTGTGTTTCAAACATTCATTATGTATACTTTCATGTATTCTTTCTTTGTTTTTTCCACGTCAAATAGATAATAAAATGAGGACAAAGATGTAACAGAGAGTTCCTAGTTAATATGAGCATTGAAACAAAGACAGAGGAGAGAGATGCACCCCTAGGTCAAACAACATTGATTAAACCTCAGCAATAACCGTATTACCAATTTAGTAGATCGTGACAAATATTTGATGCAGCAACTAGACATATTTTTACAAAAAGGACTTCATAGTCAAATGCGTAAGTCACTGGACAATAATAATTTGAAAGATATTAATACATGGAGGGAACAAATTGACAATACATGCGAACGAACACAGTGGCAAGAAAAGCTAACAAAATCCAACAAAACGACAAAAAAGGTAAGAAATAATTTTTGCACAAAAATATACTGACCTAAACAACAAGATCATTTCTAACGTTAATACCTTGTCAGACTTGAAGAAGAAGACAGATAACAAAACTAATTGAAGAACAAAAATGATTCTGAATGACAACTTGATTAGATCTATGAAAAAAACTTACGAGTTATATATATCAGATCTGAATGAAAAGATCAAAAGGATTAAAGATGTTATGTTTACCGAATTTTACAACAAATTACATGCTGAGATAAAACTAATAAAAACCAATCCAATACGATATGTTGATCGAGAGGTCGATAATAATATTGGTGCAAGTTATTACTGACGAATAAGACAAAAAGAAGAAACGTCTAAACAGATTAAGCTCATTTGAAACAAGAGTTTACAAGGTAGACATATGCATTCAAAACTAGACAAAAACAATACTTTCGAATTAAGTGGTAGCCAGTGCCGTCGTAAGGGGCGGGCGAAACGGGCAATCGGTATTTTTTCCCTAGTGGGGGACACTGAAGGCGACGCTCGTCCGGGGCGCCGTTTCTTCCAGCGCAAACTTGCGACGGCTCTGGTGGTAGCATTGATAGAGTTACCGAAATGAAAGAAAACACTGACACACACAACTGAATTGAACACAGAAATAGATATGAACAGTCTTGCATTAGGTGTTAGAATGGATGAGTTAAAAAGGGAAATATATAATAGCGTAAAGGAGTTTGAGGATAAAACAAGAGTAATAATTTTTGCATTGTATCACGTCAAAATTACCATGATGGTATTAAATTACACACTAATTTAACAGATGAAATTTAATTTGGGAAAGAGGGCCAAATATCCCAATTTAATGGTAATTTTGAGTACCATGAAACAAGGGTTGTTAAATGTTTTTCAGTTTGAAACTACACCCAAAATATTAGTTGATAATAGCTTTATTCCATCATCTTTTGCTGCATACAAGTTACACACAGACAATGCTATAAATACACAAAATTACAGACGTGTTTTGTTCTGAGTCGGCGGAAGGAACGAGTTTAATTTGGCGTACGGATACGTCGAGGTCATTAGGCCGCGATGCATTCATAAGCTATATGAAATATGTTTTTTCCCCCAACTCAGAACAAAACACGATGCGGTTTTGTATTTATTATACAAAATATTATGAACTTATTAATGAATTTCATATATAATTTTAGAATGAGGAGCGTGATATGAAAGTGGAGGGGTGGAAGGAGTGGGTTCTTTAGTATCTCCTCTGTGGGCATGCACTTCTAATCTATCGCCGTGGTGCATTGGTAAGACGGTGATGATGTCAAACAAAGTGTCACTTTCTTTAATATCTTTAGTTCCGGAAATAGCGCGATCTTCCCCAACGCGTCAGCCAGCAAACTAGCCAAGAGTCACAGTTACCATGCATTATATTCGCAGGTCTAGTGATCGCTTAGTGTTTCTGGTCGACCACTATGCGACAGAACATATCTTTTTCGACGATCACACCTTTTTCTTTTTTCTTTTTGTCTGGTGAGCCGAGTGATCGATGGCGTTACATACCCCGAAGGAAAGGTTATCGCTGTAAACTTAAGTTCGCTACTTTGTCATTATATCAGCAATCTCACATGCTACCCCCTCCCATCTTCTTTGTACCCCACCCCACCTCAGGGCATTACCTTTGGCTGTTGTGCCGACAGAGAAAGCGCAATAAACCCCAGCTGACTGCGAGCTGGCTTAGGATGCACTGGTTGCCGCCAGTGCTCAATGCCTGTCTGCTTTAAATCCTTGTTCCATCCCAGTCTTAACCGGTACGTGTCAATCCCAAGTTGGAACAGATACTCTTCCACCAGTGGGTTTTATTGCTTGTCGATGTCAGCTTGTTTTGAGAGATGCGCTAATGCTCCGTTGTTAGGACTGGCAGGCGGCACCAGTGATTTGATTTCCTAGTCTATGTCTGGTTGCTACCCCATAGTTTTGTTTTAAGTTATGTGAGTTCTAATTTTGAAATCCAAAAATGGTTAGAGTGGTTGAGAATCTCGTAAGCTCTGCGTTGACGTTGCGACCATCGTACCTAATGGTGTTTCCGGGGGTAAATATGTACGCAAAGGTAGTTGTAAGGCTTTCGTGTGAGTCGTTTACAGAGCTGCCCACATTCCGTCATCACGAGGAGGTTAAGTAAAAGTCCAAGGGTCCAAGGGTCCCGGGTTCGATACCATCAACCCAGGTCCTCTGCCTCGGTGTGTCCTTGGGTAAGGCACTTAGCTCCCACTTCCTCGGCATGATATAGCCAATAATGTGTTAAAGGCATCGTCAAAGGATCACTAAAGATACTGTAAATAAGAACATTTCAATGTTGTTGAAGTTTCGCAAATTTCAGTTTGATAAAATCGTCTGTTAAGTTTTCGCTACTTTGAAATTACCAATTATCAATACAATTTCTGCCAGGTGAAATGTTTCTGGTTTGTGATTAAGTCGCAAAATCGCGACAATTACATCAAATGCAAAGTTTTCCCTGGATAAGGTAATTATGTGACAACTGAGTCGTGAACTTTGTTACCCAGTTGGCTAGGTTTTTTACCAGTTCGGTACATAAGGGAACTAAGCGTTGGGATGCGTATGATCGGACTTCTTAAACAGGTTTAGATAGATTTAAGTGTGTGTGTGTGTGAGAGAGAGAGAGAGAGAGAGAGAGAGAGAGAGAGAGAGAGAGAGAGAGAGGCGTATACGCGTATTTGCTAACGCATAAAGGATCAAGAGATGTGGATAAACAAACGAGGGGGGTATATAACTTTCTTGTCATAATTGGATATTTAGTTTTATGTCATGAGGGATGATATTACCGGTAGATAAATGACAAACCCCATGCAGGATACTTAATCACAATAAACACACGCTAATGTCAAGAACATTGAAGAACAAAGATAATTCTAGAGGACATGAGAAGTGTATAAAAGTTCACTCATCCAGTCAAAGGGCAACATAACTGGTGACGGAAGTGAGGAGCAGCACAAACATTGTATTTTTTATTTCTAAGTATAGACAGAATATAAGGAAATATTTCACGAGTAAAGTGGAAACATTGTATTGTCACTAGTGGCCAAGCCAAGGGTGACAATACAAAATTTTTCACTTCACTCAACAGTTATTTACATGCACCTACTAAACTAAATGTCGATTTTCTTTTCGTGATATATTTTATACAACAAAAACCATCGATTTCGCTTGGATGTTTTTCTTCATTCTGTACCAATACGACTAACGGATGCATTGCTACATCGATAAAAAGAAGATCCAAATTTAACAATAATTTTAGGTCAGCCACCTTATACAAATTTAGCTTATACATATAATTCTTCCCATTGTTTACTTTGTCAAATTAATCACTGTTTTCGTACAAGAATGAAGAGACTTTTATTATCACAAAACGAGTTTCTTGCTCAGATTGATACAGTGAACATCGTTGGGGCGGGATAAAAGTAGAAACGTCACAGAGCGATACTATGAGAGCATCCATGAGGATGCTACAAAGCGCTCTAATCAATAAAGTAAAGATATATTACTGATTTCACGTTGAATAAAAACTTTGTCTGGAATCGGAAAATTCTTTCCGGCATTGGGGGTTTGAATTGTGTTATGCGCTCGGCATGCTAACAAGGAAAAGCCATGCAATTGTGAAGTTATAGTTGTGATATTGTGGTCATTCGTTTATTTATTAGAGAAAAAAAATTTCTAGTCTTGGCGCGTTACGAGAACTTCCAGTTGACAACTAAATGACATATATATATATATATATATATATATATATATATATATATATATATATATATATATATATATATATATATGACACCTCCATATAACGGTCACTTGATCATACAGGATAATATGTATGCGTCCTTGTGTTCGTTTTCAAAACATTTTACCTCCATATAAGGAACACCTGCACATAATGGATATATTATTTTGGACTAAACTTTCCCATGATGCACACTATGAACGTGAGATTCACGCAATATGTTTTCGTTACAAGTAAAATGATTCTATTGAGCTGTCTTCATTAAATGTCATTATAGAATAATAAGGGTAAAATAGCTTCCTTGCCCTTTGCAAGCAAAACTTGGGTAAAGACTTAATTATACCTGATAAATTTTGATAATTTGCGCTGTTTTCAATTTGCGATTTTATTTCTTCTCCTGAGAATAAATAAATAAATAAAAAAATTCTGTAAATCGTTAATATTTATTGATTAAAGCCATGCACAGTAGAATACCATGGATCATAATTTAAATTTTAAAAAAGTAAATTTATTTTGGCAAGTTGCTTTAAAAGATATTTATTCAATGTACTTGTACCGTTTAGATTAAAAGATAGAGCAATAAATAAATAAACAGGCCGTGTTAGAACATTTATATAATTCTAACTATGTAGAAACATAACTCTAGCCAAGGTCGCATTAGTTATCATTGCAATTTTGATACCAATACTCCAGAGTTGAATTTTCGTATGTATCCCTATGTATACAGTGTCTGCTATGTTCGCATGATATCCTGATAAGAATGAAACCCGCATCTGTACATGTATTATGGGATGACAGACATGGGTCTACGGTATTCACATTTGGACGCGCTTAATACACGAGTACATACGGTAGAACTAGGTTTGGTTTCGTGTTTTACGGCATACCAACATATGAAGTGCCATGCCCTGGGTCACACCACATGCGTCTACGTGACTGATCCGATGGTAGGATTCGAACCCGCACCATTTCAGTTTCGAGTCTGCAGTCTTACCACTGAGCCACCGCGCAATACTAGGATGACGAATCGTCATGTACAATTGCAAAGTGTGACATTATAGCATTAAAATCTCATAAAAAGTCACAATATGGTGTATTTTAAAGGTAAATCGCAGTTTTAATAGATATTCACAAATGACTGTGTGAACCTTTTTTATTTTTGTGTGTGGGTTTTTTCTTTTTTCTATAAATACAGAATCACACGAGCTATAGATTTCGCAGATAGGAAGAAGGATTGTGTGACTTGGATATAGAAGAATTATTGCGCGCTCTATTTTTTTCAAACATAATTTGTTCTTGTTTTTATTAAGAATTGAAACTATATGCCTAAATTCTGTGATTAACAGCATTGTTGTTTGAAAATATACGTGCTCACAATAAATGCGATAAATAACTCAGATATATATGAAGGTTTACTGAAGTAAATTGTAACAAGTTTTAGTCCTTTGGAAATGAATTGTCCATTATTTCTTTTATCTCTTGGCAAAAACAAATTGGATTTTACTGTATGTAACTTATCCATCCTTATTTAACTATTGAGTGTACTTGATTATATAGCTAAGCAGACAACTCTGAATTAGATCAAATTCAAGGATGGCCATTGAGTGTGATACTATAATCCGCCTTTATTTAACTATTGAGCGTACTTTATAATATATAGCTAGGCCGACAACTTTGAATTAAAACGAATTCAAGGATGGTCATTGAATGTGATACTATAATTTAAACTTGTGGACGATTTATCTAATTTAATTTATTACAAAGATTTTGCAGTCTACACGATTATATAAGCGGACAATCACGTGTGTGTGTGTGTGTGTGTTTATTGATGTGTGAGACTATGTAAAGAAATGCGGTTTTCCTTTTAAATGTCAGGTTATTTGACAAGAGATAACTCTGTGTTGCCCACAACAATGTTCTCGTGTGTTTTAACTTCGGTTGTTTCCCTTTAATCAATTTTGACATATAAAGGTTTATTCTCGTTCAAATCGGTTTAATAAGCTAGCACATTCCAGCCCATGTTATTTTTTCTCTTTGCCCGCTCCTCAATACATGTTATTTCGCTATTTCAATGGCTTCGTCTAAATACATGTTATTTCGTCATTTCAATGGCTTCGTCTAAAAAACCTAGACTCTCCTCATTTTGTGTGACTGTGGAGAGATTGATTCATGGCTTGACCTGCTGTTTGATCCTGACAGTATCGTGACATGTAAATTACCACAAACCAACCCTCTGTTTCCCCATTCTTTCTGTACAATAACCTAATCAAAATAAGGAATATATTCCCTCTGACCTTTTACCTTACCCATTTTCTTTTCGTAGAAAAGAAAGAAAACCTGAGTGGATATGTATTTGTGTGTGTGTGTGTGTGGTTTTATCACTCGAGTGTATGTGTGTGTTCTTACAACTCGAGAGTCAATCAGTCTGTTCAAATTTTGCCGGGATTAATGCTTCACAATCATCATCATCATCTTCTTCTTCTTCTCCTTCTTCTTTTTATTCTTATACTTCTTCTTCTTCTTCTTCTTCTTCGCCTTCTCTCCATGTTCCTTCCTTTTTTTCCATTTTAGTGATAATATGAAGAAAAAAACGAAAAATGAAAAAAAGCTCCTTCTAGCTGAGACAATCAATCAAATTTACTGATTTATCGATAAGAACTGTATACATGATGATAATAATGTGTTGAAAACCATTATAATATGATTAGGTGCATAATGTGTTGAAAACAATCATAATATGATTAGGTGCATAATGTGTTGAAAACAATTATAACATGATTAGGTGCATAATGTGTTGAAACCAATCATAATATGACTATTGCAAAATGTGTTGAAAAAAATTATAATATGATTAGGTGCATAATGTGTTGAAAACAATCATAATATGGCTATTGCAAAAATGTGTTGAAAACAATTATAATATGACCATTGCAAAATGTGTTAAAAACAATTATAATATGATTAGGTGCATAATGTGTTGAAAACAATTATAACATGATTAGGTGCATAATGTGTTGAAACCAATCATAATATGACTATTGCATAATGTGTTGAAAACAATCATAATATGACTATTGCAAAATGTGTTGAAAGCAATTATAATATGACTATTGTGAAATGTGTTAAAAACAATCATAATATGACTATTGTAAAATGTGTTAAAGACAATCATAATATGACTATTGCAAAATGTGTTGAAAACAATTATAATATGATTAGGTGCATAACGTGTTGAAATACAATCAATAATTCTCAAGAAATAAAGAAATCTTGCACTAAAGAAATAAATAAGTTCTCAGATGCCACTCGCTTTAAAGATTGCGATTGATCATAAGCCATTTTCGGAAGTGAGACAAGAAATCGTGTTAAAAATAAAATTACTTCAGTATAATAACTTGTTATTTTACTTGCTGATACAATGTTGATTTGAGAATTGAACATCATATTGTACACATTGCATGAACGACTTTGTGTAAAATATGAAGTTTAATTGTTATAGTAACAAAGACTTATGAAAATAATAATCAGTTTCAAGAAATAAATCACAGAACAATATATTAACATTGTTTACAAATATTGTCATAACACACATGTAGAGTGCATGAATACATAAGTAGTTCCGTTCACTTGTTATGAACTAATAACTTCTAGTTTTATGAATCACATGATGCAATTTTAACCAATCAATATGCTTGTTTCAAAGGCTTGATAAAAATGTCCAATTATTGTATCTCATCTGATTTTTTATACTTAGAGTTATCTGACACGTAAAACATTTGCTAGAAGCAGGGCGTTTTGGATTTGAATGAGTAATATACAACAGGTTTGGTATGAGGTGAATTTCATATGTGATTAAACTGTGCTCCTTTCCATTTGATTTATCCAAATCGCCCATTATTTGTTGCCCTTCCCAGATGTTTCATATCCATCTGTGTGTATTATACAAACATTATCCTTCCATTTTGTTGGCACTAGTATTCGAAAGGCAATTTTAGCAGAAGTATCTTTATTTTTGGGTATATCGCCGTACACTTTCTTCTTTGTTTGTGGATGATTATTATCAAAATGACCAAGCCGATGGAACTGACGACGATCACAGGAGTGTACGTCAGGTTATTAACGTTACTTGTAGCCACCACTGCTGTCAAAGAGAAAAGAAGTAGATTGTAGTTTGTAGTGTGATAAACAGTTATCGATCTATTTTTACGTTTATGTAGACGAGATCGACAATTTTGTTGGTGCTCAATGGCTGGAAATTCTTCTCCAAAAAATGTCGAGGAGTTAGTAATAATGGCTAAAATACATTTTTGACAATACAAAAAAAAAATGTCGCAGAGAGCGAAACGTATGTAAATTCAATTCTTTTCAAATATTAGAAAGCAAATATGGTTAAACATAAAACAGTGGCTTTGGGTTTTGATGGCTTGGTACTCTTTATTATCAATATTTCTAACTCTAATTATAATAAAAAATAAGCAAATGAAACCCAGCAAGAATTTATAGTAAAAGAATTAAATGTCATTTTATTTCAGAAAGAGTTAAATGATCAGAAATTCAAAGTATATTACTCACCACATGATTCTGAAATTGAAAAGAATAAATCTATTAATTGGGTTCCAAAAGAGTCCCGGAAATCACTTACTTACAAAAGAGATTACCCCAATTACAGATTTGTATCCATTGGTATTTATTAGATGCTGGTAGCGATTGATCGGTGGCATCGATTTTAACTGTTTAAATTCGATAAAAGCATAGAGGCAACCATCCTCTGAGCAATAAAAATGCAAGGTTTTTAGTTATACATCGATCATACTTGATGATAATTTAGAATTTGTAGCTTAAAATATTTATATATTATCCTATATCAAAATATTTGAATAGCTTAAATATTATTACTAATTGCTTATTAGTACTTATTGTTCTTTAGAAGAAATGGCATAAACATCAGCCTCAACAGGGGAGATAAGCATGTATTTTATACATTACGAATTATGTGAATGTAGACACGTTAGTAATTAGAATATATGGCGAAGTTGGACGACTCATATTTTTGCGTATTACCATCTCGTGCACAGATAAGACAACATTAAAAATCTAAATTAAAAATAGAAATACTAGGCCAGTAAGACTTGGGAGAGGTTTGAAAATCATTAAAACAATTTTGGACCAGTCAGTCTATGAAGACAATTAGCGAACACAATTTTGAGTTGTTTTACTAATTATATATTAAGGCACCAAATTACATTGTATTGAATTCAACAGTTTTCAGAGAGGTTACATAAATGTTTCAAGAGCCTAACATTAAAGCAACAATGCAAATATCTAGCAACAATACTTATTTGTTTACATGCTAGGACAGGATAAAGTGTCGTCAAATCTTTTTGTGCTGAAGAATAACATTCAAGAGAATACAAGTGTTAATTTGTTGATTCCAAACACGAAGAGATATACCGCAACGATTAAAATAAGATGTTGATTTACATATTACATTTAATAATGATAACATTAACATAAGCAGCATAGACCCTGGACGCCTGATGGGTTAAACAGTACCATATGAAGAAAGAATAAATTACGTATTTAATGTGGAATAAAAACAAATTTTATATACGGCTCAATTTACAGCACATGCTGAAGATCTCATAAACTGCACAAGGTCACTTTACAACAATTCAACGAAAATAGATAACGAATTTATGGAGAACAAAGGTCGATTCAAAACAAGGCGTGTTGATGCAGTAGCCAGAGTTGCTGTTGCATAGTCAACCATAGGAATGGCAAAATTTGATATAAATCTGAAATTATTCATACGGTTGAATTGATTGAACGAACGTTACGAATTGCTGAACATAAAAGTACATGCTATTGATGAATGTCCTGATGCTTTCTTGTTAACACCTAAAAACAATTTATCAGGTATAAAGTATTTACATGATGTAGTTATACCGGTTTAAATGACTGACAAAGAACGGTATATAAGACACTTTTACTACAATCCTTAACGTTGGGCTGCTTACAGAAATATCAATTAAGAAAACAAATTAACGGAGAAAAAAGCAAATTAAATACACTGAATTGAAAGAATGGTTAGCTGAATAATTTCAATACACATTACACAAGCAAGTGACAAAAATATTTCCCTACAGAAGTCACTGTGTTAGTTTTGCTGATGACCAGTGCCAGGCAGACATTGTTGATATAGAAACATACGGAAAATCCACGAATGGATACAAGTACATTTTGTCAGTAATAAATGTCTTTTCAGAATACACTTAGGCTAAAAAAGTACAGTTGAAATAAGGAGATGATATACAAGATGCTTTATGAAACATATTCAGAGAACGAAAACTTCAAATGAAACAGTGTGATAAAAAAGAATTTTACAACAGGAAAGTTAAGAATTCACTGGAAAAGATAAACATCAAATATTTTTTAACTTTTTCACACAAAAAGGCATCTGTGGTGGAAATGTTTAACAGAATCTCACTGACTAGAATTTGGTAGTATTTCACTCTAATGTAAGTCAAAGAAATGTGTCTACGTTGTTCCAAAGCTGGTTGAGTGATACGTTGTGTCTACGTTGTAATGATTATTATATACTAATTTGTTTCTCCATTAACTTTTCATTGTCAGAATCGCGCAGTATTTCACCATACTGCACGGCTTCATACTGCACGACACGTGTGTCTAAAAATAGTAGCGCGTGTTAGGAACTACTTTTTATTGTAAACAAACAATGGACGTTCATGTGGCAGACGCCGACGCTTTTGATTTATTAGATTTGTCTATGGATGAACTAAACAAACTGTTTGAGCCAATTGAAAGCAGAGATGATAAAATTGACAACGTGGATGAATTCATTGAGTCACAAAAGAAACTTTCAACCAAGCAAGCGACTGAACGTGATATCAGCTATGTCCAGCGATGGCTTTATGACAACAAGCGTGAGACACGCTGTATTGAACGTTTAATTCCGTATCATTTAAACACTTACTTAGCAGAAATGTTCATAACGATTCGAAAATCGAATGGGTCACACTATGAGCCGTGCTCTCTAGAGTCTATAAAAAATAGGATAGAAAGGCATCTTAAGGCTAAAGGCTGTCCCGTCTCTCTTAGAGACCGCCCATTTTAAAAGTCAGTCCAAGCACTAAATTCGAAAAAAATGCAACTGAAGAAGGCTGGTTTTGGTAGAAAATCAAGAGCCTCAGAGCCGATAAGCCAAGATGACGAAGAAGCTTTATTTTCCGCTGGTGAAATGGGCTCTTATACCCCAGCTGCTTTGCAATTTTCCCTGTTTTACTTTTTGGGGAAAATGTTTGGATTTAGAGGCCGAGACAAACAGAGAAAATTAAAGTTTGGAGATGTATCAGCATTCACCGCGATTCCACCGGTACCCAGTATCTTCAATATGCTGATAGGGATAGCAAAACCTTTAACGGTGCTGGAAGGGACCACTACAGGTCATCAATACCTAGCATTTCTTCCACCAGAAAAGCACCTGAGCGAGGCCCAGTTCACCTTTGCCTGCAGTATTTGAAACGGAGACCCTCAGAAATGATGGATGACGACAGCCCCTTTTATTTAACCCCAATTCCAGTGCAGGAACGGACAGAAACTTCCCAAATATTGTAATCATATTTCTACAGATTCTATTAATGGCCTTATTTTAAATAATAAAAATAAATTTAAAAAATAAAAAATAAATAAATTTCAGACAATGTACCAAATGAATGAATGAATTAATTTTATGAAAATAAATAGATATGAAATTGTCAAAAAAGAAAATGAAAAAAAAATCTTTAAAAAAATGTATACCCTGTACATACCAAACAATTTCCACAATCATATGGATCAATGAACGTTGAAAGACGTAAGAAAACAAAGATATTTTTTTTTAATAGTAAACGATAAAACAAATCGCGACAAAATAAAAGTGTACCCTGCAAAAGAATTGAAATACAAATATATTTTACTGGAGAAAATATTTAAAATTGCAGGTATTACCCCAGACCAATGGGAGTTAATCAACTGGGATCTCTGATGAAACTAGCCGCAGAAAGGGCAGAAATCCAGGGAAAATCACCAACCATTCAGTACGGAAGACTGCAGTGACAACCCTATCGAAAGCTGGAGTCCCTCCAACAAATATCATGCAAGCGACAGGGCATAAAAACATGTCATCGATAGCTGATAATAACAATGGCAATAACTGTACTTACCTTTCTGCATCTTGAATTTCTTCAAAATGTAACTTCTGAGTTATTTCTGCTAATTAAAATTACATAGGTTCCAAAAACTGATCCACAGCGCGAAAATGTATTATAATCTGTAGTCTAGACTACATTTCCAATAGAAATCACATTCCAAAGGAGAATTTACTGCACTCCAAAACGAAATGAATTTGAAATTCCCTGACAACAAATAGTTAATCCTGCATCTTCTTCAGAATTTAAATTAAAAGACTTTCATATTTTTCCAGCTTATGATTCCAAACTATCAATGGGAGAACAGAAATACTTATGCAGCTTGCTGTCAACGCCAATCCCTGCAGCCACATGTACATCGTATGGAATCGTCCCAGCTAATAACCCCAGTCCATCACAACTTGATAAGCAGAATTTAGCTGGATCGACAGAAAAACAAAATACCTCCATTCCAGACCAATTGGGAAAGTTGTTCCAAGGCGCAGTTATTCATAACATGACCCTAAATTTCAATTTTAAATAGAGCAAAATGAGATTTCTTTTTAAAACGAGTGACCGAGCGCGCGGTACGCTGCCAAGTTCAAATGTCGCGGGCGGTGCTATGTTCGTATGAATACTGTTACTGTGTATTGTTAACTACGGTTGTGTATTTACTTTGGAATGCAGCAGAAATTCAATTACTTTGTTTCTTATAGTGTGTTCTTTTCATTACTGATCATTGAGTAGAAAAACAAAATGAGTATATGATAAAAAGGTTACTACATTTGTATGGGAAAATATGAACTCGTTTGTCTGAGCTATACTGCACTCCTAACGTAGTGCAGTATAACTCAGAAAAACTCGTTCATATTTTCCCATACAAATGCAGCAACCTATAATTCTAGTTGAAGGAAGCAATGAGGAAAACAGATCAACCTATTCGAGATCTGATAACGAATACATTTGGAACGTCAATATTTAAAATAGGTGAAACAGTCAGAATTTAAAAATGCAAAACAAGTTTTGCAAAAGGATACCTTCCTGACTTTACCTAAAATTATTAAAAATCAGGTAAGCAATATTAAGTGATCTAGTCGTTTATAAGCTGAAATACAGCAAAGAAGGAAGGGAATATAGAAGGCACGTTTCACGAACAAACATTATCTATATACGGCAACAAAAGATGCCATATACGAAAATGAAAAGATTTTTTTTTAAAAAACCAGATGAATGGTAAAAGTATGTTCTAGTGAATTGGAAAGGATATGATGAATTGTTTCACAGTTGGAAACCAAACGAAAATATTATACCATTAAATAAATGGTGTGCCAAAGACACACCTCTCCTCCATAGATTATGCACCATACATACATCTCTTCTCCAGAGACGGAAGAAGCACAATATATAAATAGCAGTAGTATCAAGAGCATGCAAACTGTGAGTTTGTGAAATATAAAGAGCTTCTAGAATGTGACAGATGTGGATTGAAATGACGGAATTAAACCATGTCTGGTATTTAAAATATAAAAATACATCAAGAAATATTACAGGTAAATAACAAAATGGTTCACATTTAAGATCTTAATAAGACGACTACAATGTACATAATGTACTTGCAGGGTAATAAGTGACCGCACATAAAAAGGACATAACATTCGAAACTTTCTAAAAAAAAAGCTGCAAACGTCTACATTGTAAGAGACTACACGTTAGTCTTTGAGAGTTTGAACCAATTATGGGGTAATACTAATGATATACATGTCGACGCAATCATGGGAACATTCAAATTTTCTTTAGAGTTCATTTAAGGAACATAGAGCAGCTCTGGAAAAATATAAAACTGTTCAGCAAGGTTTTGGAGAACCTGCATTTGCTGTTGTGTTCTCTGCTTACAAACGTAAATATAACTATGGAGCAGGTACAGTTGAATATTGGAAAACATTGTCAGCTAATAAAATAAATTATATGACAGACAATGATGAACCTACTAGCTGGACTTACTTATTTCTGCAAGATACTAATGGATTAACAAAGGAAATAGCATGATTGAATACAATGATAAGGTCTTACGCAATCTGCATATTAGGTGCACAAGTACAAGCATAACATCTATTACACACAGAGTATTTTGACAGTATCAAAGTCTGTTATAAAGTTAAACCGGTTATTTATTTTAAAACAGCAAGGTTATGACACAGATGAATGCATATTGTAAAATTTCAACAAGCCACAACAGATTCAAAAGTGAAATTGGACGATGTTTTTGATTGTAACGGTGTATTGGATTAAAAGACTACAATTAATACCGAGGTCAGAAAGTCATGATTCTAAAGATTAAAAATAATCTTTGTCAGTTCGACAAAAAATTGTAAATGACCCAAAAGTTTAAATGTGCGTACGAATTATGTAGTGAAGACGAATCATGATGATGACATTCCTTCTGTCACATCTGCCAGTACAGTTAGGTACTCAGACGTTCAAGTGACACATGGCAATTTAGAAACGTCAAAAAAACAATATTTATAATGAATTACACAAGCAATCATTTATTTTGAGACTAGAAGCTGTTATAGTTTACTTTTTAAAGTAGTGTCGGATCTAAGTATAAACCTTTAATTTTGCGCTTGATGCTTTGTTTACACCACCGACCAGTAAAGCCAACTGGTACCAAAATCAGTAAAATAACATGTTAAGCTAGGACAGAAACAACCTGTCCTTTTTTTTCTTCTTCAAAAGCCAGCTTGTTGCATTAGCGGTAACTCCAGGCAATGCTGCCACTGCTTCTTTTTGGCAATATTTATTAAGCCCCATTTAATTTTGTCAACGAACGGATCCGATGTGCCTCCCGATGAAGCAGCCTCCTACTAAACCTCTTACAAAATTTAGTTGATATAGTCATGGCTACTGTAGTTGCTATTGCAGCTATTGGAACACCATTTTCTTTAGACAGTTCTAATCGTAATCTGACTTTAGCCTTTGCATTGATTTAAAAAAAAATATTTTCTCTGAAAACTCTCCCCAACTGTGTTCGGTACACAACTAATTGTTCTCTTTTACTTTGAACACTTTCCAAATTGTCCTGCAATACAGTTAATTTTTGGTTACAGTTGTTTCTATACTAATATCATTTATTACCTCTTCACTGTTTTTCATTCATTTCAACATCAGATTTCATATATTTTATTTTCGAATTGGCAACTTTTACATCCCTGACACAACTATTGAATTACACTTCCTCTTGTGAAGTGTATAATCTTTACACTGCAAGTGTAAGCTGTACTATTTGAAATTTATTTAAGTTTCTCCTTTTCTTCCCTCTTCATGAATCAGTGCCATTGTGTCTATTGTTCTCGTCTCCGTTTCAGGCTATTTATTAGCACAGTAGATTCTAATGAATATTATATTCAGTCTCGCCAATAGGTCACATCCGTTTGTCTCCTTGATGTTGTATCCAGCTTATTGTAATCAACAACTCATTTCCAGTCTGGCCTGCCATAGTGCTAGGTGCTAGCATTTATCTGATGTTACTTTCCACGACACTTGAGCCATCTTTCCACCAAGTATTTCATAATATAATATAGCGCTTTGTTTCGTATATTATCTTTTTGTTGTATTTTTTTCCTCCAAATTGTATTGCAATTCATTCATGCCAAGGTCTTCTTTTATGCTTTCCTTGTGTATGTCTAACAATTGTAGAGAAAGTCGGCAAAACCTGTAGCGATATTTACAGTATCATCAACTTGCATTTGTTATGGAACTATTACATCATCATATTCATATAAGGGGGGGGGGGTATTTTAAAACCGCCACTAGCATCTTCCATTTTCGGCTATTTAAATAGCGCAAATTTAACGGATGATAAATGGATATAAGTCGTGTCGGAGACTACGTGCACGGACACAAAGTGTACGCTACAGTCAGCAGGAAAAAGAATTGGACATTTATTGAAGGCAAATATATCAATGATCCCATTTCTACATAAAATGGAGAGTACAATCAAGAATTGCAAATGGAACATACAAAAACCTAAGAGGTAAATATTTATCCAAATAAAAGTTTTAAATAATGAATGGAGAAAAAGTCAAGTAGACGTATGAAATCTTGATCTGTGTTAAAGTTGCTATATTTTCCATATCATTTTCAGTTATTTTAATGTATACTATATCATCATTGATAAGCAGATTTCTTCCAATTGACAAATTAGTCAGTTTGCAAAATGAACTGACAGATGATTAAGTAGCTTCAAATGGTATCAGATATTTCACAGGAGTTTTTTTAATTCAAGTTGGGTTACATCTATCTGTACTGAGTGCGAGTTTATTAACTTTCAAATATATTAATATTAAAAGGCCAACAAAAGGTAAGGAAACAATGAAAAGAAAAAAGTTAATAAATGTTTACTGATTGCTTTGCTTTTGCTGTTGTTGTATATTTGTCTTAAACAACAATTATAGCTACTTATGTTATTATAGGAGCAGCTGCTTAACAGAGAATAAAGTCTTACGGGAAAATAAACTTGGTAATACTTTTCAAAATCTCTTTAATAATGAAGCTAGCCATCTTGAATGATTCTTCTTTAGTATATAATTTGCTACTTCATCTTAAGAAGGCATTTTATTATCATGGATCTGTTTTGACTGGCTTTTAATTTACATAGTGTTTGACTAACGAAAACATCTTTTCTCTTGTTCATGGTCAAAATATCAAAAGAACTACATGGTATGACATGATCTATGTCTAAATCATCATCAATAACATTCACTGACAACAGAGAAAAGACAACAGATTACTTGAATGAAATGTTGCGAGAACAGGGTTTAGTGACAACGACTTTAAACAACCTGGATGATGTTTTTGCTACATACGCTTCTACTCACTCTTATGTGACATAAAAATATAAATAGCATAACCATGGGTACGTACTGTAAATGCATACGTCATTATAAGCAGGAACAAATACAACAAGGTGTTAAATACCGCATCCCAACACATCATTGTATTATATTTACTCCAAGAACCATTAAATCTAAACAAACGTTTCATATAGCAATTATTACAAAACTAAGTCCAACGATTGATTGTACCAGGTAGTTTTTCGACTCCTTTGTTATAAAAATACGAGAAAATGCTAACAATACAATTATAAACAATTTGGGTAGAATGCTCATCGAAATGTATATTGATTTCGTTACAGATGTACGGGTAAATATTCAAAACGATTGGCTAAAATCAATTATGTTTTAGGAATGAATCGTGCCAAAGTTAACCCGTGTCACGCACTGCACGTATACTAAAGATTACACTTACAGCATAATAAATATATTTAAAAGAGCCGCATAACTTGATGATATGTGGAGTGACTAATCCTGGAAAGACTATGTTGGCACTGAATCTGATAGAGACTGAATACAATTACATGTTGACTACATCATGGTTGCTCAATGATGAAAAGGTAATCCTGATGGATTTTGAGGGTAAATTAGACGAATGGTAAGGGTTACTGGTTAATGTTGATTAAGTAACCAATACGTTCGTACTGATTCATGACAATGTGAATTTAGATTATGTAAAACAAAGAAAGCAACTAACCAAACCAAACTAGCATTTAGTGGTAGAGATTTTGAAATATATGTTTAGTTGACAGTGCAAAAGTACAATTCTGTAATTAAAGATTTCAGAGAGACGACATTATATGGTTCATGGTTGTATTTTACAGCAAGTACAAAAAAGCGACATAATTGTGTTTGAAGAGAACCATGTTATTCCTGACAACATGAAAATAGAAATTGTAGATACTTTGAAAAAAGAATAAAAGAAGCAAACTTTTAATGCGACTTGAATGTCCATTTGATCATAGAGTCGTGATGGAGATGCAAAACACGTACACCGGAGATGCGATCAGAACACGTGCTTAAATCACAGCACTTACGTGTCCGTAGGGTGATGTGTTTACTTTGTTAGACAAAAAAGCACTTTTCATCATATACAAACAATTCTACTTCGTTCATCTGGATGCTATACATCACATGATTGTACGATCTGAGTAAATTCATTTTTTTCTTCTTTTTTTAAAAAAATAATTTTCCTTGTGATACAATAAACAACTTTGGTATAATTTGAATTTCAAATTATTTTTCATTACACATTTCTTTACTCCTTTACAATTGTTCATTTTGTCTTTGTATTTTCAGAATTAATATGGTTTTAACCTTGAATTTCAAAACTCTCTAACTGGAACAATAATTATTGTCACGCAATTTTTGTTCCTGGGTAGTAAGTGTTATTTCGTAATTACTTATGCCTAAAAAGTATAGAAAATGGCTATTATTCCCACAAACTTTGCTTTTGTGACCAGGACAGTGATATTTTGAAATTTACCTATTTCCAATGAGAAAACGGGCGAACTTGTGTCTTTTCGTTCACATAAAGTCAGAAAAAAACAACATATGAATAAAAATCAACATGTATTTATACTAAAGTAATACAAAAATGACTACAACAGATTTAGAAGTGAGTAGTTTTTCGAGATTTACGATTATACTGTAAATCACTTTCACGAATCAGGCCCCAAATGTAGTCTCCCATCATGTTCTCGTTATACTGTCCTTGGTAGCAGCGTTCAAAGTCCAGTATATCCTGGTGGAAGCGCTTGCCTTGCTCCTCCGAGTACGCTCCCATGTTCTCCTTGAATTTATCAAGATGAACATCAAAGATATGGACTTTGAGGGACATCCTACAGCCCATTGTGCCGTAGTTCTTCACCTTAGTCTCAACCAGCTCCACATAGTTTTCGGCCTTGTGATTGCCCAGGAAGCCCCGAACCACTGCGACAAAGCTGTTCCAAGCCGCTTTCAGCTTACTAGTGAGCTTCTTGGGGAATTCATTGCACTCCAGGATCTTCTTTATCTGTGGTCCGATGAAGACACCGTCTTTGACCTTTGCCTCAGACAGCTTAGGGACGAAGTCTTGAAGGTACTTGAAGGCTGCCGACTCCTTATCTAGAGCTCTGACAAATTGTTTCATAAGGACCAGTTTGATGTGCAGTGGTGGCATCAGCACCTTCCGGGGGTCCACCAGTGGCTCCCATTTGACGTTGTTCCTCCCCACAGAGAACTCGCTCCTTTAGGCAGCTGGAACTAAACTGAATTGGTGGGTTTAAGGCCCCTGTATTTATACTACTATTTATATTACTGGAAAGTTCTAGAAAGTTTTAGAAGTTACTCCAAGTTTACTCAGCACTGAATCTATCTGGAATGTTCTGGAAAATAGGTAAATTTCAAAATATCACTGTCCTGGTCACAAAAGCAAAGTTTGTGGGGAATAATAGCCATTTTCTATACTTTTGAGGCATAAGCAATTAGGAAATAACACTTACTACCCAGGATGCAAAAAAAAAAAATTTGTTACACGGGGGTGAATCTAATTCTTAACAAGTTTATGATTAGGCGCTTCCAACGATATACGTGCTGCTTACGTGTATCAGTTGTTGTGAAGGAAATTGCCTAGGCTAAAATGTGTGAATATAAGCAATTAAGAAGAATTTAAATGGTGTTTTATTATGTCTGATTAGTTGTTGAGTTGCATTGAATTGAAACTCTTACATCACTATGCCATATGAAATCGACACACAGGTGTATTTATAGCATGACGGACCGCATTTATCAATACATCAGTGAAATATGTTATAAAACTTCGAGAAGCGGATAACTGCTTGCATTAAGACAAAATAATCGTTGAATATTCCGAATAGTAATTAGTTTGATTTCCACATCACCTTTTCCATATCCTTTATTTGTTTTGTTCCGCTTACCTGTAATTCCGCTTACATGTAATTTCGCTTACCGGTAATTCCGAAGTATTGCGAGATTAAGCCTGGTGAATTTACGAAGGTTTCGTTTTGGTTGACATGGCAACTTCCTGGATATTCTGTTGAATACACGATGTCTCCTGATTTTTTGAATGCCTATATAAATATTAGACAAACACAATTTGTAATTTATGTGTCATGGTACGAAGCAAAGAAAAATTGGTAACCATGCATTATGTCAGTTTGTAAAACTTGCATTTAAGCAAATATAATATAATAATGCAGGATATAATATATATTTATGTGAAAATTTTGAGACGCTATTGTACAAATCTTACTCATTACTACGTTATACAAAAGAAGTAAAACAAATCTATATTTCACGCTGAGACAATCAGTATTTTAAAGTCTTTTCCAGTCCCATATGGCTCGAAACGTGGTTACAACAGAGTCAATAATTACTTTTATTCAAATGATAGAAAGATAACTTAGATACATAACAAAACAGTTGTACATTAGATTTCCAATCTACAGAGTAACAATAATCAAATGTGAACCTCATCCAAGTCCTCATGCAAATTTAGACTGTATAGATTGCCTTGTATCCACGTTTCGAGCTACAGAGTACGGGGAAAAAAACATTCGAATACTGATCTATCATAAGCATGTTCTGTTACCTTTCCTGAGTCTCCTTCTACATTACAGCGTCAGTAATTGACTTTGTATGCGTTATTAAATATTATAATGTTTTTTTTGTACTAGTGAATGTTAAATAGGACAATTGTTATTCGTTAATTTATTTTGTAGATTGCGTATACACAAAACTACATGTCATTGGAATTAAACACAAATAAAGCTTTTAAATGAATATAAATTGTTGATATAATTTTCCTCCAACCAAACTACTTCTTCTGAAGTTCAAAGGTTTTTTTGTAAAAAGCGAAAAGAGAGATGAGTAAAAGTATAAAGACCAAAACCCAATGCGTCCGTCTAAAGACTTAAAGAAACCCTTTTTCATCTTACGTTGTTTCAGATCCATTTATGGTTTTAAAAAATTCGGAGTTATCAAAATTATTACGTTGTTTGAGAAAGTGTATACAGATTTGGTGCGGCCTGTTTTAATGATGGGAATAAAACACAGCTCTCTATGCTTTCCTAAGTTATGCTTGATTGTCCTTAGAAAAATCAATATAATACATAAATACGAAAAGAAAAAATCAAAATTAATTTTAAAATTCGAACGTAGACCCTGGGGCAAGAAAATATTAATATAGAACAACAAAATTGTATCTTATCAATTATTATTATTATTATTATTAAATCAGTAGTTTAAAGACGTATATCAATACATATTGAATGATTTAATAAAACAAAATCATTCTGAACTGGGGGTGAATTATATATTAGATATCTGAGAATGTTCCTTGCATTGGTTATTTGAACGTCATGGTCACAAGGTGATTGACTCATCAGTTTCTTCAGACTTGATCTTGCAGGAGTGAATGAAGCTTGTGTAGATGTAACTTATATGATTTCACAGAATGAAATGGATCCAAAGAGCATTTGTTATTGATACTTTATTAATTCAGCTGCTAAGATGTTTGTGACTATCAAATACACTGCTGGTGACCAGTGGTATAGTTACCAGTATAATGAAATCTTGTTTTTGCGTACGAATTAGTGAAGGTAGCAGATTACTTCTTTCCTCCTTGGACACCTGGGAGGGTATACCACGCCCCACACCTTGATCAAAAGAGGATCTGAGACGTATAACAGATCTTAATTTGCCACCTTTAGTTTTTCAGTATCCATTCAACGAAGAGCATAATTTGGTCATCATGTTGCTGGGGAAAATAGTAGACAGATTGCGGATACCCGAAGCAGCTAATGAATTCACCTATTGACATGATGATGCCATCCTCGGCCTGTTCTCGTGGAAGAGGGCGTATTCATTGATTATTTTCAAGTTTTAACATATTATCTCCATCGGTTCCACATAGAATTCCTTCTAACGTTCACAAATTCAAATAATGTTTGATCCAACTCTTTTTATTATTCTTGTTTGTGTAAACCTTTGCATCGGTTGCAAATTGCATGTCAGCACCTACATTATAATTCAATGGATCCTTTAGACCTTCTTCAGTATGTAGAAGATATATGTGGGAAAACTGATCAGCTAATGAAGAACTTGTGGCAAAACTTATTAGTCTATGGAGAACCAAGCCAAATGCATTTGCTGTGTCTATTTACACAACATCAGATCAGCGTGTTGATTGTTTTCACGTCATGAACTCTGTTTAAAAGTGTTTCAATACAGATTATTTTGAATTATCTCGAGCAACAATATAATCAGAGCACACAAGAACCTTGAGTCTGTGGAGTTCTTCTATTGCAGGAATATTCATCACGTCTGTTTGTTAACAACTCTGCCTATTAGGCTGAAGAAAGAGGATTGTCAATCTTGTCCTCGGATCCGCAAGTTAAATTCTTCACTTTTCCATATAACCATATAGCTTTCCACAATAGGCTCTGGCGTCTTTGGCTATTTTCTCTAGAAGCCGAACATTCTATGTATTTTTTTTTCTTACAAAGTCTGTCGTCTGCCGACTCTCAGCTCGAAATGATAAACTGGATAGATTGAGCATCTTAATCTCTGCTGGCCTTCAATGTCCTCTAACTTGAACATTCAGAGTGTATTCAATGCCATGATTCTTCTCATGAAGATTCAATTTTCTCTTTCCTCCAAATGCGTTATCGGTGAAATTGTTATCATTAGATTTAATGAGTAGACTCTCTTCTTACACCTGCGATCTCTTCCTCCTCGTTCCATCTTCTCTTTGGACTGCGAATAATGTCCACCATTTTCCCCGTTATGTTAGAGGCAAAGTCTACTGTCTTGGATGTATCCGTCACTTTCTAAGTTGATACAGCCTCTGCTATTTTCTAAAACTTTTTCTCCTATTCATTTTCTTTCCCCTGTTTTCGAGAGGAAATTTGCTTCTATTGAGTGAAGAATGGATATATTTCATCGAGTGGGTGAAAATACTTGAGTTTTTCACCCAGGAGATGAAACGTATCCGTTATTCACTCTGAACAAAAAAAATTCTTTTTATTTTATGTTCAAACGATATGGATCACAGATTGAAGTGTCAGATTTCTTACGATATCATGTGCTATAATGTCAGCTGTTTACCGATTATGTTCTGTCGTGTTTTGTGTATATTTGCACAGAAAATATCAGTAATTCATAATTCTCCTTCCTACCTCAAAGTAAAAAAGCACATAAACAAAACAAATTGAAAAACAAATGAATCAGCAGCTTGTGTGATATGAACATGGAGCTTCTGCGTGACAGGTACTACTAGACCAAGCAGGTGACAAAATGGCGAATCAAATTTTGTTGTTATAATGTTATCGACGTCTATTGTCCACAGTGAATAAATTGTTTTCAGAATTCACTCCAGTCAATTATTAAAATTATTTCTGATGTAAAATCCACTATTCACGGACTAGCATAAAATAAAAGCGCTTACTTCACAGCGTAAAATGATGTGATCATTACATTATGATGTAATCGATATGACGTAAATGACGGTGTTGCGACCCCTGTCTCTCATTAAATAATGAAAAATGAAAAGTGTATAAAACTTTAATTATGGCAGTAACAGTTCTGGAAAAGAAAACGGTGAAGTCAACAAAATAGTATGGGCACATTGGGAACTCATTACCGATTTACAACCTGCCATAAATCGGCCACGGCTTTTCAGTTGTAAAAATGTATATGATCCAATAATTTTGTCATAATGAAGAAAAAAAGGTCATTCACAACATATAACTCTCTGTGCATATTTGCTAACATTAATCTATGCAACTTGTACAAATCTGATAATCTTTTATATATTCGTTCAGCTATTATTTCTATAGATAATTGGTTTGCAGGTACTTTTCCCCATAGTTCTGTATGTAATGACACTTTTTATGGTGATAGATATCCAAGTAAGATTAGCACAAGCAAATGTCCACCAGCCTATACATTTTTAAGTGATTTCTGATTTCTTGAACCCTTAGCTATGTAAAATATCAATTTTTCAAAAAGTTAAATAATGTACTCGAACATTGCACAAGCGATCATTCTGAAATTATTGTGATGACGCCAAACAAACATGTCGGAAGAGTTCCAATTTTATAACTGAACTGCACTTTGTGCCATGTGATTAGCTATTAACTATCACGAGATACTGATCTAGAATTTGTAACACATTGGTAAATTCTGGGAACTACTTTAGGTTCCTAATCGATTCCAGTATACTTTCAATTCAAGCACTAGCAACTATTTACATCAAGTCCCACTTCACCCCCACCTAACTTCAGATCAAAATTTGCAACCCCAGATTCATTATCCTGTCAGAAGTTCAAACAGTTTAATGGTACCTTCCTTCCTTCACTCCAATATTCAACTCTGTAACCAAATAAAGCATATGGCAGGCTTTGTAGGCAGCTCTACCATAAATAATTAATGCAGTTTGTTTTCGACAGAATCAATCGGTTGTTGTTATACATGGTCATGTGAAAAAGAGAAGCGGATCGTACTAAAATGGACAAGAATGTTTTATTTCTTTTTTTGGGGGGGGGAGGGGGAGTTAAAGATTGAAATGCGTAGAAACTAAGAGTAACGAATGCTAAACGTGGAAAGTATGAAATTGCTCTATAAAAGTCTTGGTGACCTTCATCAACTCTTGTGTTGAGAACCTGTACGGGCTTGGTATTCTGGCACTGTGTGAAACGGCTTATTAAAAAACAACTTCATGCTATCTAAACTCAAATTTTTGCTGATGGATTCAGATGATTTAACGACAGAAAGAAAGAAAATCTAAATTTTAGGGATGAAATGATAATGGCTGCGTATTTATTAAAGTGTAAACTTTACCTATTCACTCAATAAAGTTGTAATGATCATGGTTGCGTATTTATTATAGTGTAAACTTTACCTATTCACTCAATACAGTTGTAATGATCATGGTTGCGTATTTATTATAATGTAAACTTTACCTATTCACTAAATAAAGTTCTAATGATCATGGTTGCATATTTATGGAAGTGTAAAGTTTACCTGATCATGCACAAAGTTAACATAAAGTCCTATTTTATTCACTTTGTAAGTGATTAGGTACAATCTATACTTTCATAAAAATCCAACTATGATCATAGAATCCAATAATGTGGATTCTCCAATCAAAATACTACTTTGCCGTCATGGTGTCTTAAGACAAGAGTCAACGATAAAAGAGTAACAGAATTCTTCATAAGCATCAGTGAAGGATATAAAACTTCGAGTGTCTGACACAAAATTTTAATCCTGAGGGAGGAAATTTCGTCTCTAACACCGATCCATGAAGAAAGATTATTTTACCCATATGAAAGAACGAAAAACGAGGATCAAATCAAAATGTCGTATTGTAAATACTGATGTAGTTGAAAACAGCAAAACACCCACTGAAAATTTCTTGACCTTAAGATAAAGCGTGCAAAAGTTAGGTTTACACTAATTGTAAATGACTTTTAAACACATATCAGTGTTCAGAGAACAATGGTCGACACCATCGAGGTAATGACAATTCACAGTGTCCGAAATGTGTACTGAAGATAACTTGCGCAATGATACAAATTTGAATAGGTTAAAAATTAAAGTTCACTCTTATCCTTCATATTAAACAAAAGAGACCAAAATAAATACATAGTCCTCTATTCAACTTTGGTATAGAATTGATTTTCCTGTCATGAATAACAATGAAAAGCTGATTAAAAAAATAACAATTACAAGAACATTTTTTTCGATTCGAACCTGGCTATACAGAATCTGCACCTTTAGTCTAACTAGGATGATCAGTGCAACGGAAGACTAAATTCAACTGCTGCATGTTTATGGATGTAGATATCTTGCAACTGATGTTTATCTTGATTATTGTGAAAGAATGTTCAGGTGATGATGGAAATAGGGAGTTTTTGATAGTTTGTGTGCACTATTGATTTCAGAAGAACGTCATGTGATATAAGACATCAGTCACGTGATGAAAGATAGAGATTTCCCATCGTTCTACACTGGAAAACACAATCATACACTTAAGAATATGAAACTTAGAACGTATTGGTCAGTGTTCTACATTGGAAAAAAACGGTCATACAAATGTAGGCATCAATTGGAACAGCCTTGTCTCTTTCCGATGCAAGTCGAATAACTTCCGCACTCTGAAAGAAACTAGGAGGTAATCTTAGTGATACTTCCCAAATTTGTAACATTTTGGCGGACGAACATCCGGCTAGATGTAGATCTTCATACAAGATAGCTGTTGAAAATAACACTCGACAATGTTTAAATCATGAATGACCCCCACTTTAAATTTTTTACGTTATTCCTGCAACTTTTTAATGAAAAAATTTAAGAAAATAATTGGTTTTACAGCCTTAAACTATTGTTTACGTTGCTATTAGTGACAACGCGTTATCGGGTCGTTGTGACGTTAATGAATTTGCTATGACGAAATAACAATCACGGGCTTGAAGGTAGTTCAAAATTGAAGGTAGTTCAAAATTGCCACTATTTACAGACCAATCGGAACATCGACGTCTCTCTCGGATGCGAGCCGAAAACCGAGTCGAATTTAACTGAAAGAGACTGAAAGGTAATCATAGTGATGCTTCCCAAATTGGTAAGTTTTTGGCGAATTAACATCCGGCTAGATTGCGAAGAATATATGCTCATAAAAAAATAAGCGTTGAAATTAACACTCGACGAACCATAAATGACATACCCGCACTTTTAATTATTAATGTTATTGCAACAACTTTTTGATGACGAAATCGAAGATAAAATTTGGTTTCAATTGCTTCAAACTATTGCATTCGATGACAAAATGGCAACTATTTATAACTGATGTATTTTTCATGTATGTGACAGAAAAAGCTGAATGTGTTCCGAGCGTTTACATCTGAGGTTTTTTTCTAGCTTGCGACGGAAAAGGCCGAGGATGTTCCGATTGATGTAGAACTGTTTCTTACATAGCAGACAATCCTGTAGTTATCGCCGCTGACCAGAGTACTGTTGTTGAACACGTGGAGGTAGGTCACTCCAGTGGTTGAGTCAGCTTGATAGTAGAGACAGTAGAAATATCCTTTACCTGTAATATTAGCAGGAAATATCGTTTAAAGAAAAAGAAACTTGAGAGTGAGGTGTATTGAAAGGATTGATTTTAAAGAACTGTATGGGTACAGGCTTGCTACATTATTATGATTACTATGGTAAGCAAACCGCGTATGGTCCTGGGAGTGTCACAGTCACCTATGAATTTATTGGTTAAATCGTCAAGATCTTGATGGAGGACTGCATTATCCTGGAACTGATGCATAGTTTGGTTTTTACCAAGGCATAGAAAGATAAAAATTGTAAAGCTCATGCAACGAACGTGGGCAGGATTATATGCAAGGGGTGAACGGAGAGAAGAAGGACTTTTTACTGATAATCAGCTTCACTTGGATTTTGCAGAGTAGATTCTTAAGTTTACATCATTCCAGCAAATTTACATTTTAAAATGGAAATTACACAAATTAAAAATTGTCAACAGGTTTACTATAAATGGATTACATTCTGTTTGTCCAATGCGTATTCAAGGAGTACACTGATAGGTGAACTCCATATATAGAAGAAAAAAAAACACATTTCTTTTAGGCAATGTATTGGTGCTTTCATACTGAGAAAATCGAATGTGCTATTATATGTATGTACTTGCATGAAAAGGCGACGGATGACAAACACGAGCTGCACGTGTAGTTCATCGCTGTTCTGTCCCTGCACACGTCTAAGGAATTACCAGTACATTGATTAGCACCAGATGAATCCGTCACCGTGAAGTTAGTGAATGTAGCCAGAAAGTCACTGGGACAAGTTACCGTGGCTTGTCTAGATTCTACAGCTCCTATGAAAAATAGGAAAATTATAGATCTATGTGGCTCCAAATATCACGCGCCAAACTTACTTCACACATTCTGCGTACTGTCCTTCGCATCACGACACTTCTTACCTTGCAATACGTAACTATAGTGTCTGGATGTAAAAGGTCACTATAATGTGTGCATGTAATACGTCACTATAATGTGTGCATGTAATACGTCACTATAATGTGTAGATGTATTACATCACTATAATGTGTGCATGTAATACGTCAGTATAATGTGTGCATGTAATACGTCAATATAATGTATACATGTGATACGTCACTATAATATGTGCACGTAACACGTCACTTTAATGTGTGCATGTGATACATACTTGATTTAATGTAATACAAGTTTGAATCAGAATCTGTACTAGAGCCAGAGGAATAAAAAATGAACATCGGTAATGGATAATATCGTAACTTCTGTAAATCACCATAGTTTAGCGTCATTACATTTTTTGCGAATCTTCAAGTTACCATAATAGGGATATACAATTTTAGTGAATTAATCATGGGCAAAAATATAAACTTTTGTTGGTAGTTTTACCCTATCTAATATTAACACATGCGATTGCCGCTAAGTTATGTCAGCTCAAACGAACTTAAGTGTGGTCATTTTATTCGAACATGATAGTTTATAGGAAAAAGAAAAAACAGAACATGATCGTTGACATCAGCGAGGAAACAATTTGCACAAATTATCAATCAAAGAATTATTTAGAGTAACATCATTAACATCCATCAGTTTTATTCGTTCCTAGGATAACATGAAATGGCAGCGACTGATACTTAACCCCAGTTACGAACTTTCTGACTTTACTATTATTATTATTATTACGAAGTTTCTGACGTGTCCGTCCAGGCAGACTTCAGCGTTTATATCATACAAATAGTTTAATCACATAATTTTAGAGAACATAAAATTATAACGAAAATAATTAGTTTTCTAGTTAAATTTGATGAAATTCTACGTTAGCTAACAATGTGCCAATTTCTTTCGTGTTTGATATCCATTACGCATGCCTCTCTAATATGCAATCGTAGGTGATCTTTTAATTAGTATATTACTTATAGCTAGTTTAAACAAATCTGAGTAAATTAAATATTTGAAGTAGAAATGTCCTTGCAGCTGTAGGTAGAAGTATGCCATAACTGGTAAATGAAAATGCACTTGCAAATTTGACTTTATCTTAAAGTGATCCTCCGACCTTCCTTAACAAGTACGGAGGTAGAAGTATGCCATAACTGGGAGAGTGATAGGATGGATTTGTTTTGGTGCCTTTCTCACTGAAATGTTAGAAATATTGCTCTTGTATATGGTGTCAAGACAGTATGAAGAAGAATGAAGCAACTCATTATTGGACTGCTGCTTGCGGAAGAGCTTGTATCTCAGCTAATTAACAATCCTCACGGCAAAACAACATTTTTCAAATTATCGAGGCACACAGTCTGAATTTCATTGCTTATAGTGATATTATTTTCAAGATTTGAGAGCACCAAACAGTTGTAGATGTTTCTCTGAATTGTACTTTAAACATGTTGCCTTTCTCACTGAAAAAAGTCTACTGGTTGGATAGCATCGTGTAAAATAATGGAATCCACGAATAATAGAACAAACCTCGTGGCCCAGACTAATTGCAATGCCATGGATTGGGATATAGCTTGATTTGTCTTTTACAATAATTCTGAACCATATTTTGGCATCAATATACGTGCAGAAATGAAAATAGATGACTTTATAGTCTGTAGAGGGCGATCAGACAATTTTACGATTTAAGTCTTGTCCGACAACTAACTGTTGTTATTCTTGTATCAGCCTCTTCCTGTGTGCTGTACAGATAATCTAAAGCCACCGATCCTGTGATTTTGATTAGCTTAACCTCCAGACAATCCTCAAACCCGACAGCAAGAACAAGACCTCTTTCAGGTTGCATCTTTTCTGAGGCAAGAGTTGACCATTTTTCATAATCGAAGCGTTCCAGAAATGCCTTGTCTTCAGAAAAACAAATAGACTACTTCCATGTTTCGGAACCATGAATTCTGAAAGGCGCAGTTAGGGTACTTATGATGTGTACACAGAGGGCATATTAAGAAGATGTTTTAATAGCATAAAGAGGCGTGCTTACCATTTATGGTTTGGTAACAGTGTTTACTCACATCAGTACCTGAGTATGTCTAGCTCCTCCTCTGATTCTTTTTTCAATGCTGTCCAGTCCATGACATTGACGTCTTGAACGCTCAAATGAATTAATATATACATTTTTGCATCAAATCCATCAAACGTAATATCCACACAATTACATTGCCCACTCAGCTGCTTCATGACAAAAATCAAAAAGCTCTCACTTAGCTCAATAATTGTTAAAACAGTAATGCTTCCCACCATCCGGATGATAGCCATTCCTTCTATGATCCATGGAGTCATATCCTAAGGTTCAGCCTAACTTAGATTTCAGCATCTTTTTCCCCAAACCTGGAAGCGGAATAGCTGCTTTCCGGAGAGTGTCATCTACATGTGAAGATAATTCGAGGATCTACTTTGATTGTCTTAACAACTGCAAGTATTCTGTTGAACAACTTCTCTATCAGTTTTCAGTGTGGTAAGCCTCGTGATTGTGCTGTTCTACCTTTAGATGGCGCTATAAATGACCAAGTGGTCTTAATTTTGTTTTAGACAGCGAACCAAAGAATGGAATACCTCCTTCATTCAGCCGTCATTCTTCAAATGTCCATTATGGCCTTTTTGCGAGTAAAGACCACAAGTGACATTTAACGGTAACACTTGATGTAAAGTTGTCGGTAAATGTCAGAATGTAACGTTTACTGACGGCATTATCACCGGTAAGTGTCATTTGGAGACATTCTGGTATTTACTGGCAGCACTGCACTTTCAGTCTTTGAAAATGTACGTTGAGGATCTGTAAATATCACGGATGATGTCGAATAGTGAGTCTAAAACCCAAAGACAAACTTTTTTCAAAATGTGTTGCCCTTTGAAGACTAAACATAAGATTTACCGTCGAAGTTGTACTTACTCAACAGTAATTGTCCAAATTTGTGACAGGTGCGGTGTCAACAGTAAATTTCACAGCAACAGTAAATATCGCTGTTTATTACTCTTACTGGCTAAACAGTTTTTAGAGTCACCAGTTAACGAAATAATAATGATAATAATAATATTTACAGGCGAGAAAATAGACAGAATATTACATGGTAAGTGTCACTTTATGGAATCTCTGACGTTTGTGACACTTAAAAGCGCTGCATGGCAAAATTCATTGGTGTTTGTGACACCTACAGGCACTATATGGTAATTCACAGACAGCCAGTGGTGTACTGGACATTGGGCATACCGGGACAAATCCCGGTGGGCCGCCGCAAAAAAATCCGTTTTTATCGGTGTTTTACTGGTGTGAGCAAAACCCCGGGCCTGTCCTGGCAGATAAGTCCAGGGCCGAGTTGCTTACCCAGTACACTCCTGCAGACAGCTAACAAAATTTTCCAGAGTCCATCTCTCTCTCTCTCTCTCTCTCTCTCTCTCTCTCTCTCTCTCTCTCTCTCTCTCTCTCTCTCGTGTATCGGAGATACAAATCTAAATCATTTTCAGGCGTTTTTGACAAAATCTAAATGTTTTGGATATTTTAGTCATTTCATCTATAAAACTGCTCAGTGTTAAGAATAAAGGTTA
Organism: Margaritifera margaritifera; assembly: GCA_029931535.1. NCBI lineage: Eukaryota > Metazoa > Mollusca > Bivalvia > Unionida > Margaritiferidae > Margaritifera > Margaritifera margaritifera. Next base: position 115,189 of record JAQPZY010000754.1, read on the forward strand.
ACATTCTGAAAGTATCTCACTTATTGATTGGATGTACGAGTTAAAATCTGAGAATGTGTGGTATTTCCTTTGTTGTAGACTCTATGGCAAATAACAGAGAAAGTGACATCAAATGTTCTAGTCTACAGAGACCTCAGCAGTTTATCTTGTCTTCGCTGTAGAAATTTCTACCTTATCTCTATTCTTGCTGCTTTGGCATTCAACACGTATCTTACCCCGCATTGCCTCGTGCCTACTACACAGTCAATATTAGTTAAACTGGAGTATAAGTCTATAAAATTATTACCCGTGTCGATACATAGTCTGACTTACACTACTTTTTTCTTTATACTTCTAGATATCGAATGGCCTCCAGAAAGTCTGAACATAAAAAGCTTTCAAAATTAGATAAAAATCAGTTGAATAGTTTTCGAGTTCTGAGCATGAAAGGGAAGGGGGAGTGGGACGGAGGAGGGGGTGACCTCATATGAAGCTCATTATCTTTCAAAAAATTTTGTTTTAGAATATTATTTAATAGTGTAAAAGACAGTTTATTTTTACTTTACTTTTCCAATACAATAGATCTTAATTAATAGTTATATATCTGGAAACACGTTTGTAAAGAGGAAGGAACAAAAGTTAATCATATTACTGGTAAATAGAAGCTTAAAATTAGTTTGTAACAATTAAATATGAGTTTTCTGGAGAGTTGGACAAGGAAAATCCCCAATGTTGAATATATTCTTTTTTATCAACATTGCAAAAGTCTCCAGTAACATAAGAATACGGTCTATTATGTATTATGCTGAGGTTTCAAGAAATTAAATTTTGTTTAAACCTTTTAAATTTCAATTTCAGTGGTACTAAAATTCTCCAAATATATATGCAAATGTGTAGCACCATCTTCAGCATCTTTAACTTCAAAGTTACAACAAAATTATCATTGATGTATGTAATAAGAGATGATTCTTTTATTAAAGCCTTAATTTCTTCTAGAACATCATCAAAATTCATAAATATTAATGAGCCAGACATAAGTTATATCCCTTGAACTTTCGCAATTGGAATATCTCCCAGAGATTTTAGCTGATTTTCTTAAGGGTTCCTCTTCATTTCTGTTATAGCGATATCTAAACTTCAGTGTCACTTTAAATTCTGTTAGTAAGGGTTTTATATATATATATATATATATATATATATATATATATATATATATATATATATATATACATATATATATAATATATATATATATGTGTGTGTGTGTGTGTGTGTGTGTGTGTGTGTGTGTGACATATGTTCGTAGTATATAATAAACGTACTAGTATTTAAAATCCTCCATATTTTGTATAGCATCCGCGTCATTGGATCTCAGTTAACTAGTTCAACCTTACCCAGGAAAATGACACGATAAACTAGAGGAATGGTGAACAATTTGCTCACGTAAATATACCCACACCTTTCCCGCATCCCACCCCTGCCCCATAATGAAGATGAATCTTTAATAGAAAAAAATGCATAACTCTTCTGAAAACAATGATGTGTCAATATGCATATATTTTGATGATGTCCATAATATGTACTAAGTTTGCTAACAATTTGCTAAAAGCTGACAGAGATGTTGCATTCACGAAATGCAGTATATAAGTCAAAAAGGACAACAACTCTTACAAATCAAGGAAATATAAAAATGTGTCAATATGGTTAGATTATGATCATAGTACGTACCAGTTTGACAGCGATCCATTAAAAAAAAAATGCAAGACAAACTGCTGGACTAGTTGCGCTAATGAAATTATTTCATGCACTCCATTAAGCTGCAAGACAGCAAGGGCAATAACTCAAATAAAATAAATTGCGGAAGCAAGTGATTTGATGATATGAGCATCTTCAGGTAATGGCCATAATATTTACCAAGTTTCCTGGCTATCCATCGAAAACTCCTGGACTAGTTGCGCTAATAAAATTATATCATACACTTCATAAATCAACGAGACACAAAGGATAATAACGCGTACAAAACTTGCGGGACCAAAGTGATTTGTCAGTGTCCGCATCATAAGGTGATGCGCCTAATATTTACCAACTTTCATGGCAATCTATCAAGAAATGCGGAACTTGTTCCGCTAACGAGATGGTGTCATGCAAGACATTAAGCTACAAGACAAAAAAGGCAATAACTAACACAAATTGCAGGAGCAAAACGATTTCTCTATATGCGCATTTACAGGTGATAAGCATAATATTGACCATATTTCATGGCAGTCCATCAAAAAGGACGGGACTCTAGTTGCTTTCACGAAATTGTTATATACATTGCTACAAGACAAAAGGAGTAACAACTCTAACACAAAGAGGTTTGTCTATATGCGCATTTTCAGGTGACGCCAATAATATTCACGAATGTTTCGGGGCAATCCATCAAAAACTGCGAGACAAGTTGCGTTGACTAATGCCCTACGGACAGACGGAAACGAGGTTCACTATATACAGGGTCATGTAGAGATGCCAAGGTTTTTAGAAACATACAGAAGGACGGACGAATGTTGAAAAGATTAGATGAATGGATATATGAAAAAAATAGAGAAGGGGATTACTTAAGGAAATACAATCCATTGTATGTATCGTCACATATAAATGTCAGTGCCTTATAAGACTTGAATCCAGTGAGTAGTATTTCTCTGAGGTGTTATTTGTGAAATGTAGGAGATTTAATATTTGAAAAGAATTAAAGAATGCACAGGGGGCATATATCAACAAAACTATAGACAAATGGCAATTCAGTCAAACCATAAATCAGGTTCGGAGAGAGTGACAAAGTATATACTCGTTTGCAAGGATAAATGTATCAACGTTATGATGGTCTATTGCAAATATTAACCAGTGGTGTTTTGTTTGTTTGTTTTGGGGTAATTTGTTTAAATAAGAGAATATTTAATGTTTGAGAGTGATAGAGAAATTAGAGGCCAGAATTCAATGGCAGAGATGGGAAATGGGTTATAAGTACATACAACTATAAGTTCATCTTTAATTATATAAATTCAGTTCCCAAATCAAACCAAGTCATAGTCGTAGTGTAGGATTCTACACTTACCAGAATGCCTTAATATAAACAAAATAGTAAATATACAACAAAAAGCATAATATTTTCTTAGTTCATTTCATTCTTTAGCTGGGGCCTACCCCAGTTATTCTGCTACCTCGGAGTCTCCAGTTTAAGCGAGACCTTCGGATTTAACATTTTAATTACCATATTGCACAAATTATCCACGCGTGCGCAAACTTCGCTTAAACCTATTATGTTGTCGATGACGAGATTATGATAATGCTTGACACACATTAGCAAATAAAAACCGTTATCATTTTTACTGTTCGTTCAGTAATGTCAATGAAAGCATAATTTTATCTGCGTTTTTCAGCCGATACGTCTGTCACACAGTTTCATATCTATAAGGAATTGAAATGCATCCATTTGTGTTCAGTCCTAATTTGTCAACTAGACTGTATAGAAGTTATTATGATCATTTATATGGCGAACATGAATCAATATGCTTTCCTTTCATTCTCCCAAACAAGGTATGTCAACATAGGATCCAAAATGTAGACATGAGATAAATGCTTTATTATATAGATTTATAGGATAATAAAATGCGATGACTTTATTATGTGTCGTATGATTGCTTACAAAATAGTTTACACATACAGGTAACCAGTTTCCATTTTACCCTCAAATCTTTCGTTAACTGATCAATAAGCAGAAATTACGCCTGGATGTATAATCAAACTTTACATGCCATGAAGATCATCAGAGGCTGAACCCAGTTTGCCCAGACTATATAAATAAAACACAAATCATATGATGAATAACAGTCCTTTCAAGTGCACTGGATTCAGAAAGGAATCGCATGTGTCAGGGATTGACCAAGATAACTGTAAAATTCTGACAACGAACAGTCCAAAACTATTTTTTTAGGAGTGTGCCTTTTTTGTTCAAAAAACTTGCCTGAGGGTCTTCGACTCTCATTGAGTCTTTGTCAAAGGAAATTACCAAACAGAGACAAACAAGACAAACAATAAACACAAAAGAAAACGTTGAATTATCGAAACTTTATATGAGTATGGATTTAAAATAAGTATTATTTCCAAATTGTGGATATCGCGCTTTATTTGTTTGAACTCCGATGTCAACTATATATATATGTGTATATATATATATATATATATATATATATATATATATATATATATATATATATATATATGTGTATATATATATATATATATATATATATATATATACTGACAGAGCTAACGAACTAGACGTTGACAGGCGCCGGATTCCAAAGTTATTAGAAGAATCAAAATGTGATTGCGAACCGTCATCACAAATATGGTATCATGACACAAAAGTTGGAAGACGGAGCAGGGAAAATAACAAAGTTTTACTACATCGCGACCTTAAGCAATGTATCCCTCAGGGGACAATCAAATGGGGAGATACAAACACACAAAGTGTGACATGTGTAGAACAATAAATATTTACATCTTGGTGCAGATAAGAAAATGTATCCAGAATAATGAAAAAGGTATAAACAAAAGAGAGAGAACAAAATAGCATGCATTGTGCTCAGATGATTGTCCTGTTTTTCGATCGGGTCTTATACTTTTGAGGTAGAACATATTTTAGATCGGGTACAAATCGTCTGATAGTAAAACTGAGATAGTGAGCGCACGTGATCTACACTTGAGTCTTCAACACTTCGACCTTATTATCAGTAGGTTGCGTACAGTTGCACGTGCTACGCTGAACTTTTCACCGTTTTGTTTACATCGTATCAACTAATGCAAAGGTGAGATGAATAAAATCATCCATACTCACTATGTGTCGTGCTAGTTGTATTTGAACTGCCACTAATATATGCTGCATATTTTCCACCAAATCTGAGAAATACTGTCTATTGGGATTGATTGTAGCAGCGCTTGCCTTTGTCAAACATAAAATGTACAGCTCATGTGACCTGTTCAGCTAAGCACGTTTCAAAAAGAGACATGGATTATCAGCGCCAACGACTGATCACAAGTGACACGTGCCTGTGTTTAAAGAAAACCCCAAAAGTCTGAATTTGTCTTTGTTACTAAAGTAATACATCACTGGGACCCTCTCTCTGCTTCGTATATAGTACGATTTTGACTGTATTGAACGTAACGGAAACAATACACAGACTTACTATCAAGACAGTTTATTTATTTCCGCTAGTTTCAAAACCATGCTGTACAGCATACGCACACCTTCGCTGCTGTAGCACGGTAGTATTTTTCCTCGGCACGTCAGAGGCAAACCCTATGGTCCATCTGAATCGATAGTACTATAATTTGGACCAAACGCACAATTATTATTCAAAACATGCTGAAATTTGGTTCTAAAGTTAATCTACAGTGACGTAGTCCAAAATTACCGACTGCTTAATCCCCCTTAACTAAGGATTGTTTACTGGTATGTGTGACATCAATGCGCAAAAAGCCAACCATCCGTTACTGTAAAGTGTATTGATAAAATAATTATTTCAATGTAAATAACATGTTTTCTTTTTCTGCGCTTCACAGAGACAGAAGGTATGGTTTAGAACGAAATCAGGTCATTTTGTTCTATTTTACATTCTGGAGGAGTCAGGGTGAAAATAAATATGGATTGACCGATTAAAAGGAAAAGTCCCTGTTGCATTTTATTTATGACATATAGTATAAAGGAGATATGTTTTATATAATCTCCAGACCAGAACAAAAAATGTATTTAATTTCTACGAAATAAATCGCTTGAAAGTACCGTATTAAAACTGTCACTCTCGGCCACTATTAGAGTATGCCCATGGCGCCATAAGTTGGTTTGTGTTTACAATGGCGACATTGTACTACGCAGATTTAAGCTCATCAGTTAAAACAGGATTTGTCTGTTTTCAAGTGATAGCTCTAGCGATCACATCATCGTCTTTTTGCTTTCACTTGGGTCGGAAATCGTCACAAACTTAAGTCCTTGTTGGCATAAGAAGGCACAGTTTAAATAAAAGCAAGGATAACTCTAGGTGCATCAAAATATTTCACTCTAACAACATTCTTAACTGCAGTGTGTATTGCACAGCTCATTGTTGATACGCATTAGACATTAGTTATTGGTCATTACACTGCAGACACCACACTATTTTTCTCGAAAATCAATACACTACTTCAAAATCTTCACTTTAAAAGTTCAAGCTTGTCGGATATGTTCTTATTAGCGTGGAATTGTTGGCAAATTGAATAAACATATTACCAAATATTTGTAATATTTGTTATTTCGATAAATTGCACTGAAATTCTAATTTGTTCATCCAATTTTAGAATTGTTATCTTAAACCTGAGTTTTATTCTTATATAAATTCGAGAACGTGGTGACTGATCCGGGCAATCTGGGAATCCTGTAGGGCTTCGTGACGTCATGGACTTTAGCAAATACTGTGTCCAAATCAAGAAGCAAAAAGGTCAGTGTTCAGCGCTGATGAGCCCCAAGCTACTGAACATGTTGGACTACATAAAACCTTATCCAATCAATGTGATTGCATATACATTTTATGTTTTAAACTTGACTGTGTTTTCGTTGGTATTAGTTCTATTTCAGAGAAAAATCACATCTCTACATTCAAAAGATAACAAAATCGAAGAACTCAAAAGAAACATGCAACCATTCCAAGACGCATACTCACACATATACACCAACACACAAACACACACACACACACAGACAGAGAGAGAGAGAGTGACGTATGAAAGAACATATTAGCAGAAATAAAATAGTCACATTAATTGTGATGTTATTAGCTTACCGAAGGAAGTATAAGTCTTGATATACATCTTTGCAGGTAAATGTCAAGAAAGCAGGAAATCTAGGGCCCAATGGATAATTTGATATAGCGTTGTCCGTAAAATTCAGAGTCCCTTTGTCAGAGCTGATCCAAGACCCCCTTAAATTTTCAGGAAATGTACACGTAGAACCTGGTAATGGGAGTAAAGGTACGTAACATTTTTATTCAAAAACCTTATTTGTACCATAAAAGTCATCAACATTCTAACCTGCAACTTTCGACCCCTTGTTTTGACACTAACATTGTCTTTTTTATCTTCTTTTTTTTAAATAAATTCTTTTCTTGTTTTTACTTTTAAAGATAGTTCTTCTCAGTCCCCCAATCCAAATGTTTAAACAAATACAAGGATGCAAAAGTAAAAACAAATATAAAATGAGGATATATTAAACATTTTTCCTTTCTTCAGAAGTAATATTCGAATCAGTCGTATGCATCTT